>CM076582.1:1121047593-1121438198 GCA_034641835.2 Pinus albicaulis
CAAGCAAAAACATCTTGAAATTCCTTGAATAGAGCAATATATTTTTCTTTTTCTTGTTGAGGCAAGGCTTTAGAAAGTTGGTTTATCTTGGGTTTTAACTTTGTTCCTATGTTGCATTCCTCAATGTTTAATCTAAGTGGCTCCATTTTGGGTTTTCTAGCAACATCATTTGAGTCAAATAAATATTCTAAAGGAGTTAAACCTTTTGGTAAGAAATTATCTTTGAGATTTAATATCAGATTCATCATCAATTATCTCATCAATTTCTACTCTCTCTAAGTTATCTATATCTGATTGACTAAACTTAGTTGGTCTAGTAAGATTTACTTCACTTGCATCTATATTATTCAAATATTTTTCATTATCTAAATCTTGATCTAATGTACAATTAGTATCTATTTTACAGTTCTAAAATTCACCTTCATTATTCATAAAATGGTAAATCTGTTGGTCTTGTGAAAAAATTTGCCAATATTTAAGGTTATTTGGAATTATTGGTCTATGTTTTACTTCTGCATTGTATTTATGATTGGACTGAAAAGGTAAATTACAAGTACTAGCAAAAGTTGCTAAGGAGTGTGCTTGTAAATTTTTCTTTCTAAGTATTGCAGAGAAATTACATTCCAACAAATCATCAATCAAATCTAATACAGTCTCTCTATATCGGCCTAATCTAGGATTGTAAATAGAATATTCACCATTTATTTGTTTTACAATCAACTTTGAGTCTCCCATTATTGCTATTCTTTTGCCTCCTAAGTTTTTGATAATCTGGAGTCCTAAAATGAGGGCTTCATACTCAGCCATATTGTTGGTGCATTTAAAATCTAGCCTGAAAGCATGGCCTTCTGCATGATTCTTTTCAATGTTAGTTATCCAAATTCCTGCTCTTGCTCCTAGTTTGTTTACTGAGCCATCAAAATCTAAATGCCATAAAGATTCATGAAAGATATTATCATTTTTTTGTGTTTTCTTTTTGTCTTTTAGTTCAATTTTGATTTCATTATCAGTTTCGAAGTTACATAAGATGAAAGAATCTAGATCAGTAGGTGTAGCATAAATTGGGTTGTTTATTGATCTTTCTACACTACTTACCATATATTTCATCAATGTTTTCCTATAAAGCTTCTTTATTTGACCAAAGACTGATATAGTAGCATATGACATATCCAATTGTAGAGATCCCTGTAATTTTTCTCCCCATAAGCGAGATAATAACATTCCATATTTGGGTGGGATATCAGCTACTACAATGTCCATGAGTATACTTTTACCTGGATATTAAACTAATGCAACACACAAATATTTAATTAAACCTAGGCATTTTACTTTGCTTGAATAAAATGAAAATAAATCTTTGTAAGGCCTTGTAATATCTCAATTCAGAGTTTCCATTATTGCTTTGGGCATTAGATTGCGTGAAGCTTTTGAATCTAACATTGCATTGTGTAAAATTTGGTCATGAACAGTTAAAATGATGTAAAATGGAGGAAATTCTTCATCTTGATGCTTTCCATTCACATCAGGGCCAAAAATCAACTTTGGTTGATCATCATTCAAGTTTACAGAGTCTTCTCCATCATTCATGTTTAATTTTTTTGTGATAGTTGTTTTATACAAATCATCTTTTACCAATTTTGTTAAAGGAATTGGTATTTTTAACTTTGCAATTTCAGTTTGTATATTGAATGAAGGTTGTGATTTACTTATTTGAATTAACTCTTCCTTAGTAACTGTATTTTGAGTGGGTTTATCTTGTTTTTCTACAGTTATGTTCTCATTTTCTGTTTGAGTTTCTTGTGTTTTACTGCTCCTAGTTTTCTTTTCAGAAATGGTTTGAGAAGTAGTAGATGTTTTTTTCAGATTTTGAAGTATCATAAGCTGTTTTTTCAGTGGCAACTTTTGGATCTACTGATTTTGGATCAACAGCATATGTTTTGGATTCTAAGTTTGTTGTTTTAGCATAATTAGTTGTTTTAACAGCAGCAGATCTTGTGAATATTTTGTAGCTTGAACAACTTCATCTGTTATATCAACAATCTTAGGGCTTGGTGAAATTTTGGGGCTAGAAACTTTGTGGGATGAATTAGATTTTTGCTTGTTTTCCCTAAGGAGAATTTGCAAAACTTTTGTTGTTGGGGCTTCTACTGTTTTCTTATTTTCAGTTTGTGCAGATTTCTTAGTAGAAGGTTCAGTGTTCTTCTTACTTCTAAGGTTATATTTCTTATGTACTTAGTTTATATCATAATCATAACCTTGTTTGTAGTAAAATGATTCACCTAAATCTAATTGAATTTGTTGCATTTCAAATAACTCTTGGTCTTCCTAAGTGAGAAAGATAGTGTTATTATCATCTATTCCCATTAGATTTATGATATCCTCATCATCTACATTGTTTTGAGAACTTTCAACATAGTTCTCCTGAAATGGGGGTCTTATTATCTGATCTGGGGCTGATTCTTTTGATTTTCCTAAATTTCTATTTTTCCTAAAGTTGGGATTTATGATTTGCTGTTGATTATCCCATTGAGGTTTCCTTTCTATGTTGTCTAATCTATCCATCATTCTCTCTAAAGTCTTAGCTAACTGATCTATCTTTGTTTCTGAACTAGAGGCTTCTTCTTTCATGGTTACTCTCCTCTCATTCCTTAATTTGACCTTTTTAGCTAAAATTTTTACTTCTACACCTACAACATCTATTTGCATTCTTTCTAAGGTTTTAGCATTTCTTTCCCTCAATTGATAAGCCATGTCTATGTCAAATCCATCAGGATATTTGAGTAGGACAGAGTCAGGAGTGGGTTTAAGATTGGTTGGGATTGAGTTGTAAACACTGTTATATCTAGTGCAGTAGTCTTGGACTGATTCATTGGGAGCTCTTTTCATTGCATGAAATTCAGATAGTATTTGGAGTGGATTTTTCTTCTTTTCCCATTTATCTAAAAATACTCTATGAAAAATTGCTAAGTCAACTATACTACCAGTGGTAAGACCTTTAAACTATTTTTTGACTTCCCCTATTAATTTTTGTGTAAACAATCTCATTTGTACATCAGAATCATCTATTTCATGGAGCTCAAAGTAATTTGTCATTTTATTTATGTGATGTTGTGCAGTGTACTGTGTAGTAGCATCAAATTTTCGTATCTTACTTTGGTAATCCTGAGGCATGTCATGTAACTGTCCTGGAAGAACTAGGGGAGCATATCTAGCAGCCAAAGCTTGAATTCTAGCTTGGCTTGGGGGTATATTGGAAGTGCATGGGGCTAAACTGGAAGCAGTCGCTGATGTAGTAATAGAAGTAACTGATGAAACTGGAATATAGGATGGTGAACTAGAAAAATTAGTATATGAAGTAAAGGATGAAGTGGAGGTACTAGGAAATGAAACTGGAATATATAAGGAACTAATAGGAAATTAGAATGATGTGTTTGAAATAGTAGAAGGTAAACTAGTGGATGATGGAAATAATATTCTAGGTTGTAAGGGTTGTCTAGGGATAAATGGATCTGTAGATTGGATGGTAGCTGAAACTATAGATGATGTAGTGGTATCTAAATGAGAAATAGAAGGTTTATATGTGTAAGCTAACAATTGGGCTAATTCAATAGCTTCATCTATTTCTTTGAGAATAGTAGCATTTATCTTTTCAAGTTTATCCTGATTTTTAACTTTCTTTAATTCAGAATCTACTGCAATATTTTCCTGTTTTGTTTCCAAAAATGAAATAAAAACAGGGTCTATAACGGCAGTACTTAAATTACTTTCAAATTTTCTCCTGGATAAAGAATGTTCAAATTTCAAATCAAACTGTATATCTTGTAAACTTACTAATTCTTGGGGTAATGAATTAGCTCTAATTAATGGAACTTTAGCATCTAAATCTTCTATCTGTTTATTCTTTTTCCCAATTCTATCTGGATTGTCTACTATAACAACAGGTTTAGGATCCGGGTTAGACCTGATATAGTAATTTTTTCTAGAAGCTAGAATTACAATTTTTAATACTCACAACTTATAAAATAGCCTTCAAAGGCAAAAGGATGATAAAAATGATTTCTTTAGGATCTATTTTAAAACTAAGGATTGGTTAGTTTCCTAGTATAGTCGCCAATATGTTATCACTCTAATAATTCCCAAGTTGTGAGATTTTGATTTAAAGTTTAAGAACACTAGAGGTAACCACAAGCCTACTTTTAAACTCTAGGATCTAGCCTTCCTAGGGTTCAGAGAGGGCTTTCTCTGTAAGATTTAACTTTGTTTTGATTATAAGATATTAGGCTAGTTATGACTATGCAATTTGGTTTGGTTTCATGGAAAAAATCACTTAATGATATGGATAGTGAGAAATCTGATTGTCCATTGGGCTAAGGAGTCAAAAGTTAAGCAGACAGAACTAGGATCAATGTCAAAAAGTCAAATGTTTTTAGGGAAAGATAGATAAGTCTTTGAAGATCTTGGAAGGCTATTTTGGTGAAATGGTTTGATTGGGATAAAGAGCAATGAAGGGTTCTTTGATCCGAAAAAAGGAAGGAGTAGACATAGGGCAAATGAAAGAGGGAGAAACTAAGGGTTCCCTACTCTGGAAATTAGCAGAAAACATAGAAATGATAAACAGTAAAGACAAGGTGCTTTTAACAAATCTTGAAATAATGCTCCTATTTATTCATTCAAATTTAGAATACATAATGGATGCATGAAAAAACGAGAAGATAAACAATGAAAAGTAGAAAGTACTTCACTTCAATGGCTCATCACATGAATCCTGAAATATGATGCTAGATGATCTGATCCAGTTTTCTACTCGAAATTTGCAACAAAAATCCTTCAAGTCCAACAAAAATGACTAGAGAAATTTTCAGCAATTTATTCCAAAATAATACTTCAAAGGATGAAGTATCTATACAAAATTGTTTACAAAATATCCTAGAATGCTTCTAGGAATTATCTAAGTAAAAATAATATATCCTTACAAAAAAATAGTGACAGTTGCTTAACAAATCAGCAAGTTGTCTTATTTATCCAAATAAAATAGAAAATTGTTTGTGGATAAGGTGTAGTTGTCTATCTTGGTGTCCTCTTTGCTAGCAGAGATATTTCAAACCTGTTTTGGAATATTATCTTCATTATCTTATACTCTTAACTCTGATTCTCTTTATCCTTTGATACTCTTTAACTCGGATACTCTTTAATCTCTGTAAAAACTCCCTTACTGTTGTAATAAATTCTGTTTTGACTAAAAAAATCAGCAAACTGTTTATGTCTTTCTTTTTACCATTTTGACTTTTACAGTAAGTCAGTGAGTGATTGCCAAGTTTCATCATTTGGAATTTGTATCTTTTTGAACTTCCTGAAATTCTCATATGCTTCAGTATATCTATCAAATGTTGGTTTTATGACAAATAAATGTCTTATCTCATGCTGCAGATAAAACAAGTCTTCAAAAATTCTGAGTAAGACCTTCCTTGTAGGAATATCTTGTCCATCTGTTTTTTCCACCTGCTCTTTTGCATACTCTCTTATTTTATTATTGTATTCCTCATGTGGCATGAGTTTATCATTAATGACCAAAATGTTAGACAAACTTCTTTTCCTCAAATTTTCAAATTTAACCATAAACTTGGTTATGGCTATGTTCATGTTTTCACATTTCTCTTCAAGTTGTTTCATCAGATTAGTTTTTGAAAGGACTTTCCTTATTTCAAGGATTGTCTCTGTCCTATCAGTGATTTCTATTCTTCCAACTCCTGCTTGTTTTTATTGTTGAGAAAATTTATCAATTCTATGGCTTGCTCAGGTTTGTCACCTAGCTCCTCTTTTGTTTTCTGAATTTCTACTTGTGCTGCCTTCAATAAATCTCTCTATTCAAATATTACCTGAATTGATGGCTTCAATGATTTTACTCCATAACTGATTTTTTACATAATAAATTGGCTCTTTTAAGGTCAAATATTTTTGTAGATTCTTCAACTCAGTATTTAACCTGTTAGCCCTTTGTTCATGAGTTTTAGCATTGATTTGAGCTAGATTTTTGGTATCTTCAAGATTGTCAATCACTTTCTTCAATCTGTTGATCTCATTTGTTTGAAGTGACATTTCCTCCATGGATTTTACTAGTTTACTAGCCTCATCAGAATGTTGAGTTGTTGTAGTAGAATATTTTGTGGCTGAAGTTGTGGATGGTGTCACTGGCACCGCAGTAGGCAGTGGTTCTTTTGGTGACAAATCTTTTGCCAGAGTTGAAGGCACAACAATAGTAACCATGGGAATTACTGAAGGAACTTCCTGTGATTTTTTAGTTTCCCTTTCATGACAAACTTGTCCATTTGAATTTCCATTTCTTTGATCTATCCTATTAATTGAAAATTTAAGTTCATCATGTCATCTTTCTGATTTTTCTCTTGTACTATTTCTCTGGCTTGAGGATGTTCAGTTGACGGCAGCTTAAGCTGTTTCCTCAATGCTGCAATGTCCTCATTCCTTTTCTTCACTAATTCTTCTGCTGCTTTGACATTGGCAGGATCATATCCTACTTGAATAATTAACTCTTCTAAAGACTTAATTCTAAGATATTTAGCATATGATGAGGCTTTGTCAACCTTCATTTGATCCCTCATGTTTATGATTGTATTCTGAAGCTTGTTGATACTCATAGCCTTGGTAGTTATAGTAGAATATAACATCTCTGAACTTTTCCTATGAAACTCAATCTTATCTAGTGCGTGAATGCTTTCTGTTGGAACTTCAAGATCAAATTTCTTGTAGTCTGCAACTGTCTTAGGAGTCTTGACTGTTGGTTGTAGCACTGACATAATCAAATTTTTATTTGAATAGTCAAAAGATGATAAAAGTTTGTTCTGAATGCATGGTGTTTGCTTGAAATATTGAGAATAAATCTCATTCTTGATTTCTTCATTCTTTGTCTTAATTTTCTTTTATTTTTCTCTGATATCAAGATATTTTTCTTCTATTGTCTGTGAGGAATATGCCTCCAAATTCTGTTGTTTCTCTGTAACCTATGTATTGGAATTATCAAGTTGTCCTTCATTTAGATTCTCTGTAACTGGCTCATTTGTCATGACTATAGCAGCATCTGTATTTGTTACTGGAACCTCTGTGTCTTCTACCTCAATATTCACTTTCTCTTTATCCACTGGATTGATCTTAGGCTTTTTATTGTATCTTAATTTGAACCTATTCTCAGTTGTGGTTTTAGCAATGTATGTTCCTTCTTCTCTGACCCTTTTAGTAGCTTTCTCTCTTTGATCAGCAGTTTGTAAGGTGTGACTAGTATCACCTTTTTTAACTGCATCTACTAAAGTGTTTTCTAGCCACTCAGTTTGATTGACATACTGTTCAATCTCTAGTTTTTTCTCATGAATATAAGGTGTTAGTTTGCACTTAACCCTCATTTTGATTAGTATTCCTTGTGGATCATAGTTCCATGAGAAACTCTCTTCAAATATATACTCAAGTAATTGTTTTGTTGCTTCTTGTTCTGCATCTCTATGATTATAAATAAATGGCCCCACCTAATTCTTCAACTTAAATTGTGTTTTCTACTTGGCTGCTAGGAAGTTAATAGAGTTAGAATTTAAGATTTGTCTGATATACTCCAAGGCAAATATTCTCATTGGTACATATTTAGGTATTTTTTAGGGTAATAGATTGGACCCGAAAACTCTAATTTCGGTATGTTTCTCATATAGGTACCAATCACCAGTTCTAGTGTGCTTTGATAGCTATAGAATTTTCTTCATTTCATCACTGATTCTTGGCTTTTCTGTGTTGGTCAACATATTAATCAATGGGTGGACAAAGTTATCTAGAAACTCTGTAAAAGTGAACTCTGTGGACTCTTTTGTAATTAAAGAAGTCCAAAAGATAACTGAAATTGAATTTTCTTCTATATCAAGCTGATGGAGAGTTATAGGGAAATTTTCTGCTTGTCAATACAAGAACATATGGAAGAGAAAGGATGCATATCTAAATACTCCTTCAGTTGGCAACTTGATCAATTGATCATGGATATTGTCAGCTATATACTCAACATAATTCAAAATTATAGAGGGAGGCTATCCTGGTGCAAAAGTAGATAGAAACCCTAGGATGGACTCATCAGTATGCTCATCTATAAAGTATCCTAGGATAAATGACAACATGGAAATGACATGCCTAGACCCTTCTAGAAATTTTGAAGTAGAATATGGAGGGTTGATTTGTGGAATTTCAACATGTAAAGGCATGAACACTTGAAAAATCTGAAACCTTTTTGGAAAATCAAGACCAATGTATAACTTTGTAAGTGCCTCTATTGACAAAGGAATTTCTTTGGGATTAGGTTTGAGTTGTAACATCTGGTTTATGGACTCAGCAGTAAATGTAAACAGTACTTCTTTGTTTGCATTCATCATTGCTCTATTTTTAGGTGAATAATAGCCCTGACACAACCTAATAACCTCTGGGCATTGATGAGTGACTCAAATAACATATTTGGGTAGGTTTGATTCCAAAATTTGAGCTTCTTCAACCTTATCTAAGAAATTTTTATAGCTCCAGCAATGGAGGTCTAACAAATTAAATTCAACTATTGGATCTGCTAATGGTGTGTGTTCAATGTCTACAACAGGAGGTTGTAGAGGATTCACAACAATTGCAGTCTTGGATGACATAGTTGGATTGGATTTTGAAATTTTTTAGGCTTGGACAACTGAAACTCTGTTTTAGGGCTTTCTGGATTCTTCTGTAAGATTAAATGGTTTACATAAGTGTTTTTTGACTTTGACATAGGTTCTTGGCTGAAAATGGATACAACCTGGTTTTTTCCTTGTATTTTAACCTTCAATTTTGGTTTTCAAACTGTATTTCAGACTCTCATAGATTTATAAAACAAGAAACAATGGTTTCTTATACCTTTTCAGTGGATATTGGGCTAAAAATCATTTCAAATTGGGCATAGAGGGCTGGGGTTACCTGCAGAGGATTTCTGGGTTTGATTGGAATTTTATAAGTCTGCAAAAGCTTAAATAAACTCGAGTTTCTCCTTTAAAACTGAATGCAATATTAAAACAGGGGTTTTTAAATCAAATTTTGACATGAATTTGACTCTTTTCAGGCAAATAGAAGCTTTCTTGGGGAAAATAGGCTTTTACTGTATTCAATTCCTTTAGCAATGTCTTTTCAAATGATAATGGGTTCGTTTTTTCTTGGAAAATACCTGTTTGTGCAAGTATAGGTCTTTGTAATAGTTATTTGGGCGTTTGACAGGTTTCTGGTAGCTTTCTGGGACTTTTCAGCAGTCTGGGATCTTTCTGAAGTCTTTTGGCAGCAAACATAGATTGTTGCAGGTTATGGGCTAGAAAACAAAGCACAAGCTTCGTTTTCTTCAGTCGGGAGGACGAATACAGTGGGATAGTACAGAAAAGGGCTGAATAACGCAATTCAGAAGTTTATTTGGTGTTTTAGGTCTAAAAGAACCTGCAATTAATGGCAGTCACATCAGACAAACTAGTGGTTTTGGGCTTCAAAGGTGAAAAACCACAAGTGGTTATCGTGTAGGAAAAAAGTGGTAAATGGTATAAGTTGAATCGGATGCGATCCAATAAGGCTTGGTTGTGTGGAGGAGAGAGAAAAAGGCGAAACCACCTATTTCGTGTGGTTAGGAAAGCGTTAGGATCGAGAAACTTAATTTGCTATATGGCATTTGAATCGTCGGATTTGGGAGGGCCAATGCGAACGGTTGCGATTTGCTGTGGAGTTGCTTGGCAGTGAGAGGTGGGGTCCAGGGTTTGTTAATGTGGCGGGATAGGTTTAAACCTTATAAATATATATTTATAACGTGAAAACTTTATATTATTTGATTGGGCAAGGGGTAAAGTTATATGTTTTTAATTAAAACGTTAATGAATGTTTTAACCAATGGCGTGGGTATGTTTTGCTTGATTGGTATTATATATTATATGGTTAATAAAACGTTTTTACGTGTTTTAAAACCATAGGGTGCGAGATTATAATATAGATATGTTTAAACCGGTGGGAAAAAGGGTGGGGGTTTATTTAAACATGTGGGATAAATAAACATAGGTTTAATTTAAAATAAGTGGGTTTTTTGGGGATATTTAATATATAAAGAAATTAATATGCATGAGAAGGGTTGTTTTATAACGATTTAGTAATATAGGCTAGAAATTAATATGAAATGGAAATTAGTGAATGAAATGAATTAAAATACATAGTATTTAAATCAAGTAAAGTGTAAAATAGGAAATTAAGCATAATCTGTTCCATTTTGATTTTTTACATATAAACTTAGGATAAAATGCATTTTGTAGGTTTTTGAGTGTTTTTTGAATAAAAATGAAATTAATTAAGGGGTGGTTTTACTTTTCTAAGCAAAAAAGTGTTTTACTTAGGAAAAGGGATCATAGTTTTGGAAAAGGGTGAATATGCAGATGAAATGGGTTTTATGTAGGGAATCCAATGTTTTTAACCAATCATTCATTAAGCCTTGGGTCTGGTCCTAACAGAAGTTAGAGAATTGCTCTGAGTCTCTTTGACTGAAGGTTTAGAATAGTGGATCATTGTGGGGGAGGGGAAATTAGTAATTTTTGTCCGATGATGCTTTATTACATGCCTTGCACAACTGCTTTCTACCTACCCATCATTATTCTAACATTTTTCACTTCATTTGCATGGGTGCATTTAAGCTTGCAACCCTAAATCCATTTTTCTTTCAAAGCAATAAATATATCTAAATCTAACCTTATTTCATCCAAGGGCTCAGATTAAACTGTTGAGCTCCTCATTTATTCTCTAATTATATACTGATTTGTCAAGTTTAAATTGTTTGACATATCTTTATTCTCTATCTAAAACATGGAATTCAAAGCATGAAAAGTTAAGATTAAAATATTTAACTGGTCATGGATTATGGCATTTTGAACAATCTGCACATAATCATTATTCTTTCAGTAAAATTAAATAGTAGTGGCATTTTGACTTGCTCACTTTCAGGTCTTATTTTTATCTCTTTTTTCTTTTGGGGTCTATTATTTTGTAAGTCCTTTGATTTTTCTTTCAGGACTTTTACCCTCTTTTCATTTTATTATTATTTTTTCAAATATGGGAAAACGACTTGCGTAGAGCCAAGGTATGTACATATTTACGAGGACACTATGCTCAGTCAGATTTTCATTATGAACTCCTGCTTATTGTTGGACCCTAACAACTTCATTTATATGTTATGATATCTTGCAAAGTCGATCATCGGGAATGCATGTTTGCACATGTGCTTTGTTTTGGGTACCACGACTCACATTTTGTTCATCTTCTTTGATCCGAGAAAAAAATACATCTCACTTTATGATTTTCTTAGCTCTCTGACAAAAGTTTCAAACACCTTTCCATAAACAATTCTCTTCAAAGTGATAATCATTATAACTACCTTGCTCCACTGATCCCCGCAGCTTAACTCATTTCGACGACTACAGCTTTTCCTTAACCTAATGTCTTCATCCAAAGGTGATTTCCCCCAGCGACCAATTCAAAACAACCCCCTGCACTCTATATCTAGCCTTTAAAAACCCTAATTGTTCCACGATTTCTCTTCCCAAGTTGTGATCATTTTTGGAGAGAGCCTTTCTCCTCGCGGATGGGGCTAGCTATCAACAAGTCAAAAGCTTGGTTTGCACTGGTGCCTCATTGGGTTTCCTTTCTTGGCCTTGGGGTCTGGCGGAAGTGATAACATCTTGAGCTCTGTGCCGGGAAGAAGAGGAAAAACTTTTTCCTTGGGTGTATGACAAAGATCCATTTGGAAGCCGATCCCTGGATGATGAGGATCGAGTTTTCACAATGTTTGTTTTTCATAATTGCCTGTGTTTCCTCAAAGCGAGATGCTGGATTTTTCAAGAATGGCGCCACCGGGTAGCAACTCCTGATCCGGACACATTTTCACCCGTCACGAGATCCCGAAAGAATCATTAGGAGGAAAATATCTCAACCAAACTCCAAGTTCTTCGGAAATCTCCTCCTCAGAAATTCTGTAAGATCTTTCTCATTACCTTTTGATTTGGTATTGCGTCGAAAATTTAGTATTTGATAACAAAATTTGAGCTATCATTCCTTCTCGTAACCAAATCTGAGAGGCGGTTTAGACCACAAAATGAATCATGAACCACCGTAGATGAGTTAAATCCATCATTAGTTGAAGTTGCAAAAGCGAGGCGATGTGTGCAAATACGGGAGACAATACTACAAGCTAGAAAATTTAGCCACTACCACTAGTTATGCATCATGAAAAAAGCTACTTATATTCCAGCCACAAGCAAAGAAACCCTTCACTGTCCTACGAAGTTTCCACAAATAGTTCTTGTTACCATCTTCCATCCTACTCGCTCATCCCAACTCTCAAGGACCTCGTCGGTCCAATCCATCCTTTGTTCCAACCCTCCACTACATTAGGTAGAATTATGGCTTGTTTTGGACCTTTAGTTCTCCCTAGTAATATTTTTGATACCTCAAGCATATGGTCAGTTAGCTCTTCAATGTAAAACTCAAATCGCACACGTAAGCATACGTACAGTCATACCTATAGATCTTAAGGGAGTTAGATGTAGATGATGCTAAGATGTGAATCATCACACAAAGTTTTTTCTAAGTGAAGTTAAAGTTTGGTTCCTGTCTGTAGCCAATTCTATTATTAATCCTTGCTGAATTAACTCGATGCTTTCTTATCTAGGTGGGATGAGAAGAAAAAATCCTTTACAAATCCTTGTACGAATATGATTCTCTAAAACACGAGTCCCATTGAATGAGTGCTCGATTACTGATTTCAGATACCTCAAAATCTATAATTCCATTTCCACATGAAACATAAACCTACCTCCCGGCTTTATCCCTTTCTATGTTATCCCAATGCTTTGACCAAAGATATGGCCTAAGCATCGAGAGAAATAAATCACCACCCTTCGAAGAGATGATCAAAAAATTCGCTGAGTGTTGAAGCTAATATTACGATAAAAAAGTCCAAACTTAAATAAAGCCCAGATGCGAGCCTGACTCATCAAAGAGGAACCTTCACACTAAATCCGATACTAAATTTGATAGCTTCACTGAAAAAATGGAGAGAACGGTAGATAGGATGTCTTATTTCTCGAGAGTAGAAGAGATCGAACCTCATTGAAATCCTGGAAATTTTTAGTCCGACGAACAACAACCTCAGTTCCGAGATGCAAGCCGAGAGAGCAAAGATCTCTTGAAACACTGGGAGAGCGACAACATTAAACTCGAACACCACTTCATGGTAGGTGAACTATGCTCGGGAAAGATGAAGAGGAAGAACCAACAGTAGAGGATGCAACCTTCTTTTCACAGTGATTAGTCGTCCGATTTTTTCTCATCGAGATGAGGAATATGTGGGACGCGTTGCACCTAATCACGCGAAATCTCATAATGGCGAAATGATCATGAGTTTGAAGTAGAATCGATTACTCTCGCAGAAGGTTACTTGGAATGCATTTGATTTCCCAAACAAAGGTAGCACTCCTTGAGGAATCAAGATGTTCCAGTGGGAAATCCACGCTGCAAGAAGGCAGATCAAAGCCGTAGTAGAAAGAAGCCCTCACCAAAGACAAGTTCAAAATAAGGGTAAGGAGATTGTAGCTCCTAAATAAGAACAAAGAAATCAACCTTCTACAAAGTGCACCTTTATCAAAGAAAGAGATATTCCAAGAAAAGTAAAGCTGAACGAGAGATCATGTTGAAAGAGGATGGATATCATAAAAGAGGTAGATAAAACTATACCTTTCAATTTAGAGTTTGAAATTTCCTAAGTTAAAGGTGTGTCTTATTCCTCTTACTGAATTGGTCAAAATTGATAAATACAAAACTCATAGTAGTCAAAACTTTTAAAGGCAGCCCCTTGTCCGACATTAATGTAGAGGATGATCATCCGAGTTAATATTTAGTGCTTCGACATCGATGGCCGCGTCCGAAAGATAGTGAGGGTCCCAACATTTTACCCGAGTCTCTAAAGTCCATCAAACGCATTCTTCATAACATTATGGTAGACCCCAAGACCTCCCACAAACGTCATACCCAAAGGCATCATGGAGAAGCTTTTGGCCTTGACATAACCGCCCATATCATGATCTATATTCTTTTGATTTCCGAGTCGTGTCCATTGTTTGGGTATAATCAAAGATCTAGTTGTTCTCAGAGCATATCCCGCCCAAAAATGTCCTTAATGGATAGTGGATGGCGTATATTCCACCACATTTCGGTATGTTGTTGTCAAGATCAGTGCCAAAATTGAAAGGAGGTACAGCACTGAGCTGGACTCTCTTCACCATGCCACTATCCTGTGTTCAATCAAATGAGAAAAATATACTGTAGTGAGAATCAAAATGAAATACAACATGGTCACAAAATCAGGAAAGCCTAGACTAGTCATCCCATCAACGGTGTACACATACGGACCTTTAGAGTCCTTCATATTGTACAATGATTTGGACTAAAATGATGTTGATTGCCGACTAGTAGAAATGGAGGATGTTCTGAAATTTCAGATTGCATTAGCAAAAATGTTAGAAAAAGAGAAATAAAATATGCCTACTATATCCAAACAATACATCGGAGATAGGAAGATGAAAGCTCGGAAGCGACGATAAAGAACAAGGTCAGAAAAGCCGTGTCAAATCGGAATCAAGAGTTTCGGCACCTTGAAGAAGAAGATGGTCTTTGGAGCATGGACTTTCGATAGCTCGTTGGCAAAGATGGGGTTGACATTGGTTTATGGATACGCACATGCCATTTCAATAGAAAAATAAAGGTCCCAAATAATGTAACGTTGTGTTCCCTACAAATAAACGATTTTTGATTGTACCGAATAATGCTAGTATGAAGCGCTCACTAATCGGCTTTGAAAATTATGAAAAAAATGTAGAGCCAGTTTAAAGTGTCTGAGTCTCACAAAGGATTCAAATCACGAGTGATTAAACAAATCAAAGGTGAGTATCAATCTAATTGCCAAAGGATGATGCAGTATGGGAATTCACAGCACTCTGACATTTTAGGAATGTTTTAGAATATACACTTACGGTAGTGCTAGAGATTGCAAAACTTTGATGGTCGTATTCCATTAGCTACGCATTGCGAGTAATTTTCGGATCTACGATGTTTTCAAGTAAAAAGTTTTAAAATCCATATAAAGCACGGGCCCTCGATCCGGATAGCTCTGTATGAATGCTGAGCAAGTTTTTCCGGGATTGATAAACATGTGAATAATTTCATTCAGAGTGAAGGTGAGTTTTGAGAATTATTCTATGGACAAAGTGTACGACAAAGGGATGACCAACTTATTGAAGCATATTGATACGAAATGCTCTTAGCTCAAGGACACAAATTCCCAAGAGATCTCATACCTTTTGGAAGAGTTTATTTGATCGAGATGACGTGGCGGAAAACCTGACTTTGGTCCCCACGTGGGTGCGAAAGGGCGTAGAAGATGTTAATATTGGAACAACGGCGCAGCCGTTTCATCGGGCTTTCAAAGTCTTTTGCTATGCATTAGAGGAAAACCTAAATATATTGACCGTTTACTGTGTTTTCTCGACGTGTTTGTCTTGGGATTGTTTCTTTAGACCTAAAGGTGTAGAATCGTGGATATCATTCATACACACCGTCTCGATTAAGACATATCGAAGCCTTTTAGACACGAGACTTAGGAGAATAAAACAAAAGTTATGTTGCCGCCCGATTAAGAAGGAGGGATCTCTATAAGGCATGCATCATTGTTCCATTTAGATTTTCGGATTGGATATCCAATTTGGCGAGTGCAAAAGAAGACCGGTGAAAGTCTTCGACATGTCTATAGATTTCTGCAAATAAACAAAGTATTGTTGAAAGACTATGCTACACCGTCGCCCACGATGCGACGCCATGTACTTCAAATGTAGTTGTAGGAGCCAACGGGGATGTCATCGTGGGATGGTTACTCAAGCTACAATCTGATCCTTTGTACATGAAGATGATCAAGACAAGACATCATTCATCGCACCATGGGGTACCTTTAAATATGCCATGATGTTGTCCGGGTTGAAAGAAATGTTGGGGCCATTTTCTTCGATGTAGCCATGGACGTTGGCCTTTGAGTAATGAAAAACATGTATTCCTTGTAGTTTATTTAGATGATACGACTCGTTTATTCAAATTTAGATGATGAGCATTTACACCATCTGAGGAAGTTTTGTTCCAACGATGGAGAGAGCTTTGGGATTTCCCTAAACTCCTATGGAAAGTGCCTGGCTCGTTATGGAAGATGGTAAGTGGAGTCACATCATCTCAAAATATGGGATCCGAGATAGATCACAGCACAGAGCTCGGAAAGGACGTACAACAACTTGTTATCTTTCCTAGAAAGCTAGAAGAATGAAATTCAAGCCTTTCCAATGGTAAGATGAATTTCCTACGCAGGATTCATTCCTCAAACTAGTCGCAGAACATACACAGAGAGTTAAACTAATGTGCTGAAGAAGGAAAATGATGTTAGATGGTTTAGAAAATGCTCATAAATCATTCATCTCGGTAAAATTATCTTTGACCCTCACCTCGTTGTTGACAAGTCCTTATTATTCACTATATTCCATTATATTTTATTTGTGCTTTCGATCATACTTTGGCAAATGAATAGCATGCGAGAGAAAACGATGGGACACATTTTACTTGACATTTCATTCTTCGGTCACCTGACAGACGATGCGAGCTGCTATTTCATACAACATAATTGAGACACGGGCCTTTGGCTTTGAGTGAAAGCACTCAAAGACTTTCATGTTTATATTCTGCATCTCAGACATTTTGGCATAGGTTCCAAATGCAGTGCTAAAGAAGTACTTGTAGCAAACAAATCGATGAATGAAGAAGAGGTAGGTGTATGTCAACACTCTATAGTAAGGACCTGAGACTGTCAAGTGACCAGTGTGATCGAAAGAGAAAGGCTCCAAGATCATGGTTGAGTCCAATCTACATGCACTTGACATCAATTTAATATTTCCAGCACGTGTCGATAGTGCGAGAAAGTGCAGTGCTTGTCTCAGGTATCGCTCTCTTTTCATCATCTCCACGCTATGCTAATATCATTTATGCTTTACAAAATTTGAATCCTCTCGAGCATGTCAAAAAATTAAGAGTAGGTCTTTCGAAGCTTGGAGGCTTTGAAATACGCATACACAGTATAGTACTCTCTATTGGATGAGCTACGAGAGGTATTACTCAATTTCTCTGGCACGATATGAATCCAAAAAAAGTGATGGAGGATTTACACAAGGGATACGTGGAGGTAATTTGTACTGGAAGACTGTAGCACACCGATGCGAGTGCGTTACTATTAGCCTATATTTTGCTGATTTGCTTCATGAACATTCTTGAGTCACACTAGGGGTACTGTTTCCATGGTAAACATGGGTCCTTCCTTTACGCACAACCCCATTTCTGGCTTGAAGCTCCCTTCCAAGCGGTGGAACTTATATTATCGGTGAAATCCATCCAACCTCATCTCACTGACATATGTATGGATACTACCTGCCATAGACTATTTGAGACAAGTGAATCAGCGATCCCAACGATGCAGGTTACCAATCATAATTCAGCTTTCTAGAAGCTAAAGCATCTTGTCCCTGCGTATGGTTCACAGAAAGTATTATCACGAATAATCGTTTGCAAAGTCCTTCTAACCTCAGGAAGATGACGGACTGCAGATAAGTATAACATTAAATTGAGTTCATTCTACAAACATATTATCCGTTAGGAAAATGGATCGAGAAGTCCTCCAACAAGTCTTTGATCAGCTCTTAATCAAAAAGATGTTGGAGGCTAACAAAAACAGTTGGCACAAGAAATGAATAAATGCATTGTGGGCGGATCAAGGTAAGCGAGTGAGAGATCCATTGGCATGCCTCCCATTTCGAGTGGTTTACGGTGATGGTATATAGTTTTCCTCACTGTCATTTCTGTCCAGTCATGAAACTTCTACGAAGAGGCCAGAAAGTGAAAGAAAATGATATTCAATGCAAGGAATAAACCAAATGATTTCACTTGGCAAACAAAATAAGCGAAGAAGGGTTCCGGAGACACTCTCCAAGCTCCATGATACGATTCACAGCAAAATGTTGTGAGCAGAAAACCAAGCAAGATGATTTCAAGATCGATGATGTGGTACTCCACTGGGATGATGAGTGAAGGGATGAGAGACAAAGAAGGTAAGCACGAGGAAGTTCGATAATAATTGATGCAAAGGTCATACATGGTTGCTTGGACCTGGAAGTGGGAAAAAATGCATATCTGCTTAGAAGACATGCATGGGAAAAGTCTCTCAGGGATGGACCAGTTAATGGTAGGCTCTCGAAGCATTATCTTCTTTGATATGAGAGTGAGGATTTGCATCCTCATCAGTATATACAGCCTTTGATATTCTTGCAAGTGTGAAGTGGAAAAGAACGTCAAGTCTGAACTCAGTCGAAGGCCATCGATTCACCGAGTTTCTACTATTTCAAGTTAAAGTTTTCCCGAAAGTGTAAGTTTAGTTTCCGGTCATTGCTTTGAGCCAATGTTTAGCAAATTTGAGTTATTTGGTGTCATTGAGTTGTCGAATAGACTGAGTCTGCATTTCGGCTTTGGAGTTAATTTTTGGACAAGTATTGTCCCAATGGAAGAGAGACTACGTCAGGAAAATTTAGAGAGATGCGTGTGTCCTCGACACCTCTTTCTGCAGCTGTGACCCATCCTTAATAAAAGGCTAATGTTAGCGACGTAACATGTACCTCTACCATCGGTGATCAAACCATGCTTTTCATTCTCATTTTAGGGGTCTCACTCTGATTTTTATATCGTCCCATGAGGTCATGCTAAAACTGTAGCTAGCGATGGTAGCCCTACTCGATAAAAATCTCCACTTTCCCTCGAGACTTGCTTTTTTTGGCTCACATTCATGTCTTTGTAGAGCACAAAAACACCAAGAAAAGCTTTCACTCTGACCATGTCTTATCTCGCGTTAAAGTCAAACATGGAAGTCAAAGGTCATGCAGCGTCCCATTAGGTCGCTAGGTTTATCCAAAGGTCCAAAAATGGCATCATTTCGTCTCCGATAAAGGCTGCAGAAAGGTGGTGAGAAGTGACTCAAATAACATTCTATTTTCATCTACAAAAGATCATCATCATGTAAATATTCTCCTAAATTAAATTTTGATTTATATATGATGTTCACTGTCATATCGAAATGCCATTTTGACATGAAAAGCAAAGATGTAATTTATTTTAATTATCACTATGTAATTTTTACGTTTTTCATATGTAATATTTTCATTCCCTAGCTTCCAACTCAAAACCTACGTACAGCGGGAAAAGAAATTACAAAATTCTAGCAACTAATCAAGCTCACAAACAAAAAAGTTAGAGAGTCAAAAAGAAAGCATTAGTCTAAAAATTTGAAAGTGAAACCAAAGACATGGCAGTGGGTGTAAAAATACATAAAATCCACATCCAATCAAGTATAAAAACCCTCAAACACATCAATTCAAAGGCCATTTCTTCTGCACTCTTTGTCCCTCCAAGGAAATACTTACGACAAAGGAGAAGTTTTCAAATGTTTTTAGGTAGAATTGTACAAAGTAGCGAGTTCAAGAATGTACTACGCGTTCATAGCAAATGGCGCTACAGCGTGTCTATAAGAACGTGCGCATTTGCTAAAAGTCACGCGGACGCGCTGTCAAGATAGCGATGGTGCATGTTTAACCTGGGAGTGTTGCGCGTTTGCCCCATTTTCTTGAGAAATTTCCAAGGGAAGGGCCTCTAGACTTTCAAAATTGATGTTCAACTTTCAGTTAAAGGTGATTCTCATGACCTCCAAAACAAACGCATGAGTTAAAAGTGCGCTCACCTCTGCTTATCAATGCCGTCTCTGGATGTGTGAAGTTTGTTTAAGGAAATTTGGTGTCTTCTTTCTGAGTCCAGCCTCGTTTTACTCTAAAAAGCCTAAATTAGCTACTTCATAATCGCACTCCCTAAACCTTCATAACCCTTCCCCCATATTATAAAACACTTTCCCATAAACACATAAATATCGCCTTCCCCTAAGCTTTTCATCTCCTCAAAAAGCCCTAAGCATAGGCTACTTTCGCGAGTTCTGCATAGTACCTCTGACCTACACCAAATCCCACACACAAAACTCGTCATCACTACCCTTACTCACCTCCCCTCTTACTCAAAAATCCCTATTCCATCTCCTCAAATTTCCTCACACGACCCACACTTACACCCATATTCCATTTCCATCCTTATCCCTAGGTGTGCACCACACAACATACATCATGGCGTAAGAAGAGAATGCCAAGTCATAGCGAGGAGGAAGAAAGAGAGGAGAAGGCCACCTAAAAGGAGGAGGAGAATCATTAGACATTATTGCATCATGTACGAGATAACCATGGCATCTCATCACTAGCTGACATGCTTCTTGGCTATGTAGCTATTGAGCTCTTTGAGAGAGTACAAAGGGTCCAATACCCATCCTATGTTGACTCATATTATTCATTTCTCCAACCTCCCATGACAGCCGAGTAACCCTGCATGTGTCCTTTTCTATGTGGTCTCTTTGCCATCATATCAACTAGTGCTGGGATCCCAAATATTGGGGAAAAATGTAGCTCCAAGCAAGGAGAATTGAACTGACTGTATGATCATATATTAAACCAGAGGTACAGAAATCGAGAGGAAAAGAGGATTTTTCCTTTCTCTCTTACCTCCTGGATAGATATGTCCCCAGTGATAGAAAATCATCACAGAGGTACTTTCACTTGTGAGCGCAGGTTTGTCTATAACCTACTCCTATCATAGTGGTCCTGGCTATCTTTCATGCACTTCACAAGGGTCGAGTGTCAATATATCTTTACTCTCTTCTACCGGAGTGCATTGATAAAAGGTGATACATTTATTGCACAAAAATAGAGATTATGATCATCGAAATGCAAAGCGTCTTTCACCACTCCTCGATCGAGCAATGGTCCTCTCATCACCTGAGATCGACTAAATGTGCAGTGGGACACCTTCATGTCCCGTGCATTTTTCAATGGTCCAGCACCTATTCATCATCAGTGGCCAAGATGCGCCTTCATCATTCATCTTCCACTAATATCTACCTCCTCCATCTCATCCTGCTGTCATACGATCATCACTCAGATCGAGCTCCTCCACCCACCCTCCACACCGCCATCATCTCCATTCCGCAATTAAGAAGCTGAGGCACCTAGCGAGCAGGTGACAGCAAGCCTCAGAGAGCTGATTTGGACACATTTGGCACATATCTATCGGAAGAGTGGCATGACAGGTGCTCTTTCCCACGGTGCTGGAGCTCTCACTGCCTTTCTTTACCAACGAAAGAGAGAGCGAGAGAGAGAAAGGTACTGTGGCATCGCGAGGTGGACATACATGAGAGAGAAAGGCGCTCCATGAAAAAGAGCGTAGATTTTGAAATTGTGGAGCTTGGTCACACTGAGCAGATGATGGTCCTTCCTTGATCATCTAAGAGAGGAAGCAAGATTTGAGAGCTTCCAAGGCAACTGTGGCTATGGCCACTGAGCTTTACGGCTACCTTTCTTGAGCAAGTCGAACCGTTGTAGCAATATTCTAAAGAATTTTCACATGGTTTGAGGGCACTGAATATTAGAGTCTTAATAAAACTTAATCAGTGAGCAAATAAGAAGGTGGAGGAGCCCACAAACCCCAGCATGCAGGCCAAAATCCACTTTTGATGTGTGTATGTGGATATTTTATATCTGTATATTACACCAAGTAGTGAGTATAAACACTTTCATGTGAAAGGAGTGGAGATCATGTCTCATTAATGAGATAGATCTATGGAGGTTGCAGCGAATCAAACTAAGATCATGGAGGGAATCAAGGTGACATCATAAAGCATTCATGATGAGATTATGGAGAGTAGTGCAATGCAAATTACGAGAGTGATCATTACATGCATACATGATGGAGACTGTGGAGATACAAACACAGTCAACATGGAGACTGTCCATAATTTACAACTGTACAGTGAGGTGACTCAAGGAATGGGAAGGTTCGTAAACCATATGTAATGTAAATAGAAGAGCATTAGAGCGAATATTTGGATTATTTCATTTGTGATCGGCTTTAGATCTCAGATTTTTCACTACATTCCATGCACTCTTATGTTGTTTAGCTAAGTCATGATGTTGTTTAATGAGGTTTTTCCAGTGGAAATCCCACTCTTACCCATGGGGGACTTGGGAAAGCCTACTATGGGAAGTTTTTCTATTGAGATACATTCATCATCGGAATTGGTGCCATATTATTCCTACTTTCTATAGGCTCCATTTATCTTTTCGTAAATAACACATTTTCAGCAGTTTGAGAGAGGAGGTCGTCCTCGTGTGTCCTGTTTGGAGGAACCGATGAAGGGTTCATCCTTTCACTTTCACTTCATCAGCCTTCCATCACTGAGATCTGTGATCAAGCATCGGGCCATCTATCATTCGCCTCCTACGACAGCAACTGTTGAATGATGTGAGTGCATTCTCAGTCTGAGATCCAAAGGGAGAAGGGAAGTTACTAGTATTCCAAACTAGTAATCCAAGGGAGGACCATTCCTCACATTGTATTCATTATTTCCATCACTCTGAGCTGATTTTCATATCTTCACGAAAGAGGCTGTGAGAGCCTCATCTTCGAGCACAATTTTTTGAGCATTTGTGTAGCAATAGCTGCAATCATCGAGAGAGGACTTGTGGGAGCCAGATCTTGGGCTTCTAACTTGAGGATCTGGTGAAGGGATCAACCCTTCAATATTAGATAAGATCTCGTGACATATTTCAGCCATTCATTTTGTCGATCTAGATTCAGAGATGCATAGCCTAATAGACCAAGGTTCAAACTCGAGAAGGTAACTTTCCAATCCTTAGATATGGAATTTCGTTTTCGTAAAGTTATCTTGGGTTTCCATCATGACCAGATGAGAGAATCTTTGGCATCATCGTAGCCGTAGATTTCCATAGATCTTCATTTCAATTTCATCCAAAATCTATATTTACATCATTAATCGAAGGGACATCGAAATATTGCTTTTCCGTAGCTCTCCGAGCTACATAGTGCTAGTTGTATCATGTTTTCAAGGTCATTCTATGCCATCTCTTTTGCAGAGTACCTCATATTTTCGTACACTATTGTAACTTAATAATCTCCTATGAATAAAATGGCTCATATATTTTATGCATATCTGTGTTGATCATAATTTTACATTTACATTTTTTGTGTTACAAATATTTGTGTTTGTGTATCAATGCATTATTCCATTTTTGGATATTGCAACAATAGAACCGAAGACCAACACTTCATTGATGAAGTGAAATTCATCAAAGAAACAAAAGAGAGGGATGAGAAGGCTAAAGCCTCGCTTGAAGATAAACTGAGAGAAGTATGGTGAACTCGATGATGAGGAGGACCAACCTCCAAGACAGAACCAGGACCGAGAGGTCGAAAAGAGCTCTAGCCCTCAGAGACAAAGGGAAGCTAAGATAGTTGACCAACTAATCCTAGAAATGGCGCTCTTTCCATAGAAATCAATGACAAAGGGAATCATATTGATAGAGCCAACCAACACTTGGAGAAGATATTGGACAAGGCTCAAAAAGGATAATGATATTCAAAGAAGGATTGCAAAGCATTATACCATGAGAACAAAATGAAAAGCTCAAAAGAGCCAATGTAAAATTCAAGCCTTGACTAAGCAAGAGGAAAAGAGTGAGACTAGAAATACTAGCCGAGGTAACACTCATGCCTCAAACACATGATCAACAATAAGCCCACCAATTTTGACAAGTTTTTTGGAAAATTTTGCAAGTTTGTAAATTTTCGTGTTTTTAGGGGACATTTTTAGCACAAAAAATGTCAAATGCGCAACACCTAGGGTGTTGTGCTATTTTTTTGCATCCAATAGAAAATGGTCACCACCATTGAATTCAGAATGAAGAGGACATGAACTCAGACATTTCTAAGAATTTGGAGGCAAACGGTCAGTGGAAAATTACAAAAAACCACCAAAACCTGATGTTTCGCCCTCATTTTTTACCTTGGTGTCGCACGTTTACCGTGTCTCTGGAAAAATGAGTTTTTTGATAGGGAAAATGAGCTTCATTTTCAGCAAAAATGAAAGGCATGTCTATAAAGTATACTTGAATGGATTTCCAACTGATCCATCTCAGAGCATAGTTTGGATGCGGGAAGGCACCCAAAGAAGCCTTGAACATCGAGGGCACATTTGACACGAGATGGCATACAGCTATGCAGTGATGGCACATTTGGCAAGTCTTAAAACTTCTTCGAGTTTCACTCGCTTTGATTTTCATCTTGGGAAGCAGTGATTTTACCTATGTAAATGATGAAAAATGAATGTAATTATCATGTTTTTTACTATTACCTAAAGGTAAATAAATTAGGTAAATAAAAATGAGGTGTAATGAATCAGCTCACTTAAGTTAGGAATGAGTCACTTAGACCATCCTGTCTAAAGCTATCAGTTCGATTGTCTAATATCTTCCTCACCTCATGGATTCAAAGGATGAGTGAATGTTGTTTTCATGCTATTTAGTCCCTGTTTCAGCTAATATACAAGGGTTGGAATCAGTTTGATGTTTTCTAGTTGATTAAAGGAAACTTTGTGCACTCGATCTAGTCAAGATAATAAAGAGGAGTTGCATCTAATTTTATGGGATAACTTTGGTATTGAATGTATATCATTATTTTCTTTCTTTAGTATAATATGTTTTGAAAAGTATTGTATTCATGTTCAATTCATTTTTATGTTATGATATTTTACAAGTTAGATAATCGAATACATGTTTGCACATGCTCATGTTTTGAAAAGTGAGAAGAGCTATAAAATTTCCACATGTTTAATATTTTAAGGGTTTTGAACAAATATTTTCTCTAATTTCCAAGACTTTGATTCAAGAACTACGAGTGTTTTTTGACCTCTAAGGGAACATGATATCGATGGTGATAGACCCATATGAATGGTCAAATGTCATGGTGACAAAGCGACGTGCAACATGGTTTCGGGAGAAACATTAAACTTAAGATGTCCACCTTTGAAGTTACTGCTGACAAAGTCGACGAGAAAATCACTGACACCGCATGGTATCCCTCCAATTTTTGCGAGAACCTACAAACAACCAACATTTGTGAAAGCTTCGTGCAAAGCATTGGGTCTTCTAAAACCATCTTCATGTCCATGGGCTCCTATCTCGACCACATAGCCTCCTTTGTAGGGCTTTATATGGTAATACATGCCCTTTTAATACAACGTTTCCCCCGCTTCAATTTTTGACACCTGCAAAATTATCTAAGACAACAAAAAACTTGTCTTGAGAGAGATAAGAGCTAACCTAAGGCAAAAATTACAAAAGAAACTAAGTGAATACTATTGGCACAAGGTCAAGCGATTTTAAAAGGATTGAAAGGTAAATCGTTAGTTGTTCAAATAAGTTAAGGCTAAATTAGGAAAGAAAGATGGAAGGGAAAATGAAATGATGGAGGTGTGATGATTACCAAGCATGCAATATGAAAAATGATTACTCATAAAAACTATGTACCATGATGACGAAAATGACCTCTCCAAATACTTGAAAATGATGACATCGATATCAATCACCTCACCATAGCAGAAAACTCGAGTTTGTAGTGATTTTAGTTAATGAGATGGAAGATTCACTAAGAATCTGTCGATGTGAGTCCGTAGTGAAAAACAGGACTATTTCACACAGAAAACGCAACGAAACTTAGGAAAAATGTGCCGGTGTCAAAAAAGTGACTCTACTCACACATACATTCGATATTTTTTGAATTTTCACTTTGACAAGTATCTTATATCACATGACCAATTACCACTTAGACCTTTTGAAACTATATACAAAACATGAAATTTAATCAATTTCATAACTTTTGATTGACCCTAAAAACCTAACCTAACTAAAAAAGACACTCCTATACCAACCTAATTGTTATTAAGGATAACACTTTGTAAAGGCTCGGATTACATTAATTCGAGCTTGTAAAGTATAGGTTGATGAGTAGGGAGTTTGGGACACATATGGTTGATAATGTGCTAGTGTACCCATAAAAAAAATAGGATGGAAGGTCAAAAGGTATATTGCAAAACATTAGCAATCGAAATAGGATAAGGTGGGTTTAATGAAGGTTGAGCACTAACTTGAGGTACACCCACAACAAAGCTGTCCCCCTTCCAAAGGAGGAGGGGATGATGGAGGAAACTTCCCACTCAGATGCGCAGCACGCAACATAAGGAGAATTGGGTTGTATCGACGCCCGTAGGTGTAGGTGGAGGATAAGTGATGAGAACGATAGCTATCATTAGAGATGCCGGATGGAATTCCAAAAACAAAATGTCATGGGAGAAGTCCAAGGACTTTGGAGTCGACACTAGATAAGGTTGCGGATAAGTGAAATGACTAATAACTAGGCGGGATAGACGGTAGCCACCACAGATATGTGCCTTTGGTGATGTCACAAAATATGGATGAGGAAGAAACATTTTATGTCTCAGCCATAGTGTTGACAATTTGGGAAACCATAGAGGATTCGATCATGGCTAATGATCCTAAAGATGATTTTTGCAAGAAACTCACGGGTGAAACTAAAAGGAAGATAATTTGATAAAGGAGCTTAGATGGAGTTTGAAAGAGTAGGGAAAAGGATGATCTGATAAATATGTAACCCTCTGGGAGATGATGTATGAGTTTCTTCTGTGGGATTTCTTCAATACTCACAAGACACGTATGGAAGAGAGCTCACCGTTAGGTCCAAGATATATGGCTTGTAAAGTTGTGCATGAGACAAAGGAAATAGAAGAGGAAAGTCCTCATGTACAGATGAATATTATACGAAGTACCTCGAAATAAGGTATCATACTCAATGAAATCAGGTTCAATGACCACAGGAATGAAGGTTTAGGTACTTTTATTTTAATTGTGGTATATTCACTCACAAGAGTATATGTAATCTTGGTTTCAAAAATCAAAGGAAGGATGATTCTATGAGGCACCAACTTCGGGAGGAGGACCATAAGTATTTCGCAAATTTATGAACTCTGATTGTTTGCATCTTCTGTATGCTTATGACAATGGCCAGAGTTGCCTTTCTGGTAAAAGCGAAGGGCTTATTTTAAATTCTATGTGAACGACGGAGAGAGGGTGTTTTTTTCTTCCATGTTGGACTAATAATTTCTAAGAATTAACACAAAAAAGAGAGAGAGGGTAAAACTAGGCATAAAGGTTTTCGCAAGCAACCTTGAAGCTGCAATATACACCTTGGCAAACCAAGGAATTAAATTACGTGCAAGTAATCTCGAATGTTGTGTTCGGTGTATCACGGTATACAAGGCGGTTGAATCGGTTACCTATGGCAGAGATAGCAACCTCATGGGTACCTCTAAAATATACTCGACAGTATGTGGAAGTGCGACCTATAGTAGTGCTGCCTAATGTGTAACCGATTCGATGAGCATTCCCTATACTTTTCATGCATGAGGCACCATCCAATATACCCTAAGGTATAGGGGAGTATGATTCGATACACTTACGTATGTGGAACGGGATATCACCCCTCGGATACAATGCTGAAAAACAATGCATCTCCTACATTTAGAACGCGCTAGCACTTTCTAGTCTAGACTCTATAAATGTTTTATGTTAATGTTACAAATTCTCCTTCGTGCTGATTTAATAAAATTTAATGTTTATCTTATATTAAGTTTTTGCTTTTATGTCTCACGATGAGTTTCACCTAAATTTCCTAAAATGAAAACTAGCATACGAAGAAATGTAATATTTATCTTTCAATGAAAATTTATCTAAGGGAGAGGAAGAAACAAAGAGTATGAAACATATAAAATGCGAGAAAACCATATGCAAAGTGAAATTCCATTTTAATACATTTGACATCCAATGTTGATGCACACATAAAACTCTATATGCCAATGAAAATATTTTTCTTTTCAATTCATCCTAATTTTCAAATATGATGAAAATTAAGATGCATGTCTAACTAACTCAGTTAAAAAAATTTCGTAAATGATGACTAAAACACCAATTCATTCAATCATTTCAATGCTTTAAAAATTCAATTTTCCAATGACCTAATGATAAGAACAAAGGAAAATCTAGAGAAATCCTTATCAATGGAACTTAAAAACAAAATAAAACCAAATGGAGGCTTCGGAGAGACCACAAGGAACTCCAAATTCTCAAGGAAAAGTAGTGAGAAAAAGTTGATCAAGGATAAAATCAAATTCATGCATAGAGGAATGGACAACAGCAAGGTGTAGAAGAAGGCGCGATGCTATTCAACATAAGGAAAAGGAAGGACACGCAAGGATCACATTGAATAGCATGACATTCGTAGAGTGCATTAAAGTGCGACGCCATCTTCAAGCCCCACGCTTTAGCCTAAAGTTTCTTTTACGCTATCGTTCCTCCCTCTAAACTTTCAAAAAATTGCATTATAAAGGGTCAAAAACACATTTGAAAATATATAAGGTTTGGCACCTTTCGGCTCCTAGCCTCGGTCTTTTTTCTCCCATGTAACCGGGCGCTAGACCAAGCGTTGCTTGGGAGAATGCTTATCGCAATCGCTCATCATGCGCCTATCCTTTGCAGATGCAAAGGGTTCGCAGATGTGATGGTGGCAGGCTTGTACGTCGGCCTTTGAAATAATCTCTCGGCGCGTCGATGCGGCAGCGGAGTCTATTTCGCGATGCGCTGTCGCTCCTCCGTTTGCCTCACGATCTCTCGTCCCAGCCATCCAATCATCATGCGAAACGATCCACACAGCTCACCCATCTTTGTGGCCCCGTGCCGAAAACCTGTCGTTCAAAGCCGGTGGTATTCATGCTTGCACTTTGGAGGGCGGGCGGTGTGCTCGGTTCGGAGCGATTCCACGATGCTGACGGGTGACACGTGGCTGCTTTGTCACTGCTCCAGACCACCCCCCATCGTGTTATGTCGTGGCTCGCGCGGTATTCTGTATCAGCCGTCGTGCAGGGCTCTTCATCAACGAAGTCATCGCACTCTACGAAGATGCGCGAAGTTAACCCGAGGTATGCATGCCACCGGGCCCACGATCGAGTCACCCTCCGACATGTTTTCCACTTTCGTCGATCTCCTCTGCGAGATCGGAGAGGTCCATATTTATTCGCACGCCCATCGGTTTTGCGGTCACCGCCACGTCACCATTCCACATGTTTTGTCACGTTTTCCTCGATCCCTATATTTTTCCATTCAAAGGTCAAAATGTTAAGTTCTTGTCCATTACAATTTTTGCATTCCGCCAACCTTCACGAGCATTTCTCACGCCATTCCGCTGTGTTTTCATCATGCTACTCCAAAGTCTTAGCGCGGTCATTCTCAGCCCTTTCACGATTTGCATCCCCATCATGTGCATTTTTTTCTTGACGGTGCTTTTTGTATTTTTTGCGCACGAATGGCGGTATTAGCGCGCGGTTCACCGATTGTTCAGTTGCCACAACGTGGAGGGACACCATAAAGGAACCATTTTCAGAGGCTAGAATTATGGAGAAAGGATGCAGGGAAAAGGCGTGATGCATCATGACGCGCGATTAAAAAGCGATTAAACTACATGCCAAACCCTCCCGGAGTCGCTCAAAGTGCGTGAATTGTGCGATGGGGAGACATTAATGTGGGTACAAAAGTAGGTGAGTGAGAGGCAGTTAAAGAAACTTACTCATTGCTGGGTACGCAAGTCTTAACTAACCATTTTGAGAGAGCGAGTACCATGTCGAAGACCCGTGAGTCACTCGAGAGGGTCTGTGTACATGAAAAATACCCTCAGAGTTTCATTTCGAGCGAAAGTGCTATCTCTCCGAGGAAAGACAGGCATGACAGCGGTTTTATTTCTCTCATTTCTGGCGTTTCTCAGAGACCTACGGTGCATTTTATTTCGGACAGAACCAGACCAGTAACACCTAACGGAGTCATCCAAAGCTGGTATGGAAACGTGCACTTTTCCATTCTATCCCTATCTTTACTGCAGGAAAATTAAATGTTGCATCATCGACTTCATTCTTGAGTACTTTTTCTCCTCTAAAACTCTGAAGAGCTGGATGATTTGAGGGTTCCATATTTTATCGAGAAAATTATGCAGTAAAAGGATTTTTTTGTATGCATTTTGTAAAAACTCTCATATGAATGTACTGAGGCCCATTGGGTTTCGAGTGAGGAGGAGTTATCGTCTTTCGAGATTCTAGTCTTTGGTGCTCTCACGGTGTGTAACTTTCTCTTATATGTGCACAATTCAATTGCTCTCTCGTTTCATCAGCTTTTTCTACTGCTTATCATGTTTCATAGCGTAGTGGCTCTATCGATTTTTGGTATGGATTTATCTACTGGTTGTTACGTGCTCGAATTAGTCAAGCGCTTTAAATGTCGCTCGGGCATGATACAAGTTGTTTCACTATTCACTCCGCCAGTATTCTACGCTATATTAGTTTCTTTGGGTGTGTCTATTTTTAAAAAAGCACTGTCATTGTATGGATTCTTCAGCTAGGTAGGCCATTCCATGTACGTGAGCATGTTGTGTATATCGGATATCATCTCAATGACAACTGGTGCTCTCTTAATCTTTCATATCTGTAGCAACACCTATCGATGCCTGACCCACGTGAGGTATTTACACGAGATTGGCCTACTCTCCTGGTAAAAAGTTTGCCTACTGAATTGTACGATGCTTTTATATTGGAGTTTTTCACCTTGCCTCTGCGGTATTACTTTCCTAGTATCTAGTTTCTAAAGGTCTTGGTCCCATTCAGAATTAATATTCCTTGTTTGCTTGGAGATAGCATGGAAGCCTTTGTGATAGCTTCCTCTGTTATGCCACCGCACTCCTATGCATGTCAAGATGTCTCAGGCAGCGGTCTTTCACAACTCAAAGTGCATCTCTGGAGAGCAGACAACATCTTTTTGGCAGATTCTTTGAGAACAGAGGTGAGAAAATTTAAAATCCAGGCCTCGACTGAAACCTCAGTCACTCTGCCAAAGTGAGGTGATGTGGAGAGTTGAGAGTTTGTAGATCCCTCTCCTGTGGCAGCTCACATGCAATGTTTATTTAGATAAATTTCACTTGGGTCACGGCTCTCTGTGAGCCACATGTAAGTCGAGATACATCATGGCCAAAGACACCTTGATTTATGCAAGACACATGAAAAATATCCTTTCGTAGAAGAAAGTGGAGGAAAGGAAATCGAGTCCACCTGCCAGAAAATCCCCGAATTTTACGTAGAAAGAGCACCATCCTCTTCTTCTCCAGTAGCCCAAGTGCTGGTTCACGGCTCCATGATGGGGAGAATGCGGGGTAATATTCGGATAGTCCACCCGGATGATATGTGGAAGTCAGAACATTTTCACCCTATACGAGGTGGAAAGAGGTCAAGGAAGTCACGCAAGTGTCTGCATATTAACGAGTACCGTTGTTCCCATCAGCGCACCTCAAGCTCTTTGTTCCATTTTACATTTCCACTATTGTTGACATTCATGCTCCACTTCCACCTCCTCCTCCTCCTTTCTTTACTGCATCAAACTATCTTGCTACCTCCACCCACCTCCAGCATGGCCAAATGTTCCGAGCATCTTGTTAGATAAATATTCCCCCCTAGCATTGCACACTCAAGTGTTGGACGATATGCCACGAGTTAATACGGAGACTCTCACGACACAGATCTCTCTCACGCGTGGGGAAAATGAGATTTATGCTCAAAAAGCATCTTGAGGTCTTACGCTCCTCTGCTGAAGAACTTTGAAAATGTGGGAACATTTCAGATGTGAAAGTCTTAAAATTTTGTTTGTCCAATCTCTCTTGATGGTGAAGCTCGAAAATGGTTTAAAACATTGTGGTTGCATTCTGCATTCCCTTGGAAATAATGCGAAGATACCTTTCCTCGGAAATGAGAGAAGGATCATCGAAGTGTCTTGCGCGAGTTTAACACGAAGAAAAGACATATGAGAGAGTGTACGGAGATTTACAAGAGATTTAATAAATTGTATTTGAGTCTTCCTGCTGATATGAAACCATCATCGGAAGCTGCATAGCATTTGTTTTATGTAGTAGCCTCTGATCGATTGGTTTCTTCTAGGAAGGAGAAAGAAAACCTGCTACTACTGGATGATGCTCGGGCGGATGCACTAGATACGGAAGAAAATTTCTGTCCTTTCAACTGGTAAATCAAAGAAAGGAAAAATATGAATATAGATACTAGAAGAAGGGGCAGAGGAGGTATCTCACCTCTAACTTCTGAGCAGGAGACTTAGCCTAATGACCAATTGAAACAAAATGAGCAAAATGATTAAGAACAGCTCTAGTGGCGAAACCCAGACTTTGCTGAATTGGAGGCCAAATTGACCTCAAAATTTCCAAAGTATCTTGCACGAGTTTACAAATCAGTATGGAAATGCCACATAGCAAATGTTGCAGAAAGGGAACTAAAAGGAACAACAAAGATCAATTTCCTACACCCATTGTACTTGGAAGGTCTAAAGGCGGCATGATACAGTCCTCTTGCGAGGACCTTTATACTATGTGAATTTGGAGGATGAAAATCTTACTTTTCATCAAATAGTGATGGAGGAAAGAGATGCCCTTACGATGAGATGGAGACGCAGAGTGCTCATTTTGAAGAAGAGAAAGATCTAGAGACACTGAGAGGGCCTCGAGAGATTGAGTCACTATTGCAAGATTTGCTGATTTCATTGCAAAAGCACGGTTCAGAAATATGAAGAGTATGGCCATCGGATCTTCCTGGGGAATAGGACTCCAAGCCACTCCAAGATCCAAGAAGAAGAGCCACGCCTGACGGGAAGGACACACGCTCGAGGAAGAGGGTGACGTGCGAGTGCGAGCAGAGAGTGCGAGGACGAGCGTAAGCGGACCTCTAGCGGGCAACTGCCGCGTGATCCAAATTCCTTCCATCTTCAAACAGTGAGTCGTCATGTATTTAGGTCCCGTGACCAAGAGGGTCAAAGCACTTAGCTAAAAGCCAGAGTCACAAAAGGTTGTGATGAGAAAGTCAGCTCTTGCTTTCGGTACGCAAAGGAGACAGGAAAGGTCCGTCCCCGGTTCCACATCTGGCTGCGAGTGACAACAGCATATCATCAATCCCAAGTCACCTCTTTCCATGCGCACTCCTCCAGGCTGCTCTCCATCCCAGATAAAGTGTCAGCCTTCAGAAGAAAAGACCCATGGGTTGTATTTGGCCCACATGTTGGGGAATTAGATGCCTACGCCTGCCTCTTCCATGTGTCTCTAGTGGAAGTCCATAGCCACCATTGTGCATATTTGTGTTGGATCTAGACTTACATAATCTTGAAACCTCTGTCGGTCATGGAACAACTCAGGATTACACAAATCCACCCATCCATACAGACCTCTATTCATTTGATTCCAAAGATTTAAATGCAGGGATGGTGAGAGGATTTGGTGGTCAATTTAGCTCCAAAACTCAACAAAAAATGTGGTAATGGACATCGTGGTGAGCGACATACCCAGCTAACTTGCGCATGTGTCTGGCTCCAAAGGTCCCCTGAAAGAACAAAATTGGTGGGTCAATTAAGTTGGATTTAACATATGCCACTATCCCGATTTTGGTGGCCGGAGAGGAGGAGGTCATGCGAAACTAGATTTGTCAAGATGGTTACTAAGGCTACACAACTCCGTTAATTCACCACTCTACAGTGAAGGGAAGCAGATTCCATGCTTGATGTTGAAGAAGGATCAAGATTATGCTCATGCAACCATCCTTGCGGATCACACGCCGGCAAACTGAGAGCCATGAAGCAGAATGCGGATACTTCATGGGATGGACAGATTCAAAGGAAGGTAATGGAGACTGGAATACTATTGATTTCTCTCTACGATAAATGGGTCTCATTGTCTTTCAAGCTATAATATGAAGCCACTAACAATGTGGCTTAATATGAAGCAAACTTCTGCAGTAGGTTTGCGACATGTACGAGAGCATGAATATACAAGTTTAAAAATTAGGAATTGAGACTAGTGGTTAGACAGCCAGAATTAGTATCAAACAAAACTTATCTGACTGAGAGCTTATAGGAATGAAGTTTGGGACATGATAGAGAAATTTTTTCTTAGCATTTAATATCCAGCTCATGCCTAGGAACGGACAGGATGGCAATTCCCTTCGTGCAAAAGACAGTAGTACATTTGGTCCACCTCAAAACCCTCTCTTAAGGTATGAGAAATTGAGGTACATTATCAAACATCAATCCCAGATAACGTCAAAGCACTAGCAGTATTTTAGGATGAAGAACGGGTAGAAGAGATTCCCTGAAAGCAGTAGGAGAATTCTCCAGCATGGAGATTGATGCTTGTGAAAGGAGGAAGAGGTCGAAAGACACTTAGAAAAAGAAATTGGGAGAATAAGATGGCAGTAGTACAAGTGTTGCAATTGAAGGAAATGTTATACCTAGAGGGTTTAGGGTGCCTATAGAAAGATTATTTGATAAGAATGATGTCCCACTGCCTAGACAAGACAGTCATAGAGAAAATCGAGGTAGAATACTGAATCTTGATACTAATGCCGACCCCAAAATTGTAAAATTATTCAAGAAAGTCCTGAAGAATATAAAAAGCTATGCCAAAAATTATTTCGATCTTACAAAGATGTGTTTTCATGGTCTTATCGGGACCTAGAAAACTTTTGACATCGTGATAATGCATGACACAAAATTCCACTAAAGGGAGATGCAAAACCTCATAGCGTGCACTCGCACAAATAAATCCCTCAGATTGTTTCCCTCTCACTAGAAGGAAATTAAGAAGCCGTTAAAGCCAAAATCATTATAGCCATTGAGGTACTACGAATGGGTGGCAAACCTAGTCCCCGTCCGAAAGAATAATGGAGAAATAAGGTTGTGTGTTGAGTTGTGAAAGCTTGAATAGAGCATCCTTAGAGGATAATTACCCATCGCCTAAGATCGACCACATCCCGCAGAAAAGTGGTGGGAGCTTCTAGGATGTCAATGATGGATGGATTCTCCCGTTACAATCAGTGGTCGTACTGCGTAAGATCAAAAGAAGACTACTTTCACCACACCATGGGGGACATTTATGTATGCCGAGGATGCCTGTCGGGTTGATTAATGCGAGGGCCACTTTTCGAGAGCCATAGACATTTCTTTTGTTGGGGATCAAGATAAATTTTTGGTAGTCTACCTTGATGATATCACCGTATTTTCAAAGGATGACACTTGAGCACATTGAGAATTTGCATAGAACTTTGAAAAATGCGGGAGGTATGGTCTTTCTCTCAATCCACAAAAGTCTTTATTTGCATTAGATCAAGAAGGCAAGATTTTGGGACATATCTGTCACTAAAGATGGGGTAAATACTAGACCTTAAGAGGGTAGAGGTTATAAATGGTATTTCTCTTCCTAGAAATAAGAAGGAAGTGTGAGTATTCCTAGGGCGCATTAATTTTCTCAGAAAGGTTTATTCCTAACTATGCCTGAAATAGTTAGACATATAACCGATATGCTAAAGAAAAATAATGAGGCAGTAAGTGGGGTCTCAGGGAATCACGAGAGGCCTTTACTGCAATAAAAAAAATGCTTTTGTAGAAGTCCTGCCCGTGCTAGTCGGACCGGATTATGCTAAACCATTCATGATATTTTCTTTTTGCATCACCTCATACAATAGCGAGGAGTTTTATTGTAGAAAAACGAAGAAGGGTACGAGAATCCCATCGCCTTCTTCGGTCGAGTGCTCCATGATGTAGAACTAAAATATAGTATATTAGAGAAGCAAGCATACACCCTAGTGAAATCCCTTAAAGCATTCCGCATGTATGTCCTACAATCCCACATCATCGCATTTGTGCCTACAACATACGTAAAAGATATTCTTATCCACGGGGATAGTGAAGGAAAAAGGGGGAAGTGGATTTCCAAAATACGGAGTATGAGCTAGACATCAGCCCTAACAAACTGATCAAAGGACAAGGGCTAGCCAAAATCTTATCTCTCGAATCAAACTATCAGGGCCACAGGGTATAAATTTTTCCATAATGGAAAGTGAGAATACGAGAGAAAGAAGAGTGATAGGGAGTAGAGATAACTATCGGAAATACATATAAAGCACCTCACCAAATCAGTGGTACAAAGAGATAGTAGAATATCTCCTCACACTCACCCCCTCCAAGCTGTGATAAAGCTAAATACAAAGCACTAAGATTGAGATCACAGAGTACATAGTCGCCAATGGCCGACTATACTAGCGAGATCCCTCAGGCATCCTATTCTCGTGTCTCACGAGAGGATGAGGTAGAGAGTATAATGGCCAAATTTCATGAAGGACTCTATGGGGGTAATTACGCGCTAGAGGGCCACCGCTCACAAAATCGCGGAGGCTGGTTTCCTATTGGCCCAAGATTTTTTGGAGATGTTTTTGCCCGGGTTAGAGCTTGTGAGAAATGTCAGAAATTTGCTGAAAAAACGAAAGGATTTGGCACCTCTCGCCCATGATTCCCTGTGCACGTGGACGAACCATTCCAACAATGGGGGAATTGACTTTATAGGTGAAATAATTTCCTCCACTCGAGTGGTCAACATAAGTGGATTTTAACCGGCCACCGATTATTTCACAAATGGGTGGAAGCCATACCACAAGGAACGCAACAGATCATCGTGATAATAAAGTTCATGGAAGAAAATATCATATCCAGTTTGTTGCTCGCATAATAGTGACCGATAATGCCTGTGCCTTCAGTCTCGCAAATTTTGTGAGTTTCACAGCAGGTATAAAATTACAGCTTAGTCACTCTACAACCTATTACCCACAAGGAAATGGCTTGCAGGGAATCTTCCATCATCCCCGGTGAGGGCACTCGAAGAAAGGCTATCAACGAAAATAAAAAATTGGGATTCCCAGCTTAGAAATTTTCTTATGGGCCAATAGGATTACCGAAAGAAGAGAGCAACCGGGAAATACCCATATGAACTAGTATATGGGAGGGCATCAGTATTCCCCATTTAGTTAGCCCTACCAAAGGGCCCGATTCATGCAAGAAAGTCAAGAAGAGCCTAATGATATGACCAAGAGAATAAATCTGAGTAGAATTGGAAGAAACACGCAACCGGGTAAGTCAAAGGGTTGATCGAATATCAAGAGAAGATGAAAGTACCTTTTTTTATCGACATGCCAAGGACGGAAGTTGCAGTTGGTGATTTAGTGCTGCGATGGGATGTCCGAAGAGCTGAAAAAGGGAAACATGGCAAATTTGACCCACTCTAGTTTGGTCCTTTTAAAATCATGGAACAAGGGGGCAACAACACTTTCGAGTTGGAAAATTTACGGGGGGAGACTTGCTTGACGCCCCTGTAAATGGTCATTTCCTTAAGCCCTACTTCCGCTCGATCCAGGCATAGACGGCTCAGGTGTATCATACTCGTACATTAGTTTTATCGTTTTTTATCTCTCGTTTGAATAATGTGGGTGTCGTGATGAATTATGAAAAAAAAGTAGAAGTGTCAAGAACGATGGTCCGCATAGAAGATTAACCGGTGATGCGAAGTTCTCAACACGCCCAAGGATGAACATGCCGTCCCCGTGTGGAGCCAATGTTGATCATTTCAGCATTTTGTTAAATTTTGTTAAATTTTCGACGAGCCATCCCCTTCAAACCCCTCCGTTTGGCCTAAAAAATCATCTTTCGCCTATCATTCCCCTCATCTAAACTCAAAATTGCATTATAAAGGGCCAAAAACCCACATTTGAAAATATATAGGTTTGGCACCTCACTGCTCTATCCCCTCGGTCTTTTCTCCACGTAACCCGATGCGCTAGACCAAGCGTTAGCTCGAAGAATTCTTATCGCAATCGGGGTTTCATATGCGCCCTTATCCTTTGCAAATGAAAAAGTTTTCGATGCGATGGTGAACTTGTCTGTCGACCCTTGAAATAATCTCTCACCGTCGATCCGTGTGCAGATCTGCAGTCGGGCGCTATTTGCGCAATGCGCCCGTCGCTCCTCCGTTCACCCCTCCGATCTCATCACAACCATCCGATCATCGTGCGAAATCAACGGCGCGTAGCTCACTCGCCTTTCGTGGCCCCCACGCCCAAAAACTACTTGTTCAAAACCGGTGGTATTCATCGCACCACCTTTGGAGGGCAGGGCGGTATTCTTCATTTCGGATCGATTCCACTCGCCGTGTGGCACGTGGCTTCGTCACTATTTCAAAACCACCCCCCATCACGCGTTATTGTTTGGAATGTGACCCGACGTGATATTCATATCAGCGTCCGATCCGGGGCTCTTCATCCAACGGTCACATCGCACTCCGAAGATGCGCGGGAGTTAACCCAAGTGATATCAGTACCTCGGGCCCACCAATTTGTTGCCCTCCCGATATGTTTTCCACCGTCGATCTCCTCTTGAGATCGGACGGTCCCATATTTATTCGCACGCCCGCCATTGCCCGGTCCCGCCACGTCACCATTCCACGTGTTTTGTCACGTTTTCCTCCGTCCCCCTAAATTTTTTCATTCAAAGGTCAAAATGTTAAGTTGTCGCATTTAATTTTATCGCATTCCGCCAACTTTCACTGAGAGCATTTATCATCATTCTGTTGCATTTTTCCACCGTTTCTCTACAGTCTATGCAATCATCCTCATTATCTGTTGCATCCACCTTCCGTCCATTTGTTTTCTTGATGATTTTGTGTATTTTGTAAGGTACGAATGACGCTAAACCACCATGATTCACGATTTCAATTACAATAACGAGAGACACCGTAAAGGACCATTTTTCGAGGCTAGAATTGTGGAGAAAGGGTGCTGGAAGATTGTTACGACATGAACGCCATTAAAGAAGTAGGATTAAACTCGTCAAACCCTCCAGAGTCATTCAAAGCGTAGATTGCGCGATCGGGAGACATTAATGTTGCGATGTGAAGTATCGTTGAAAGGTAGAGAGTTAAAGGCGCATAATCTACGATTTTTCAAGTCTTAACCTAACCATTAAAGGCAGAGTACCAAATCGAAGACCCCGTAGATCACTCGGAAGGTCTATGCACGAAAAAAAATACCTCAAGGTTTCATTTCAACAGAATTTTCTCTCCCGGGAAAGGACGGAGCGCCCATGTGGTTTTTATTTCCTATCTTGTGTTCCCGAAGAGACTTCCACCCGATGCATTTATTTCATAGAGCATGACCACGAGTACATAGTACGACTACAGATTCATCAAACAGTATGGGTGTGCACGTTTCCACCATCTCGTCTTTATGAGGAAAATTAAAATGTTCATCATCAGACTTCATTTATTGAGTTTTATTTTTCTCCTATAAAACTCTCGAAGAACGGATGATTTAGGGTTCCGCATTTTATCGTGAAAATTATGCGGTAAAAGGATTTTTGTATGCATTTTGTAAAAACTCTCATATGAATGTACAGAGCCCATTGGGTTTCAGGTGAGGAGGAGTTCGGTCTTTAGAGAGGATTCAGTCTTTGGTGTCTCAGTCGATGTGTAACTTTCTCTTATATGTGCTAATTCAATTGCTCACTTCGTTTCATCCGCTTTCTTGTATCATGTTTCGGAATGCGAGTGGCTCCATGATTTTTGGTATGGATTTATCCTAGTTGATACCAATGCTCGAATTAGTCAAGCGCTTTAAATATGGCACAGAGCATGATATGCTATTTCACTATTCACTCAAACCGTATTTTCGCTTATATTAGTTTCTTTGGGAGGCTATTTTTAAAAACGCTATTGTCATGTATGGATTCTTAAATTGGTAAGCCCATTACATGGTAATATTTTGTATTTGGATATCATCTCAATGACGACTAGTATTCTCTTAATCTTTCATATACGGCTCAACACCTTTTTGATAATTTATTTCTGTGAGGTATTTCGAATTGGCCCTCTTTACAGGGTCACTTGTCGAATTGTACGATGCTTTTTATATTGGAGTTTTGCACCATGCCTCTACGATATTCCTTTCCCCTGTATCTAGTTTCTGCAAGGTCTTGGTCCCATTCAAATTAATATTCCTTGTTTGCAAGGAGATAGCATGAGAGCCTTTTATTGATAACTCCCTCATTATACCATATGCTCCTTGCAATATAAGATGTCCTGAGCACTTGGTCTTTCGACAACTCAAGGTTGTCTCTAGGAATGACAACGGATGAAACACTCTATCCCTAGACCGGAGGGGAGCATTGTTCAAGAAATAGAAATTTTCGGCACAAAAATTGCAATTGAAACTCAATGAAGGGCCTTCTTAGGTTTTTTCTTGACTGATTATGATAGTGAAGTTCTAAAAAAGAGGTAAAGAAAACACTAAGTAAAAAGAAACCACCAAGGGTATACACCATTCCCTAGTATGGTCTCCAATCTGTTATACAAAATATAAGACTACTTACAAAGTATCTTCCCTAGAGTGGGTGGCATAACCTAGAAAAAGACAAATGCAAAGAAGTTAATTTTTTCCTTAAAGTAAATAGATAATGGGATGAAGCCTACCTATTATCTGTCGCATGGTTCACTCCTCTCTTGGCTTATATCCTCCAATCCTATCTATGATCTACGACATCCATGTAGCATCAAATAATTATTTCATCCAATGGATCAACATGGCATTGAAATACATGAAATAATAACATTGCATATAGGAAAACAAAGAAATATTTTCATTAATAGAAATGGTGTGAGTTACAAAAAAAAAATAGGAGTTGATCTTGTAAAAGAGCTCCTCCAAGTTGACTTGTCCTTCTTTGCCACAAAGTGTACCTCTAGTTCACCCTAATGGATGGAATACTAAATCTTCACAACAACAACATGATGGTAGTAATTATCTCCAAAATCCAACCTCTAGCTTGTAGATGGCCACAAATATATTGAATAGGATGGTAAGTTGAGAGTTCTTATTCATTTACCAATCTAGGTTTGAGATCGACTCTTAATGGGAGGATGATATCAAGGGATAAGGGGTGGAAAATCCAAGGTAGGATAGGATAGGATTCAAGAGTTTTATTAGAGCTAACTAGTTGTAACAACTCTTGGAAGCTTCTCGAAGAGGAAGCTTCAAAAATATTTTTTGTTTTTCCCGAATTTCTAGAATCAATTCACCCCCAACATAGTGAAACATGTAGGTGATCAACCCACCCCAGTAAGGGACAACCTGCTCGTGAACCCATGTCTAAAGGCTTACATAATATGTTGGTCCTTAAATTGACTTAAATGAGGTAGTTTTAGGAAGAAACTTTGGGATTAGGGAGAGTCATGCTTAGGTCTTTGTTCAAGGATGATGACAAGTGGGAAAAGGATGTTGACTGATCCAGTTTGTAGCACTATTGTTTTTAGAATCTATGATTTTGTGATCCATATAAAATTGTAAAATCTCTTTCGGTAATAATAGTAAGGGTTTGATATACATATTTTTCCCCCATTATCAGAGGGGATAACATGCATTTGAATGTGTATTAGGATGGAGGTGAACTCACGGGGATAATTCCATATCATTGTATCTTTAAAGAATGAAGCAAACCATTATGGGGGAGAACAATATGTAAAGTGAATTGATATACGATGGAGGTTTTTTATTTCTTCAATTGTTCAGTGGAGGTATTCTTGGGCTCGTGAAATTTGTGTTGGGGACTTCATTGCAGTGGTCATGCATGTCTCGTGTATGAAAAATACCAGCAAACTCGCTATTCATATCCCTTTTATGAGAGTCAGTGTTGGATAAGCTTGTATGCTATAATTCCTACAAAGATGAGTAACCATGCTTGTAATTAAATAATAATATTTCGTATGCGCCTTGTGTAAGAAAATATAGGATGTATGTTATTTTTGAAAGGATTTCATATGAATCTAGTGTGTGAAATAATAATAAATCTAGGTTATTTTCTTGGAAATGAAGATAAGTGAAAGAGGGTAATTCTTGAAATATTTTCATGGGTGGTGAACAAAGAAAATTCAATTAAATTAATCTTCTTGAAAAGCTTTTCATGAATTTTTATGCATAGAAACTTAGATTACCCACGTTGTTTATTGAAACATTGCAAGAATCTAAGAGTGGAATGATTGATTATTTTATTAATTTTCCCCAGATGGTATTTTCATGGTTCCTATAACATTGGTTTTCTTAAAGGAGAACATGTGTATATATACATGGAAATATTAGCTTTCGTGTTAGAAAAGAAAAATGTATTTACATTTGTGTTAGATTTCCTTAGAAAAGATTATGTATTTGCATGCAAGATTTTGTTTTCTTTATTTGGAAATATTTGTTGCATATTTCTTGGAAAGAAAGGTGTTTTTGCATGCCTAAAAGAATACCTATTGAGATAGATTTCTTGGAAAGAAATGTTTTTTTGCATGTATGGAAAGAATAACTATTGAGATAGATTTCTTAGAAAGAAATGTGTTTTTGCATACATGGAAATAATAATTATTTAGATAGATTTCTCGGAAATAATTTTTTTTTTGCATGCATGGGAAATAATAGCTACTGAGATACATTTATGGAGAAATAAATATGTGTTGCATGCATAAAATAATAGTTATGGCATTAAAGGAAATATGTATTTTCATGCATATTATGTTTGTGATCTGAATTTATGCTATAACGCAACAGAATACACATATAACCATAAATAAAAATATGCAATAGAAATAACACTTCATTTCATTAATATCAAAGAACTGAAATATGTTTACAGACATAATGGAAATAAACTAGCTAGGGCACAGGTAGCTTATCTCTGAGAAGAGATGTGATGGCTATAGGCCTCTAAACTATGTTATAATGAGACTTCAATACCTATTTATGATTGAGAAACAATGGAAAACCATAAGCATCCAAAAACATAACCCTGGGATACGAAGCACCGAAACTCTGGGCCCCATTTGGGTAATTTGGTACATCAACTTCCTGGGGACGTAGCTTTGGCATACGATCTCCATTTGACATGCACAAGACCTTCTAAGAAATATCTATCCATGGACTACAAATTTTTAGTGAGAAAAATTGGACAAGGACCCATGTTACTCCAAGTTTTCCAAGAAAATGCCATTTAGGCCTCAAAACGGCCCCGAAAGTTCAGGACCCGAAAAAAATGCTAAAAATAATAATCTATGCTACAATTAAGGAAACTGAAAAGCTGAAAGAAACAATGGTGGGGGTCCAAGTGTAATAGATGAGTGGCCAATAATATCCATTTGGATCATTCCTGCCCCCTTAGGAAGCAATGGTCCCGATTGCGTTGAGTTACTCCATGAGATGAGGAAACTTCTGCTGAACTTTTTCCCTAGTGAGCCACTTTCCTTGGTGAAGGATATGGGATGCTTTGATAACTCGATATAGTTGAATCCTCTACTAGTGGGTGTTCGTGATCTATGTGTCCATGATCTAATCAATTGTGGCTTGTTCCATGCAGTCTGGGTTTAACTCTGATGGTGTGAGTTGTTCTGCCATGTCGGATGTGTCCGATAGTGGTGGGAAGTATGGCCGAAGGCAGTCCACATTGAAAAATGGCTGCAGAAAAAGGAATGGGGGAATGCTAAGCTCAAAATAATTGTATCTGATAACCTTGGTGATTTTTTAATTCCCATATCAAAGTGGGCTGAGCTTCATATGGGCTCCGGTAAGACATTCTTTCTGTAAATGCAACCAAAATTTGTCGCCTACTTGGAACCTGTGTGCCACCCGATGTTGATCATGTCGCTACTTGTACTTGGAATTGGATTTTTCCAAGATGCAGTGGACCTGTTGGCAAACTTGTTGGATGCATTCAATAAATATGTTTGCTTTGTCAGCCTCAAATAGTAAATTTGTGGATTTTTTCTATGTGGTTGCATGAGGTATGGTAACATCAGGTAGCGATGCACCCGGGGTTAGATTAATGGAGTGCTAGACCTGACAGTGTAGAGGAACCTCTGTGGCTGAGGATAAACTTTCCTTGTATTCCTCCATGTCCTTTTCCATATGTTTTTGTTGCGTCAGGGAGCCATGTTTGGATATTGCAGCCACAATCTTCTTCTTGCCTTGTGGGTGAATCGTATTGAAAACAAATTTCCTGGTTTGGGAAATAATTTTACTTCATTTCTTTCCAGTACTCAAAGAGATGGTAGAAGGCGGTACTACCTCTGATATCCTGTACAACTTATTTCCCAAAGTAATAATAATAGAACAAGGCCTAGACTCATACATCATGGAAAATTTTAGGGGCTAATATTCGTAGGTGGGCTAATTTTCCATGCTTTTTCCAAAAAAACAATTCGTCAATGCCCATTTTTTTAAAATTGATTCCCCCAAATTTTATAGTATAAAAATATTTTACCCTAAAAATCGCCAAAAAATAATATATAATAATATAAAATGATTACAAAACTAAATATTTTTACAAAAATAACATCAAATTTTTTACAATTCACATATTTGGGACTACTAAGATTCGCCAAGTTTTTAAACTTTAAGATAAATGTCCATCCTTAAAATTTTCCCTGTCATACAAAGCATGTCACTTCCATAAGTATGTTTAGCCCAATAATACACTAGACACATCAAGAGGAGAAACATCACACAATATCTCATCCATGAAGGGCTTGATGTTATACAAAAGACGACATTGTTGGCTGATGCTGAGATATCTTCCTTAGTGAAGCCACCCGATGGTATATGGCTATGAGTATGTTGTGGTCATTAGGCCAAGCCGCTTCATGACCTCTGCTAAAATGACGTTCTTTTGGCTTCCGCTATCAACAAGGAATTGTAGTGGAGAACCGTTCACCCACATCTACGAATGGAGGAGGCGCTTCCCCTCCTTTGGATCCATGGGATCCTCCCTCTGCAACATGGTGGTGGAAATAGTAGCATTGGCTTTTGCATCAATGCTATTCTTCCCTTTTTCATTCTCCTTGTCCAGTTCTGTCTCGGAATCAGAACATGCAACTGATTCAAATGCCTTCAGTTTGGCCACCCACGAATATTTGGCCTGACACTCGCTTGTACTGTGAGTGGAGTTCTTATGAAATTCACACCACTTCTCTCTTTCCTTCTTTGGCTTTGTGGTGTTATTCTGAGTCAACCCAGTTTGACTTTACCCATTTTTCTATGGTTCGGGAGTGCCTTTCTCCAACTTCGGATTTGCGGATCCAAAGTCTTTCTTCTTCTGCTTAAATTTTTGCTTAATCATGGCGGCATATCGATATGCCACACCAAGCGAGATAATTTCAAGGAAATCCATTTCCTCCTAAATGTATCTATGCAAACAACTGTGGTACTTGAAAACCAAATTTCTCTCAAAATATTTAATACCCAAATTTTTTTGCAGTGTACAAAACAAATTCATCAACTCAGGCACATCTTGATCCCTTTGCTACCGTAGCATGGTCCATTGGATGTACTTGTCCTCATAGCTCCCCATAGGGAAATATTATTCCTTGATGTCATCTCGGAATGAATTCCAAGTGAGTGCAACTGAGAATAGAGAGGATTTCCTCTCATCCTTTTTCTCACTTTAGGTTTCCCACAAGTCTTTGACATGGGCGTGGCTTTGAGGTGTGAAAAAGTAATATTTTCTCGGTCAAAGAAATGATGGACCGAAAATACCCTTCCAGCAAATTCAACCATCTATCTATGGCATTTTCATCTATTTGGCATTAAAATATAGGATTGTCGAAGTTGACTTGTACCTTGAAAAGAGTGACACCTCCAAAGTGGTTGCTAGATGCATATGCTCCGTCAGTGGGTACTCATTGAATTATGTGGGAAAATTTATCCATCATCGCATTCATTTTATTCTCGAGGGCCTCCTCTAGCAATATTTTTATAGGATCTCCTGCTCCCTCCTCTTTCTTTTCTTCCCCCATGGGAGGTCATCAGGGTTAGTGAGTCTGATCTTGTAAGGGTTCAACCAAATCGAGCCCTAACTACTTATACCCTAACCTCATTGGGGACATGAAAATAAGAATAGAGAAAGAGCAGAATGATCTGATACCACTAATATGAATTTATGCAGGAACGCAACAGAATACACATATAACCATAAATACAAAGATGCAGTGGAAATAACACTTCATTTCATTAATATCAAAGAACTGAAATATGTTTACAGACATAATGGAAATAAACTTACTAGGGCACTCGTAGCTTATCTCTCAGAATACATGTGATGGCTAAAAGCCTTTGACCTTTGTTACAATTAGGCTCCAATTCATATTTATAATTGAGAAATAGTGGAAAACACTAAACATCCAAAAACCTAACCGTAGGAGATGAAGTGCTAAAATTATGGGCCCCGTTTGCGTAAATTGGTACATCAAATTCCCAGGGATGTAACTTTGTCATACGATATCTGTTTGACGCGAACAAGATCTCATTAGAAATATCTATCTGAGGACTACAAATTTTGAGCAAGAAACATTGGTCAAAGACTCATGTTTCTCCTAGTTTTCAAAAAAGCATTGTTTAGGGCCTCAAAATGACTCCAAAAGTTCATGACCCAAAAAACTGCTAAAAATAGTAAACTGTTCTACAATTATGGAAACTGAAAAGATAAAAGAAACAATGGTGGGGATCCAAGTGGAATGGGCTGGTGGTTACCAATATCCACCGGGATCAGTTTGACTCATAAAAAAACGTGTGAACAAGTATTTGGATGTGCAAGAAGAATAATTATTTTTCTTAGAAGATAATATGTGTTTACATGATAATAGTTGATGGGATAGGTCCCTTTGGATAAATTTTATGTAATTTCATGAAAATAATATGGGTAGTTTAGTGGTTATTATTTTGGAAAAGAATGTGCCTTTTGCAAAGGAAGTAATAAGAAGCATGGTGTTTAACTTGGGAAATATTTCCATCTTCTTGTGTGAAAATATGGTGATAACCATGGAGTTTTTTGTTACCATATTATTATGGGTAGAAGTAGAATGTAACATTCCCTTTCTCATGATACATGTAAAGCAAAGATAAGTGAGCATGCTTCATTAATTTTTATATAATTACCCTTTGCATGTGAGTTATGGATGGATCGACGTATGTTATAACCATACATATGTAAAGATAAAAAACCATGTTTGGGTAGTTATGCAATTTTAATTAATGCATGTGAATGGTTAATAAATAAATGTGTCTCATTACTTTGTTTACAATTTATTTATGCACATGAAAAGATATTTGAAGCATCACTAGTAAATATTATTTATTTATCAAATTCATATTTTATCTAATCATGATATCAAAATTTGTTGATGATATTAATGACAAGGAGGGATTGTGAATTATGTGAAGGATAGATTATGTTTAACATTATGGCAAGAAAATAACTAATGGTCCATGCAGATTGAGAAATATCAGTTGCAAGATAATCCATTGATGGAAACAACCATGCCACAAAGACATAATGTTTGAGCATTTGTGGGTAAATGATATCATGATTAACATAATAGCTTATAGCTAGTTATGTTGTATTTAATATGATATTTCTTTGTAATATTTTATGAAAACAGTCAAGGGATAGACTCCCTTACAACCATTGAGTGAGGGGTGAACACCCTCACGAGACATTTAATAAAAAAGAAAGTTTGCTAGTTTTTTCCCTTTGGGGTTTTCAGGGTATATCAGTGTTCAATGATGTGATTGCCTATTGTACTCTTATAATGATTCTCCTTCCTTGCATAACATATCATTTATATTATCAAGTATGTGGTTATCTAACCTAGTTAAAAGAATCATGAAAATGATACAAGGTTACAATAGGAAGCTTATGTTAATATACTACAACAATGGTTGTCATGTTACATAACTTACTGTTCCATTTCTAATGTTTAATCTATGTAATGATGATGGTGTTAAATTATAGGAATTTTGAGGTCTAAAATGGGCCTCCTAAGGAAATTATAAAATAATAGTGGAAATAATAAAATAAGATTACATTACATCATCAAATTTTATAGGGAAAAAAGAAAAACTACTTTTACAACTCGCATTTTCAACTTATCGCCTTACGGGTTTACTCAAATTTTGAGCGGGAACACTCATTGGATGCAGAATTTGATTCCTCATCCAATGAGTACCCATGTTGCATAAATTTGATGGATCCTATATGAAAAATGATAAATACATGAAAACCAAGATTCCAATCACGTTTTTTCATGTATTTCTCATTTTTCGTGTAGCATGATCTATCAAAAGTATCCAACATGGGTACTCCTTGGATGAAGAATTAAATTTTATATCCAATGAGTACTCCTGATCAAAATTTTATTACAACCTTAGAGAGATAAGTTGAAAATACGAGTTGAAAAAGAAGTTTTATTATTTTATTATTTTTTAATCATTTTACTTTTTTACTCCAAAATGGTGAATCATCCCCCATGGTTGACATCATCATATTGAATCCTATTGGTTCTTATAAAGTTTATTTTGGTTGTAAATTTTTCTTAGGAGGCCCATTTTAGACCTCAAAATTCCCCTAATGATCTAATGGCCAGTTAAGGGTATGGAAGTTAAGGGTATGGAATAAGTGATTGGGAATATTACATGCTAGTAAATTACGTGAAATTTTCTAATCTTATGCTAATTTTACATGAGATTTATTTTGGGATATTAAAAGTGGTATCAGAGTCAAAGGTTGCATCACTAACACCTTTGGGAATTGGTAAGTATAAAAGAAGTAGAGGTATGATGCTAGTGGACATCATCTCATGTATGATTCTAACAAATTATATAACGATGTATGCAGTAGACTACATTTGACATGAGATGCATGATGCATGTTAATAACTGCATTGAATAATAGTAACTGATAATGTATTCTTTAAAACTATGCTCATGAAATTTTAATCTTCATGCAGATAAAAGACAATAAAGAGTCTATTGCATTTATGGACAATCCTGATCACTCACTATTGATAGTGAGGATTTACTACAAACCTTTACATACATACTTGTATAATAATTTACAATGCACTAATTATAAAAAATGAATGCATGTATTCTTATATGTAATAACAAAATAATGTAAAAGGTGGGGTTATCCTTGGTAAATTTTAGCAAGAAAATGCTTAATTTGACTTGTGCCTTACTCAAATGGAGAAATTCAAATTTCCACTTCAGCAAGATAACTTGAGGATAACTTGAGTTGCAGTTAGTAAGAGTGACATGGCCAAATCACTCAGTTGAGTCAATCAATTAGATTTTTTGGGCATGAACTAGAGTTTTTCACATGTTAATTGCTAATATCTAGTTATCTAGTGGATTTATATTTAATGAAACTCATTTATCTGAGATATTGTATATAATAGAGTCAATACAAGTTTATTTGAGTAGTTGTAACTATTGCTAACTCACTGATCTCTCAATTAACTAGTCAATTTACTAAAAATAGTCCTCTTCATGCATATAATTCAAATTTCCTAGTGGAGTAGAGGAAAAAAGCATAATTGTAATCATTATTGTATACTAGTGAGTGTATAGAGTTTGAATTGAGAAAGTGAGCTACTTCTCTTTAGATTTGCACAAGAAAATAGGATCTTCCCTATTTTTTAGGAGGAGTAATTGCACAAGGAAAATAGGACAAAGCAAGAGGCCTATTTTGCTTAAGTATTGGGTATATCAAACTCAAGAGGAGGATATTAGTATTGCAGTGTTGGTTGAGTTTCAAGGATTTTAGTTATCATTGTAACAGAGGAGGGTTTTTTCCCAACCAGGTTCCCCTGTAAAATTTGTTTTCATTATGATTGAATGATTGCATGTGTTTCTATTGTCAGCTTTTTACTTCCGTAGAATTTAGTAAATTTAATTTTTGTTTATTGATCTCAACTTGATTTCGTTAGAACTACAAATTTTGAGTTATTTATACATGGTATCAAAGATATCAAAAACTACATAGAAACCAGGTTCCTAGTCATCTCTCAAGAACTTTTTAATGGCATATTTGTGGTATGGCAGGTTCCTTCAATGGATTGAGACATGAGCATGAATTGGAGAGAAATATGAATTTTTGTACTTGGAAAGACATAATGGAAGTTGTGGTGGATGAAAATGGAGTATTGGATTACACACAAACTGATATTCCAAAACTATTAGCATCAAATGCATAACAACTGGCTTAGTGGAAGAAAGACACACCAAAAGGTAGGAGGATTGTCCTGGAGGGAGTCAGAGACCATTTGGTTTCGAATTCGCATAACAAAGAGACTTAATTTTTAGTGTGTAAAACCATCACATAAATATTCTAAAGCAGTGGTGATTACAGGAAATCAACATTGAAAGATAAGCTCAGGACCATTTGAATGAATAAAAATATAATTGTTGTTCAATATCTATCCAGATTCACTCAGGTGAGAGATGAAATTGGATAAGTTGGAGAGAATGTTCCATCATATAAACTTATGAGCTTAACACTCTTTGGTATTTTAAAATCCTGGAAGAACTATCAAGATTTAGTTAATGGTAGAGACAAGCTTCCAAATTGGGAGATACTTTGGTATGACTTGGTGTGGGAAGAGTTAGGAGAAACACTAGAGATGGTGTCACATCTAGAACTAATGAGGAAGAAAAATTTGATTTAGCATGCAAGGGAAAGAAATACAAAGGAAAGAACGCCCAAGGCAAGGTAGAATCCAAGACAGAAGAAGAAATTCCTTAGTAAAATTAAGTGTTTTAACTGCCATGTAACCAAGTGTCCACACAAGAAATCCAGTAAGAAGTCTGCAGTAAGAGTAGGAGGATATGCTATCACATCAAAATTCAAGTTGTATTTCACCCTCATTGCATGCATGGAAAGTATTTTATGACGTAGTGTATGGTACTTATACTCTGGTGCTTCATTTCATATGATAGGAAATAAGGAGTTCTTCAGAAACTTAGAGGAGATGGACCTACAATTAAACATAGAGCTTGGAGATTATGGAAGGTATAGTACCAAAGGGACTGGAACATTCACCTTTAAGAGGGATTCAGGCTCCCGTCTTCAACTAAATAATGTAATGTATGTTCTTGGTCTAAAGAAAAAAATTATTTCTGTAGTTGTGCTTGAAGATAGATGATATGATGTGGTGTTCAATACAGGGAATGAATATCTGAAGCATGTTTCTACTAGACAAGTAAAACAAATTGGTGTTTGTGTTAAAAATATCTACAAGCTAGAGGTGGATGCATGCGTTGCATTGAGTATCAAGGAAGAAAATTTTCAGGGTTGGGATAATAGAGGGCTTTGGCATAGGCGCATTGGACACCTGCACCATGGAGCTTTGAAAATAATGTAGTATATCACCACTGGAATTCCAAATTGCACCCTTGATCAACATGAAGTTTGCAAGGGATGAAATCTTGGAAAATATGCTAAATCCTCCTTCTAGGGCCTAGATAGTAGAGTTAGAGCCATATTGGACCGATTTCACTTAGATGTGTGTGGACCATTCTCCACAGTCTCAATTGCAAATAAAAAGTATTATGTTATGAAACTAGCTCAAAAAAAAAGAACAAAAAATAGGTCAACGACTTTAGAAATAGCCTCTTGGAGGGTGTAACCTCATTTACATCACATAAATTAACAATTATTGGATGATAAAAATGACAATACCTCCTTGGTATATATATAATTCTAAGGGGTCATAATATAATAATATCCTACATAAAAATAATAATGTAAGGGCACATCGATAACAATAGTGGGCTTCTATGGGGCACATCAATAACAATATGGGGTTTACATGGGTACAAAAATAACAATATAGGTCTACACTAATAATAATAATAATAATGATAATAATAATAATAATGGGGCTACATTAGTAGTATAGGGATCTAACATGCCCCTCTACTTCAAAAAAAGTGGTGTCCTCAATGATTGAGTAGTTCTAGATGGTTCTGTATAAAAATCTCATCCTCCCATGTGGAATCTTCAGTGGTTAAGTTATTCCACTTAATGAGATACTAAGAAATTGACCGATTCCATAGATGTCGAGTTCTTTTTTCCATGAATTCTTCAAGCTCCAATATGATTTTTCCTTCTTCATCAAGTTTTGGCAATATTGTTTGAACTGGAAGATTTTCACCTATAACCTTCTTTAAGCATGAAACATGGAAAACTGGATGCACTCGCGAAGAAGCAGGAAGCTCCAATTTGTATGCCAAAGTACCAATATTTTGCAACCATTTGTAAGGACATTAATACGTGGGTAATAATTTATTATCTTTCGGATCTTGCTTTAGATAAGTTTATTTATAGTTGCATCCTTAAAAGGACGAGTCTCTCCTACATTGAAACTTCTTTCCTCACACCTACATACACTGCCTATTATTTCATTAAGTTCTACGCCAAAGTGAGGTTGTCCTTTAAGAGTTGGAGAACTTTTGTTATGTGATATTCTGCGCGGAACCTTATAATTTTCTCTTAAATATTTTGTGGTTTATGGTGCATGATATCCATAAAGTGGCATAAATGGGGTCATTTTTGCTGCAGTATGGAAGGAAGTGTTATACCACCATTCAGCGAGAGGTAACCACTTGACCCATTGTGTTTGTTTATCAGATACAAAACAACGAAGATATCCTTCCAAACGTTTATTTACTATCTCAGTTTGACCATCAGATTGAGGATGATAAGATGAGCTATGAGCTAATTGAGTACCCAAACAAGAAAATAACTCCGTCCAAAAATTTCCAGTAAAAATGGGATCTTTGTCGCTCACAATAACCCTTGGGTTTCCATATAGCTTTTGAATTGTGTCCATAAATGTAGTAGCAACTGTACTTGCTTTAAATGGATGAGATAATGCACAAAAGTGTGCATACTTGGTAAGTCTATCAACTACCACCATGATGACATTATTTCCTTCAGACTTAGGTAAACCTGTGATAAAATCCATTGAAATCTCCTCCCAACGTTGACTTGGAATGGATAAAGGTTGTAGAAGTCCCGGGGTCTTAATTATCTCAAATTTATTCTGCTGGCAAACCAAACATTCCGCAACAAAATTTTGAATATTAGATTTAAGGCCATCCCAAAAAAATCTTCTTGGCTAGCTAAGTAAGTTTTCCAAAACCCTTAGTGCCCTCTTAGGGGAGGCAATACGATTCCAAAAGAATATTTTTCTTTATTTAGGAATTATTACAAGGATATAAGTGATATTTGTACCGTAATGAATTCTTTTCCAGCTAAATGTATCATATGTACTAGGATCTTGTTGCAAATTTTTAATGACTGTCTGCACCTCTTTGTCATTCTTCCATTCATCCCTTCCTTCGGTTATCCAATCAAACTGGATAATAGAAATGGAACAAAGAAATGATTCCACATCTTCATCCTTTCTTGAGAGTGCATCTGCTACAACATTTTATTTTGATTTTTTTTAGATGATTTCAAAGTCATAACCTAACATCTTTGTTTTTACCTTGAAATGTATTCCCATTAAGAAAGGTCGACATTGCTTTATTGCATGTAGTATTGCCAGAATTTCCTTCTCATAAATAGTTTTTGTAAATAATTTCCTTTTTATTGGATAAATTTCAAAAGAAAAGGGTCTTTCTTCTTGCATCAAAACAATGCCAATTCCATTTCTTGAGGCATCACATTTCACAATAAAGGTTTTTGTGTATTCAAGCATAGATAAGACTAGTGCTTGGCACATTTCCTCTTTAAGATTTTCAAAGGCCTTAGTTGGTTCTGGAGTCCAAGAAAATGCATCTTTATTCATAAAAGTTGTTACAGGTGTTGCTATTCTCCCATAATTATTAAAAAACATACGATAATACCCTGTCAACCCAAGAAATCATCGAAGATGCTTTATGGTTGTGGGTGTTTTCCATTCCTTAATGGATTTAATTTTGTTAGGGACTACCTTGACACCATCATGAGATACTATATGACCCAAATATTCCACATCTTGTACTCCAAAGAATGTAATATCCAAAACAGGGAGAAAACAATAATACTAAAACAAAATAGATGAAATGCAACTAAGTAGATAATTAATCTAAATACAACATCAGAGTGTATAGAATAGTTGAGCCATTTTATTAATATGGACGTGGTTAAACCAGTACAACAATGCTCAAAATGTGAGACACTCAAGCCAAAGAGATGGCCTAGAATGACCTTGAAATGATCCCACAAGAGGGATTGCATAAATATTTAACTGCTAGAAGGAAAACTGTGTTGTCCCTACTGCAACTGTTGGGACTATAACTACTGACAAAATATAAAGTTAGATCTAGGCAGTTTGAGAGCTCCGATGATGCTGAAACTTTAGATCCAGGCTCTATAATGGATACCTGAGATAACCCAGAAAGGATTTTCTAGATCTATGAATATAGAAAAATCACCCTGTTAGGGCTTCACTATACAACTGTTGGGTATGCAGATTTGAAGCATAACCTGATGAAATATAGCTGAAATAAGATGTAAAATCAAATGTATGCAAGAAGGGTTGATCCCTTCACTAGATCCTTGGGCTAAAAGATCAAGATCTGGATGCTCTTTCCTCCTCCACTGAAGATAGATGTTTAATACTCAACAACTTCAGAAAACTACATTTTCAAGGAGGGAGGCTCTCTATCCTGCTTATAAATATGTCAAATGAGCTCAATGGTAGTGAAAATAGTGAATGAAATGTGAGGAGATGGTCCCTCATAGGATTTCCAACTGGAATACTGGAAAATACCTTCCTTGATAGATATGCAAAATTTGGATTGCTGATCCCTTGAGGAATTGCTGCTGCAAGGAGGTGTGAAATGTTATTTGAATGCGGATACGAATGTACAACTCACAGGCTTGGTCTTAGAGCACAAGGTTAGAGGATGAATACTCCTTGGTTTTATAGGTGAGATACTGAAACAACAATTGAAAGTAAGCACCAATTCCTAATGAGGAATGAATGCGTTGGAAATATGATGCGAGTGTTGTCTGTTGTCCTTGATGGCAACACTAATGGAGATGAAGACATGCGTCTATTGACATGTGTTGTCCTTGATGGCAAACCACGATGAAGTTATGCTTGACTTGATGGACTTAGTAAATAATGTAAATGCGATGTAAGGAAATGATGTTTGTTAGCAATATGATCTTGAGTGTTGTCCTTGAAAGGCAACCCACTTGATAAAGATGATGGCAACTTCTTGATGAAGTTGTGCTTGCTAGAATATGTTCTTGATGAAGAAAATATGATGTATCTACAGTGTGCAATGAAGAAAGGAATTCAGAATGTGCTCAAAGTATGATGAAAAAAATTATGTCTCTATGAATACGCGGATATGTCTAAAAAGAACGTGATAAGTCGCGTATGGGAAAAAGCGCTCAAAAAGTGCAAATCCAGGGGCCCGGGGTATTGAAGGCTCATGGTATTGATGACTCGTGGTATTGAAGACTCATGGTATTGAAGACTCGTGGTATTGAAGGCTCATGGTATTGATGACTCATGGTATTGAAGACTCATGGTATTGAAGGCTCATGGTATTGGTTTGACTCGTGGTATTGAAGGCTCATGGTATTGGTTTGGCTCGTGGTATTGAAGGCTCATGGTATTGTTTTGGCCCATGGTATTGAAAAATATAAACCTATATAAGGAGAAGAAATTCATTGTGCAAATCATAAGTGTGGGTGCAAGATGTCTGAGCTTGAATGAATACTTCTCTTTAAAGTAGATCTGAATGGAAAGGGTTACACTTGAAGATAAATCTGAATGTATGATGCACCAATGATGAAGAAGGGGATCTAGATCTGAAATGCATTTGTATTTGCTAGATCTGATTATGGAAGGCTTAGATCTGTGATGAGGCGAACATCTAGGTGAACATCTGTCTGAAGTGAAAGGGTATGAAATATCTGATCTGTTCTGCTGTGTTTCTGATATCTGATCTGTGTTGATAAGTATCTGTTGGTGATGTATTTTTGTGCTAAAAAGTATGGAAAGGGTCCAGTGTGAAAATTGATGAAACGTGGTGCAAGGTGGTGCTGAGGGTTGTAGCCTTCAGTCAGGGGGTCGTAGCTCCCTTCCAGGTGAGGCTGGTAAACGAGATCGGGGGGTCGTAGCTCCCTTCCAGAAGAGGCTGGTAAACGAGTCAGGGGGTTGGAGCTCCCTTCCAGGAGAGGCTGGTAAACGAGCGCAGGTGGGTGCCTGCGTGCTGGTCAAGTCTGCGCCAGCACATATGTTGTAAGATGTTTTCTCTATAATAAAATATTGAAGGCTGAGCAACTGCAGCGGTGGTTTTCTCCCGACTTGGGTTTCCACCTAAAAATCCTGGTGTTCATGTGTGATGCTTTGTGTCATGACTTATTCTATTCTTACTGCACATGTTTACTGCTTATTGAATATCTGATGAATAAATGAAGGAATGATTTGAGTGATGAATTAATGACATATATAGATATTTGTGTATCCGCGTATATACGCAAGTCTGGTTCAGGAAAGTAGCGTATGCATTTTAGAAGCAGAAAAAGTGAAAGTTTTGAATATGCAGTAAATACTGATTCACCCCCCCCTCTCAGTATTTTTCCCAACAATTGGTATCAGAGCAAGTTCCTTCTACAGAAGCTTGATCGCTTGAAGGAGATCCATCACAATGGGAAGTATACATACAAAAGCCTTGTTGAATTTTGGTGCAAAAGTATGGGCTCTCGCAAAAGAATGTGATGAAGAAAAGGGTACCTTTGTGGATTCTTTAGAAGACAATAATCTTCTTGAAGAAAACATTCAACTCAAGGTAAGCCTAGAAGAAAAGAACATAATCATTGAGACTTTTAAAAATCAGCTTGAATCAAGAGAAAAACGCATGGAGGATCTAGAATGTGAAGTAGTAAGTCTAAGGAAGGATAATGAGAAATTGAATTCTCTCAATCTCAGATTTGCTAAAAGTTCTGAAACCTTGGATGAGATTATCAAGGTACAACGGTCTCCTTTTATAAAAACAGGTCTTGGATATACTGGGGAATCTTCTCAGAAATCAGCACCAAATTCTCTAAAAGCAGCCACTGCTGGTTCTCTACATTCAGCCACTCAGCAAGAGAACAAAGGATCTTTACAGGTAAAGCAAGATCACCTCAATTCAAGAAACACTAACAGGGAGATCTTTCAAAATGGCAACAACCAACAGGTAAAGTCTAATAGAAGATTTCATGATCACAGAAATTTCTACTTCAATGGTCAATGTTTCACATGTCACAACTTTGGTCATAAAGCTATTCAGTGTGTTGCATATAAAACCATCATGACCAGAGAAGCAAGAAAGATAAGGATGAATGATGAACCAAAGAATAACACCTATAACAATTTTTCTCCTCTCCAAAATGAAGTTGAATGTACTTATTGCAATAACTTTGGTCATGAAGAATCTGAATGCAGGAGCAAGGTCCAGCAAAAAGAGCATGTTCCCTCAAGCTCTAAAGTATGGAAAAAGAAAGAATTACCGGTTGAAAATTGTGGGATAGCGTTATTTGCAGAGGGTGAAGAGAATCAATGGTATATTGATAGCGGGTGTTCAAGACACATGACAGGTGACAAAAGCAAACTTCATACTTATAATGCTCTAGAGAAGGAAAAGAAAGTTGCTTTTGGAAATGATACTCCTGCTGTTATTAAAGGAAAAGGGTCAGTATTTCTAAAAGAAAAGGTGAAGGCTAAAGATGTCATGTATGTGGATGGATTAAGGCATAACCTATTGAGTGTTAGTCAAATGTGTGATCAAGGAGCAGAAGTGGTCTTCAGTTCCAAAGAATGTGTGGTTCGTGATCTTGATACGGGTAAAATCATTATAAAAGGAAAAAGAAATCCAAGCAACCTGTATGTACTCAACGGCATAGAACAATGTTACTTAAGCAAATCTTCAGAAAATTGGCTATGGCATCGAAGACTGGGACATCTGAGTTTCTCTCAAATCAAGAAAGCAAGCAAACTTCAAGCTGTTCGTGATCTTCCCAAGATCAATCTTCCCGAAAGTACCATATGCAAATCTTGTCAATTTGGTAAGCAGACCAGAGTCCGATTTAATGCCAAAGAAGGTTCATCAAGTAAGCCTCTTGAACTCATTCATACTGACATTTGTGGACCTATGAGGAAAAAGTCATTACGTGGGGAAGAATACTATATCCTATTTATTGATGACTACTCCAGAATGTGTGAGATCGCGTTTATTAAACACAAAGATGAAGCCTTTGAAAAATTTCAGAAGTTCAAAGCACTGGTAGAAAATGAATTGGATTCAAAAATCAAGTGTCTTAGATCTGATCGAGGAGGAGAATATTCATCAAATGAATTCTTTTAATTTTGTGAAAAACATGGCATTAAAAGACAGTTCTCTGTAGCAGGCACTCCACAACAAAATGGTGTAGCAGAAAGAATGAATAGAACAATTTTTCAAATGGCCAGAGCTATGCTTACTGACTCTAATGTTCCTAACATGTTTTGGAGTGAAGCAGCTCGTGCAGCAGTTAACATTCTCAACAAGGCTCATGTTCGGGTAAACAGTGATAAAACTCCATATGAACTCTGGTATGGCAAATCTCCCACTGTAAAGCATTTTAAAGTTTTTTGAAGTAGATGCTTTATCAAAAATAATGATGAAAAACTTGGCAAGTTTGACCCTAGATCAGATGAAGGGATACTTCTTGGCTACTCATCTTCAAGCAAAGCATTCACCTGTTACAATAAAAGGCTTCAAAAGGTTGTTGAATGTATTGATGTTGTTATTGACGAGTCTCCTGCAGCTCCTAAAGAAGAAAAACAAACAACAGAAGAAGATGTTGATGACATATGGCCTTCTACATCAGATGGAAATGATATAGATAGTGAATCAAATGAAGAACCTGAAAATGATTTATCTGAAAAAGCTCCATCCAGATATGTTCAAAAGAATCATCCTGAATCTCAAATTTTGGGAGACAAGGAATCAGGTGTACGAACAAGGAGAACTCTTGCAGGATCTTCTAGTAATTTGGCACTTCTATCCACAATTGAACCACACAATGTCAATGAAGCTAGCAAATATGAATGTTGGAATAATGCCATGGATGAATAAATTGAGCAAATTGAAAAGAATGACACTTGGGATTTGGTACCAAGACCTCATGATAAAAATGTCATTGGAACTAAATGGATCTTCAAGAACAAGTTAAATGAGAATGGGGATGTTGTAAGAAACAAAGCTAGGCTGGTTTGCAAAGGGTATACTCAACAAGAAGTTATAGACTTTGAAGAAACGTTTGCTCCTGTAGCTAGACTTGAAGCCATAAGAATGTTTCTTGCTTTCTCAAGCTATCAACGAATCAAAGTTTATCAAATGGATGTTAAGTCTGCTTTTCTTAATGGTGATCTAGAAGAAGAAGTTTATATAGAACAACCGGAAGGATACATTTTGGGAAATGATGCAAATCTTGTTTGTAGAATTAAAAAGGCTCTGTATGGACTCAAACAAGCTCCAAGGGCTTGGTATTATCGTCTTGACAAATATCTTCATCAACAAGGATTTTCAAAGGGGTCTGCTGATAGCAACTTATACACAAAAGTTGAAAATGATAAATTATTGATTGTAGTTGTATATGTTGATGATATCATTTTTGGGAGCAACGAAGAATCTATGAGTCAAAAATTTGCTTCTGTCATGCAGCAAGAATTTGAAATGTCTTTACTTGGGGAACTAACATTCTTTCTTGGCTTGCAAGTGCATCAATCTGCGGATGGTATATTTCTATCACAAGCAAAATATCTTAAGCAAATTCTGAAGAAGTATGGCATGGAAGAATGCAAACCTGTAAGTACACCAATGATAACCGGATGCAGTCTCAGTTCTAATGATGATTCTCCCACTGTGACTCAACCAGAATACAGATCGATGATTGGAAGTCTACTTTATCTCACTGGGACCAGACCAGACATTATGCATGCTGTTGGGATTGTTGGACGATTCCAAGCTAATCCAAAAGAGTCTCACCTTCAGGCTGTCAAAAGGACATTCAAATATCTACAAGGAACTCAAGACTTTGGTCTATGGTATCCAAAGGATGCTGATCTTACTCTTCATGCTTACACTGATGCAGATTGGGCTGGAAGTGTTGATGATCGGAAAAGCACTAGTGGTGGTGCATTTTACATGGGGCCCCAGTTAGTATCTTGGTTCAGCAAGAAGCAAAATTCTATTGCCTTATCAACAGCTGAAGCAGAGTATGTAGCTGCTGCATCTTGTTGCACTCAACTCCTATGGATGATACAAACCTTGCAAGATTTTCAAATCAAATGTGCAACTCCTATCTCCATTATGTGTGATAATACAAGTGCCATCAGTATCTCAAAGAATCCTGTCATGCATTCAAAAACCAAGCACATTCCCATCAAATATCATTTCCTACGTGAACAAGTGCTTGAGCAAAAAGTAAAGTTGGAGTATGTTACCTCCAAAGAACAAGCTGCTGATATCTTTACCAAACCTCTGCCCAGGGAAGTGTTCGAGTATCAAAGACAGAAGCTGGGAGTGGTCTCTGCCAGTCAAAAGGAAAAATCTGCATAATTTTTAGAAGATGGCTTGGGATACGCGGGTTTCCTGAAACACAGTCGTGTATGTACGCGAGTTCCTGCACATAAAACCGCGTATGTTTGGTTGCTGACAATTTTTGGTTGGATCAGCCCTCTTCAGCACAGCTGCAGTGCTGTTTGGTATCTCTGATACTGTTTGGTAGCTCTGGTGGTGTTCCAGTTCTCATAATTCTGTTTCTATTGTTTTGATGAAGATGCCTTGATGATTTGTTGGTGGAAGTTTTCAGGATGCACAATCTAAGGGGGGGCCTTAGTCTTTTGGAAAAATTGCTTGGTTGCACAGATTCAGGGGGAGCATTAGCATTGCTGAGTATAATGCATTATTGGCATTATGATGGTTCTGTTATATGATCTCTCTTGAGGTCTTCTTGGTATTGGTCATGAAAAGTCATATTTGTATTTTTGATGAAAAGGTCATGTTGAGACCCTTGATGTAAAATCTGCAATATTCAATCATGTATGTCAAATTTGTAAACCCACTTGGTTGGTTAGCTGAGTCAATTTTTGTAAACCCACTTGGTTGGGTAGCTGAATTGAAATGTGTAAACCCACTTGGTTGGGTACTTGAGTCTCATATGTAAATCCACTTGGTTGGATATTTGATGTAAATATGAGTCTTTGGTGATAGGAAGAGTCATGTACTTTATTGAAAAATATGTTTGAAGATTCAGCATGAACTAAGGGGGAGCTTGGCCACTTCAGCATATATCAGTTCTACAGAATGTTTCTTCCACATGAGGAGAAAAGGGGGAGAATGTTGGTTTTCATCCGCTGGTTTTACCCTTTGCCCTTGATGTCAAAGGGGGAGAGTGACCAAACACCATCATGGTTGCCATCAAGTCCAAAGGGGGAGATTGTTGGAAATATGATGCAGAGTGTTGTCCTTGATGGCAACCCACTAATGGAGATGAAGACATGCGTCTATTGACATGTGTTGTCCTTGATGGCAAACCACCTGATGAAGTTATGTTTGACTTGATGGACTTAGTAAATAATGTAAATCTGATATGAAATGATGTTTGATAGCAATATGATGCTGAGTGTTGTCCTTGAAAGGCAACCCACTTGATAAAGATGATGGCAACTTCTTGATGAAGTTGTGCTTGCTAGAATATGTTCTTGATGAAGAAAATATGATGTATCTACAGTGTGCAATGAAGAAAGGAATTCAGAATGTGCTCAAAGTATGATGAAAAAATTATGTCTCTATGAATACGCGGATATGACTAAAAAGAACGTGATAAGTCGCGTATGGGAAAAAGCGCTCAAAAAGTGCAAATCCAGGGGCCCGTGGTATTGAAGGCTCATGGTATTGATGACTCGTGGTATTGAAGACTCATGGTATTGAAGACTCGTGGTATTGAAGGCTCATGGTATTGAAGACTCGTGGTATTGAAGGCTCATGGTATTGATGACTCGTGGTATTGAAGACTCATGGTATTGAAGGCTCATGGTATTGGTTTGACTCGTGGTATTGAAGGCTCATGGTATTGGTTTGGCTCGTGGTATTGAAGGCTCATGGTATTGTTTTGGCCCATGGTATTGAAAAATATAAACCTATATAAGGAGAAGAAATTCATTGTGCAAATCACAAGTGTGGGTGCAAGATGTCTGAGCTTGAATGAATACTTCTCTTTGAAGTAGATCTGAATGGAAAGGGTTACACTTGAAAATAAATCTGAATGTATGATGCACCAATGATGAAGAAGGGGATCTAGATCTGAAATGCATTTGTATTTGCTAGATCTGATTATGGAAGGCTTAGATCTGTGATGAGGCGAACATCTAGGCGAACATCTGTCTGAAGTGAAAGGGTATGAAATATATGATCTGTTCTGCTGTGTTTCTGATATCTGATCTGTGTTGATAAGTATCTGTTGGTGATGTATGTTTGTGCTAAAAAGTATGGAAAGGGTCCAGTGTGAAAATTGATGAAACGTGGTCCAAGGTGGTGCTGAGGGTTGTAGCCTTCAGTCAGGGGGTTGTAGCTCCCTTCCAGGTGAGGCTGGTAAACGAGATCGGGGGGTCGTAGCTCCCTTCCAGGAGAGGCTGGTAAACGAGTCAGGGGGTTGGAGCTCCCTTCCGGGAGAGGCTGGTAAACGAGCGCAGGTGGGTGCCTGCGTGCTGGTAGGAGTCTGCACCAGCACATATGTTGTAAGATGTTTTCTCTATAATAAAATATTGAAGGCTGAGCAACTGCAGCGGTGGTTTTCTCCCGACTTGGGTTTCCACCTAAAAATCCCGGTGTTCATGTGTGATGCTTTGTGTCATGATTTATTCTGTTCTTACTGCACATGTTTACTGCTTATTGAATATCTGATGAATAAATGAAGGAATGATTTGAGTGATGAATTAATGACATATATAGATATTTGTGTATACGCTAATCCGCGTATATACGCAAGTACGGATTCGGGGAAAGTAAACGTATGCATTTTAGGAAACGAGAAAAAGTGAAAGTTTTGAATATGCGGTAAATGCGATTCACCCCCCCCCTCTCGGTATTTTTCCCAACGAAAGGAATCTCCAGCCAAAACCTTCCCGAGTCGACACTCGGGAGTCCCCTACCGGGTAAGGGTGGGATTTCCACTCGAAACACCAACACCTTGTCTTTGAACAACCTACAACCTTTGTGACTTAGCTAAATCTAAACAACATAAACGTGTATAGAAATGTCAAATGAAGAAATATAGATCTAAACGGATCTATTGTGCCTTCACCTTCATTATATAGATTGTGAGCCTTCCATAATACAGCCCACCTCATAGCGCATTGTACATGTGATCACTAGCCTCCACGAAGATTGTGTTGTCTCTCCATGATCTCCATCATGTCTGCATTTAATTCCCACTCTCTCCATCATGTGTGCATTAGATGCATCGCTTCCTCCACTATCTCATCATAAGTGCTTTATTATCTTACTTTGAATGCACTATGATCTTATTTTACCTCCTCCAAGATCTTCATGATTTTACATTAAGGATCCATGATCTCCACTCTTCCTTCATTTAAGAAGCAGCTCCAGTACTCCATAATGTAGATATAACTCTAAAATATCCACATACACATATCAAAAGTATATTTTATTCATCTAGGGGTTTGTGGGTCCCTCCACCCTCTTATTTACTTACTTAATTATGAAAATTAAGAACTCTAATATTCAATTATCTTGTGGAGAAAATTGGGAATATTACAAAGAAATATTTGGAGGTTTTTTTGCGTATAATTTTTTCTCCTCCAATTGTTTGAGCCACCCTATCAAGATGTTGAACACGATCATTCCAAGACTTGTTGTATATTAGTATATCATCAAAAAATACTAACACAAATATTCTAAGGAATAGTTTGAAAATGAAATTCATCAAACCATTAAATGTGGAGGGTACATTAGTAAGGCCAAAAGGCATGACCAAAAATTCATAATGACCTTCATGAGTTATAAATCTTGTTTTCGGAATGTCTTCGGTGTTCATTCTAAATTGATGACATCTTGAACGAATATCCAGCTTTGTAAAGTAAATTTCTCCATGTTGTTCATCCAAGAATTCATCAATGACAAGAATGGGAAATTTACCTTTAATAGTGATCTTGTTGAGCTCCCTATAATCCGAACACATACGCCATGATCTATCCTTCTTAGGCACCAATATTATTGGAGCAGGGAAAGAACTATGACTAGGTTTAATTATACCGAACTCTAGAATGTGTTATCACTCATAATTTTGTGAGTCATTACTTGACATGGTCATACAGTTCACTCCTCTAAAGGGTAAGGTCTCCTTAAACCTTTTTCAAGTTGGCATAGGAAATTTCATTTTTTCATATTTAACCTATCCTAAGTTTCAAGACCACCCTCATTTCATCTCAAAACCACCTCCATATAGGTCACATCATGTCCCATCAGTCATCATTTGGTGACATATTCCATTTCCCAATATTACAACTTCGAAAAGGTCACTTTATCCAAGAATTCCTACTTTCCTAGTGAATTAAGTGTAAAATAGGTAGAAAACGCTACAAAACTGGCTAATAATTTCGTAGCAAATATGAAGCATTTCTATGTTTTCTGACTTTGAGCAGTCAACTTCAAGGGAAGATTATGGGAAAACAGAGAAGTATTTTAAGAAAAAAAGAGAGGTTATTTTCAAGAACATATCAAATCACAATAAACGTTTTCAATTTTTTCAAAGGTGGTACAAATTTGGAGATACAAGGATGTCTTTCAGTCCTATTTTCAGAATGAAATTTTTTCCTGTTTTATACATGTATTTAGAATGCAGATTCGAGAGAGCTGGAGATGTGTTTAAAAAATATAGGAGAGGTTTTTCTTCCATACATATTGAAAGACAAAAAACCCTTTTAGTTTTTCAATATATATCATAGATAGGGAGATAAGAGCTAATCTCTGAACCTTATGTTTTCAGAAAAAACAGAGTCATTTTTAGTGATGAATAAACTTGCTAAAGGTGAAAATAATGTTTTCTGAAGAGGGTAAGAGGCAAGTTTGCATGATCATATTTCATTATATCAATTTTCATACCTACAAATGAAATTTGGAAGAAAAATGAAGATTTTGGAATTTTCTTCATTATCAAGTAGTTTCGTAGCATGCTCTAGGCTTGAAGGCTAAAAAACGCTACAAAAATTCCTATAGGTGCTTTTGCTTTAAAATCCAGTTTTTGCATGATTTATGGGGGCATATTGATGGTTGCAAGTTGTCATGAAATAATGTGTTGTAGTCCCGTGATTTAGCATATTGGTAGGCCAAATGGACAGGGCAACATCAGACCAGTCTTTGGAGTCCTAGGACCTAGCCTTCTTGAAATCAGAGAGGGCTCTCTCTATTTGTTTGCAAAGGATATGAGCTTGTTTGCTTTAGATGATTGATTTTAGGCTAGTTATTAAGTACAGGGTGTTATAGGTCAATTTGGGCACCATTCCCAATGACTTGGTTAACTGGGCATCATCTCCAGGACCAATGATCAAGGGTCTATCATTCCCTATCATTTCAGTTTCTACGTGCCCTAAGACAAGAAATAAGAAAAATCAAGCAATAATTTCATCAAGCAAAGGTTTTCATGGTTTGAAGCTTATCATATAGCATATGAGAGCTCACCAACACAGGCTCTAAGGGGCCTAAGTGCGTTTCATATGCAGGTAGCCCCATGCAAGGCTGCTATGCAAAGCACTTCCTGACATTCATAGGTGCGTTGGTCACATTGGGAGTAAAATTCTCATTGTTCTGGAATCTCCACTTGGCCAGTGCCTTCTTGAAGAGTTCACATGTGTCAAAATTCAGATCCAAGTGTCCATTTGACATCTACATGAATGGAAACATGTCTTGCCTATTTTTGGAATGCTATTGATTGCAAAACGAACTACAATTCATCTATAAATTGAACACAGATCTAAGTGTTTGAGAAGGATGAATTTGAGTAGAGAAATGTTGGAGAATTTTCAATTAAGAGCTTGGTTTATGGACCTACTGCTGGAGAGATTTATGCTGTGATGAGACTTGGGAACTTTGCTAGAAGGTCACTTCAAATCAGTCACTAGGTTGTAACCTCTCCTTCTATCATCAATAAAGAGTACTTCCTATTTTTACCTACATGCATCTATGTTAACTTTTATTTTCCATGTTGTAAGATCTTGGTTGATGAATGTAGTTTACGCTTTACTGATTTAGCTAACTAGCTTGAATAGATATCTATATTATTGCATCTTCTGTTATTTCAGTGTTCTTTCTTGCTGGAAGCATTCAGCTCACAAATCGCTTGAATTTGAAGTTGCGACAGAAGTGACAAAAGGAACCATTTGGAAGTGACTGAACAAGTAAGCCTCCAATCCTCTCTATGTATCTATTCTGAGTTAGGAGAAATGGTAGTATAGTCTTCCACCTGTTGTTCTAGACTAGCACCTATCTAGGGAAGCATAATTTATCTGTAGATTACAATTCTGGCCCAACAAAGTGGCGAATCCACTGGGGATAATTTCTCTTAGTTCTAGGTGTTTTAGTCTCTGATTTTCTTTGTAAATTCATGCAGTAACTATTACACATAAATATTAGACTTTTTTAGAGCTTAATTTGCAAAGACAGTGAGTTAAACAGTAGCATTTTTCCTTGTCTACTGTGCCCAACGCACCCTTAGACTGGACATAGTGCTTTGCAGAGCACTGTCTCCCCTTGGAGACTGTGTTGTCTCCTGAAAGTGACCAAATTCCCTTGAATTTTACTTTGCAACTTGCTTCAGTTTTGTTTGTTGTTGTGTTCTGAAAAATTTGATGCTCAATTGATTAGTGACTCTATATACTTCTTCCTCCTTTGGCTGAAAATTTGTTCAATGTTTGTTTAGAAAAGTTTTTCTTTATCATTGACAAGTTGATTTCAAAGTATTTTTAATGGTTGCATTAAGAATAATTTTCTTTCGAAATAGGAAATTGTCGTAAAATATTCATTTCCTTGATAGGATAAATTGTTGTTGAAATCCTCATTTTTCCTTCAAAAGAGAAATTGTTGTTTGTATTCTTCGTTTCTCAAAAGTAAAAAGAATTTGAATTATTGATAAAGATCACCTAGTTTCTTTTCTGCATTCATAACATTAAGGAAAATGAAAAGAAAAACTTGCATTTTCATGTAGGATTGTGTGTGTTTTGCAAAAGGAACATTAGGAAATCTGCATTTAGTTTGAGATTCATTGATTTTTGTTTTTTTTCATTGATTTGTTTGCTCATGAACTATTTGCTCTTTTCCCTTAGTAACTAGGTTCTTCATTGAAAAAGCTGAAAGTGAAAGTTTGTTTATCATTATTAGCTTGCATTTTAGGAATTTCATATACATCATCGTGGTGAACCGGAAAGGAAAATTGTTAAGCAAGATCAACATAAAATAAATCTCAATCTACTTAACAACGCATTGGAACCATAACGATAACATTTAGAAGGTCTAGGCTAGAGACGTGTTCCGGCATCGTAAAACATAGCATCTATCGTTAACTTTTCTACGATACATTCCGATTGTGATACCTCACTCCACCTACGTAATTATATCGTAGCTCATCCACGTACTCTTGGGTATATCGGGCAGTGTTACAGTATGATAAGTATAAAGGGGTGCTCTCACTGTGCGATTTCACATTAGACAGTGCTAATATGGACTTGGGCCTCCATGTACCTTCGGGTATGTTTGGGAGTACAACTTTTAGGTGCTATCCATCCATAGTGAACCGAGTCGGTCGCCCTAAAATTGTGATACACCGAACACAGCATTTGGGGAGATTACCTGCCTGTACTTCTTGGTTCGCCAGGAGGTATTCTACAGTTCATAGTTTCTTGGTAAACCCTTTTGCCTAGCATTACCCTCTTTATTTTTTATTTTTTTTAGATAAAATAAATCAGTAATCATGGAAGAACACAATCCTACCCCCTGTCATTCACATAGATTAGCTTTAAAACCACCTTTACCACCAGAAGTTAATTCTGGTAGGGGAAGGTGATCACGATATGCCGAATCAAATACAATTCGTACCTCTAGCGAAACATCATCTTTTAAACCAGAGCTAGCTCAAATTGTTTCTACAAATCCTGGTTTTTCTACTGTTGTCGAGACAAAGTCCTGACAGCTACCCGTGGTCATGATCCATCCAATCTGTGAGACCATACCTCCCGAACCCAACGTTGTTCAACTGGAAGTTGATTCAGATCCCATTGTGCTTTAGGGGGCAACTATTATTGGTCAAACTAGACATCATCCCCAGGACCAATGAAATAGGGTCTATCATCCCCTTATTTTATGTTTCTATATTCCCTAAGTGGAGAAAATCTTGATCCCGAAGTTGAACAACCGAAAGTTGTTTATGTATTAGTCACTCCACAATCTATTGTAGCCATTGAGTCTCCCATATTGTGCAGTCAACCACCTGAAATATACTTTGGGCCTGACGACGAAGTTCTTCCACCTAGTTTGATTTCGATTGAAGAAATATCACAAGACAAGACACCTTTACTCCAACTCATTTTTGGTAGGAGCTTTACCTGTACGAGTCTTTTCCTCAATCATCTTCCTCTGCTTTTATTGATCCTGTTTCACTTTAAGTCTCATAAATTTTATAGGGTATACATTGGGTCATTTCACCATGGCTGAGATAACATCCCAAACTAAATAATCTATTTCAGCTGCAACAACATCTGTTGTTACTTCATTTTCGATGTTTTTTCCATTGACTTCAACCATGTCATAATCTGGAATCCTATCTGGTTCGTCTCCTTGGTGGCTGGTCATACCACAAATGTTACCGTCAGACATTCCTAAATTCAATGAAAAACCTAGAGAGGACCCGTCAACGCATGTTATAACTTATCATTTGTGGTATTCATCAAACTCCTTAAATGATTACTCCATTAGACTACGTCTTTTCCAGCACACACTCACTAGTCCAAGTGCACAATGAGGATAGTTCTTTTCATGTGTCAACCTCATTAAAAAATGAAATAGGTCATGAGCATAGTTCTTTTCCGGTGTCAAGCTTGTTAAAAATGAAACAAATCCCCTCCTAATTGCAACGATTATTCCATCTGATCTCGTAAATGAACCTTCATTCCATCCAACTATTAGTAACCAATAGTTTACTTAAGTGAATGAAATGAAGCTTGGTGGGCATCTTCTCTTGCAGGGGGCATTCGACATGTGCTTTTGCAGGGGGCATTCAAAACATTCTTACCAATTTCACGCAATTGACCGTTGAAGTTCATGGGAAAAATCAGGTTCAGAGCTCCAAAATGCAAATGGTAACTATGGAATGGTAAAAATGAATAGTGAAACTGCTTTTTATAGTCATTTAATTGTTTGCAAGTTAAATTTATTGCTATAACTATAGTTTTATTATGTTTTTATCATGAAACAAGTATTTTTAATCCATTTGATGTTGTTCTGAATAGGAAATACAACTGATGAACAGATTTGTCGTGCAGACTTATTCAAAGAATGACTTGACCACAAAGCATACTTTTTCTCCTGATTTTTTGAGCTTTGTTAAAAGCGAAAAAGGATTTGAAGAACATTTTTATGTCTTTTTCGAGCTTCGATAACAGCAAAAAAGGAACCCCTGGAGTCTTCTTTCAGCTCTTTTTAGACTCTGATAATGTGAAAATATTGTCGAGCACTTGTCATTTCAAGCTCGTTAAAGTAAATGAATTGATATCTACTCAGTATAAGTTTAACCCTTTTTCAGACTGAGATGGATTATTTACGAAAAAGGAATACCTTGGTTAAACATGACCAAAGAGGTTCTCTCAGATATTATTTTACACTTTTTCGAATTTGAGAGACAAATTTATGAAAAAGTGCTTTTGGAGTTCTCTTTCGTCCTCTTTTTTAGACTCTCTAAATATGAAAAAGGACCGGGTTATCACTGTCGTTAAGCTCGTTAAAACATAAAATAGCAACGGGCTTGTCGATCATGGAAAGAATCAAGTTTCATTCATTGCTAGAATCGTTAAATTATTAAATAGCGATACTTTATTCTCCCGAAGGGTTGAATTATAGATCAAGAAAATGTCATCCTCCTCAAGCTTGTTAAAAAATAAAGAGGTGCTGGTCGACAAATGACCGGGGAAAATTTGGGAAAAGTAAGTAAAGTTTCTTTTTGGTAGCAAGTCGCTCTTGAACATGACACTTCTTTCACTCCATGTCCATGACTGTTTGGGTTGGGTAGTCATCTTGACGGTTCATTCACACCTATGGTTGATCATACCTTCACTTCGATTTTGGGTCAATGCTGCCAACTCATCATAGTGTCGTCGATATGTTCAAGAGAAGTCATCCAGTGATTAAAAACTCATCCATCTACAATCCTCATAAACCTTCATTTTCATGACCATCATCCCTAAAAATTTCTATATCAAGTCATACCCTTGTCTCTGAAATCAGTAACTCTTGTTTTTCAATAAGGTGACTTCTTGTTGACAACAAATAAGTATTGAGGAAGTTCACTTAGAAACGTCTGATTCCAGTACCATGAGGCTTGTGACAGCATCGACAAGATCCTCGCTTCCGGACCTTTGACAGAAAGATTTTTTTTGGCGTTCGACATCAAATCATCTATTCATGCCTTACGAAATGTACTGCAATATCTCGAGGGCCATTTTCATTAATGGTGGTTCTCTCGCGTTGGTTAACAGCTCACATCATTGGCTGGTAATCAAATGATGTCTTTCCATGTTCGACAACAAATCATATATTCGCATGGCTAGACTTGTACCCGAATGATCGAGTGAATGAGATAAGAAGACCCCAGATCTAGTTTCATCCATCCAGGCTGTGATTTCAAGATTGTTGTACACATCATCTATACGGTGACCTTACATACAGATTTTCATCCAAAAATGGGCCTATATCTGTAGGCATGTCTACATCTGGGAAACATTCCAATGTAGACGACTTTCTGAATTATGTACATGTTATTAGATTGTTTTATGTGTTGACTATGGGAATGCCTACCCTCAGCAATTATGATCAATAGAGGATATATCATGATTAAATGTATTGTAAGATTGATTAAGGTGACCATTCTGCTTTGTTTCCAGGCTCATCACAGTGTAACTCATCTCAATCAAATGTTCTTATTATTTGGATCTCATGCTTTAGGGGGAAATTGTTATAGCTCAATTTGGGCACCATTCCCAATGACCTGGTTACCTGGGCATCATCTCCAGTCCAATGATCAAGGGTCTATCATTCCCTATCATTTCAGTTGCTACATGCCATAAGACAAGAAATAAGACAAATCAAGCAATACTTTCATCAAGCAAAGGTTTCCATGGTTTGAAGCTTATTATATAGCATATGAGATCTCACCAACACAGGCTCTAAGGGGCCTAAGTGTGTTTCATATGCAGGTAGCCCCATGCAAGGATGCTCTACAAAGCACTTCCAGACATTCACAGGTGCGTTGGTCACATTGGGAGCGAAATTCTCATTGTTCCGAAATCTCCACTTGGCCAGTGCCTTCTAGAAGAGTTCACATGTGTCAAGCTTCAGATCCAAGTGTCCATTTGACATCTACATGAATGGAAACATGTCTTGCCTATTTTTGGAAAGCTATTGATTGAAAAACAAACTAAATTTCATCTATAAATTGAACATAGATCTAAGTATTTGAGAAGGAAGAATTTGAGTAGATGTTGGAGAAGTAAATCCCCTCTGCGGAGAGAGGCGATCCCACTAGCCCTAGAGTGGGTCTAGAAACAAACAAAACATGCTACAATACCAATTCCTAGTTACAAAAGACAAAGCTACGATAGTTAGCCTACCTCAAGTCCTACGCTGCTGTCATCGAAGAAGAAGCACTGCTTCCTGTTCCTAGCTTGACAGATCACAATCCTTTTGCTCACAGCATCCAAACACCCGTACACATGTAGAGAAGAAACGACAGCATAAAACTTAATAATTCAAACATGTAACTATCAATCAGTTGGAAAGGATTGAACTAAATTGCATTACACATATAAGCAATGCAACAGTGGAACCAATAATGTAGTCGAGAATATATTAAAATGTGAAAGAAATATTACAACTGAGTTTTGACGTTGCATTCTTCCTTTGGCAAGGCTTCCAGCAGAGCATGTCTCACAAAGCTTGTCAAGAATTTAGACAAGGCTCTCTCTCTTACGGGGTTCCCCTTAGCTTTGCTTTCAATATTTGCTCAACTATAGTTTTCTTCCCAAATTTTCAGCTTCTAAGCATTCAGCTAGCTTGTAAAGGGAGAAGGCAGGCTTTTATAGAGGGAGGAAGGGAGGTTGGGATCCCTATAATCATGGGATAGAGCCCTATCTCTTAGGAAGGTTCCATGAGAGGTGGAAAACCACTTCCTAATTAGGGAGATCCGGAGGCAAACAACCCAACTTCTTTCTGGTGATTCATTCTGAAGTTGTTAGAATCAAACTTCCTCCATTTCTTTTTAAAAACATTCCTTAATAGGCTTGGCATGGGTGAGACACAAGGACAGAGTGCCAGATGGTGTGCCTACTAGTGTGCATTTTCCCCATTGGCGCAAGGGATGAACTGGCTACCCGCGTCAATGCCAAAACATGGGTTTTTAGGGTTATCTAGAGGAAATGTTCTTGAGGAGAATTCTTGTCCTTATGCAGAAGGATGCCATCAAGGTGTTTTCAGGACATTTTATTGTTCACAGGTCACGGGAATAGTCCTCCAATGTACGGGACGAGGGATTGCAGGAATGGTGACAAAATGTTGTGTAACTGTAGAGAAATGCTGGAGAATTTTCAATTGAGAGCTTGGTTTGTGGAGCTATTGCTAGAGAGATTTATGTTGTGATGAGACTTTGGAACTTTGCTGGAAGGTCACTTCAAATTAGTCACTAGGTTGTAACCTCTCCTTTTATCATCAATAAAGAGTACTTCCTACTTTTCCCTACATTCATCTATGTTAACTTTGATTTTCCATGTTGTAAGATCTTGGTTGATGAATGTAGTTTATGCTTTACTGATTTAGATAACTAGCTTGAATATATATCTATATTATTGCATCTTCTGCTGTTTCAGTTTTCTTTTTTGTAGGAAGCATTCAACTCACAAATCGCTTGAATTTGAAGCTGCGACAAAAGGAACCATTTGGAAGTGACTAAAAAAGTAAGCCTCCAATCCTCTGTGTGTATCTATTATGAGTTAGGAGAATTGGTGGTATAGTCTTTCACCTGTTGTTCTAGACTAGCACCTATCTAGGGAAGCATAATTTATCTGTAGATTACAATTCTAGCCCAACACAGGGTTTGTTTCTTATTTTGGTTGGGTATGATGATCAAGCAGCATGGATAGAATGAGGAAATCTCTAATTCATTGGGCAATGGAGTCTATGAAAGTCATCATAAGTTCATCAATGTATCGGGGAGCATCATAGGAAAAATATAACTTACTCAGTGGATCTTCAAGGTTTTTAGGGGTAATGAGATGGACATCAATAGTAAGAATAAAAAGTAGGACAAAGTGCAATTAAGAATCCTTTATCATATGTAATTTTTAACAAAGGGACTTAAATATCATAAGCATGAAGAGGCAATCAATAGACAGGGCAAACCATAAATTATTTGATTCAACTAAAGCAGATAATTATTCAAGAAAACATTTGCAATGAAATATAGAAGGCGAGAAACTCATTTAACTTCTAGTGATTTCAATTTCAAGGACAAAAAATGCTTAAGACAGACATATAACTATAATTAGAGAAGAGGGAACGCCTAAACATCCTTTATCATAGCTATGAATATCTCTAAAACAATTATTTAAGCAAGTACAAAGTTTCTGGTCGAAACAAAACCTCTTTGGCAGACTTTAAGTAATGGTACTTTAGAGAGAGACTTCAGAAACAATGTTTTAGTGACATCAAATAAGTGGGGCTAGCCATAAATAATTCTTGATACTAACTGTATTAAACTATTTATGAAATAAACATGCTTAGGGGGTCTAGAGAGCAATTAAGAATTCTATAAAATGTCCTAGTAGAAGAAAACATTAAGGCAATGAAGAACAAACAGAACTAAGGTGCCTTTAGAAACATTTCTTAGTCTAAATATTTTATTCTAATCCAGCATAGAAAGATGGAAACATAATGAAACAAGAAATAACAATAACATATTAGAAGCACTTCACCAACAACCAGGCTCAGGGATCTTGCAATCTAGCCTTCTCCATCAACAAACAAATCAGGGCATCCACAAGTTCCAAGACATCAATTTCTTTTCAGCTTCCAAGAGACTATATATACTTCAAAATGTCATCAAATTCCAACCAAATAATGAGTTCAAATGCAGTATTTATCTACAAATGAGGAGGTGAAGCTAAGGTAGGGTTTGGGTGTCATTTACTACAGAGTTAATGAATTCTTTTTCTTGAAGACCATGCAAGGCTCAAGGCAGGAATATCTGCAGATATTCCTCTGAATAATAACTTCTATCTTAACTCCTAAGGGAATATAGGTGAAATGTTTGACTTTAAGGCCTATTCATAACTTTACAATAGGTGCTTGGCAGATAGAAAATATATCTGATTGGATTCAATAACTGCCAAATGCTTTATTCAAGGAAATAAAGCACTAGGTGGCAAAAATATCTTTTGAGAAGAGTAATTGCCATAGGTTGAGTCATTTGAATACTTTTCTGGGATAATATGCCTTTGTTTTATCTTTAAACTTTGGATTAGGCCTTTAGACTTTGCCTTTATGCTCCGACTATTTGTTTTTATCATGTTTTTCTTTAATTTGTTTGATCTTTGTCTGTTATTTTAATATTTTGATTTATCCTTCTAATCTTTTGCCTTTATCCTTTAACCTTTGACTTTCATCTGTCTGCTTTCTTTAATATTCTGCTTTGACTAGCTAATCCTTTTTTTTTGGCTTTTGACTAGGATTAGCCCTTTAATCCTTAAAACCTGCTTTCTCTTCACTATTCCTTTGACTGTATTTTGTCTTATGTGTGCAGGGGAGGCTCTTCTTTGTGGCAGGAGGGTTTTCATTCATCGATGATCATGTTTCATCGATGACAAACACTAGTATAAGTCCTTTGGCCATCACTGTCCTAATTTAAGCTTCCGGATCGTCATCCAGAGGCTTATTTGATTTAATTTGGCCCTGTAAAATGTGCTTCATATACTTCCGCCATTAAAACATGCATAAAAGAATAAAGAGTTAGTTAAAAAGTTTGCGGGGAGGGTTTCTTTGTGCTTCTCAGGGTTTTGGACTGTCGGAGGGTGTTTGCAGAGGAGGATATGGCGCAGGAGGCAAGGTTCCAGAGGTGGAACCGGAAGAAATTTGAATAGGGACGGGAAAGGTTTGAAAAATGGCATGGAAGGTAGGCAGTTTTTAAAAACTAGGAGTGGTTTATCTTGTGAGAAATTGGCAGTAAGTGGTTTTTTGTGGGAGGTGTGCGATATGCCTCAGGAGGAGACACATGGTAGGGAAAAACTGCCCATTTTTCACAGGTCATGAAACATTAACCCCATCGCAACTTTATTTGCGATATGCGATGCTAGCCGTTGGAGCTTGGGATGGGAGATCAATGGTTGACATGCATCTGGGAGGTGGTGAACAGTTGATCAGGCTAGCGGTAGTGGAAGACAGGTGGCATTGTACGATTGGATGGCGGGTTTAAATGGAGGATGGGGCCCAGGGCCTTGAATATTAACAAAATCGCATTAATTTATAACGTTTATGGAGGGCGCTGGGTATAGTGGGAGGCGTGGCCCATTTTAATATTTCAAAGGTTAAAGGGGCACCTATTATAGGGTTTGAGGTGTTTATGAAAATAAAAGGGCGGAGGTTTATTCTATACGGGGAAGGGGCTTAGGAATAGTGAAGGTCGTGGTCATAAGAACGTAAGGGGGCTGGTGCTTTAGAAGAAAGGGGCTTTAGGCCTATATTTTATATAAGGGTAGGCTTTAAACATAAAACATATTTTTATATAAAATTTAAAATACCCGATACAATAAAACTTGGTTTTAAACAATGTAAAAGGGGGCTTTTACATTGTTTTAATAATGTAAAGGGAAATGATCAATGAGGGGTGTTTTATGAGGTTTTTTAGGAAAGGAAGAAATGGGTTTTTCAGAGGGAAAAGGAAATGAATGAGAGTGAGGGTGAGGTACTGAAATGAGGTCAATAGGCTCTATAATTGAATTCCTTTTGGAACAGTGAGGTGAAACTTTAGAAGGCAAAGAGGGAGAAATTTATTGAAACATTTTGAATTAGGATAATGAAGGTAGTGAGATTTCTAAAACTCACAATATTCCACAAATCTTGTTTTTAGAAATCTAGGACCATTACTTAGTCATCTTTTGAGATCAGCAAAATTATTTATGACTAACAGTGGCTCCACTTGGGGAGGGAAGTTCTTTTTTGGAGGTTTCCAGAACTTCAATTTATCAAATCTCTAAGTTTTTGAAGACTAGTGCCTCTTCCATTGGGAAAAATTTTCCCTTCTTGTCACTTGCTGATATTTCTTTTGAAGTGATGATCTTAATAATCTGCAAAATAGGATTCTTTCAACAACATCTCTACCTACCCAACCTACTTGTCCTAACATTTTTACTTCTTTGAGTGCATTTGAACTAGCAAACACATGAAATTTTTATTTTGAAAACAAAAATAAAGTATCTACTTCTATCCTTATTGATTCCAAGGGTTCAGATTAAGCTGGTGAACTCTTTTATTCTCTACCTAGACTATTTGAATGCCAAGATTAAGTTGTTTGGCAGTCTTGATTCTCTAAACTATTGACATGAAATTGAAAGCATGGATCAAATTAGGATTATGCAATGTGAGTTACCATGGTTTGTGGCATTGGAACAAGCTGCACACAAACATTATTTTTCATAAAAAGTAAATAGAAAGATAAGTGTTGTGATCTATCATTTGTTATGCATCCTCGTCTTCCTCTTTGGTTCTGTTTTGAGCATGTGGAACCAGTATCTTTCATTCCCTAACCTATCCCTCCTGTCAAGTCAAGCTTGGATATATTTTTACAATCATTATTACACTAACTTATCAACATAAATTTTAAAGCATGTTCAACCATGATTAGGCCAGATGACTGAACTAGATATTCTTTTTGCACCAGCAGTGGCATTTAGGATTTCACACTTTCAGTAGTACTGCTTTTTGGGTATGGGGCTATACCTCTTTTAAAATCTGCCCTCTTTTCCTTTTTTCCATTTTTTTTTTTAATGATCTCTTATCATGTAATGTTATATATAATGAATGAAAACTTTGAGGCTAGGATTCTTGACAAAAATAGTGTTTGAGCATCCTTCCATTGACAGGACCTCAAAATAACTCTTCTCCATTAAGCCCTTGTAAGAAGAAATCATTATGATCCCTAATTGAATGAATGATATAAGGCCCTTTCCAAAAATTTTCAAATTTACCATGTTTACCTTTGTCTTCCCTCCTGGAATCCCATTTTAGAACTGTGTCTCCAACTTGAAAATTATTGGCTTTAGTCCTTTTGTCAAAGATCTTTTTGATGCTTTCCTATACCGCCTATGTTCTTTTGTAAACCTCCTCTCTTGACTGCTATAAATGAATGGTATGGTTCAACCTTCTCTACATGTCATTTTCTTCTGATTGCAATTCTTGGAGGAGTTTCATGACTGAAACTCCTAAGGATGTTGGGAAGACTGCAACCATGCCATATACTAGCTAATAGGGAGACATATTGATTGATTTTTTGGTGGTTATCCTATCAGCCCATAATGCATGAACTCGCTTACTATGCCATGATTTTTTATTATGTTCCAACAGTATTTTGATAATGTTGATCAAACTTTTGTTGGAGGACTCAGCTAGCCCATTACCCTGGGGGTAGTACGCTGTGGAATGCCCCAATGTCATATGATATTTATAGTAGAAATCAACCATTCATTTGGATTTAAAGGCAACAACATTGTCTGTAATGATATTTCTAGGGCAACCAAATCGGGATAATATGTTGGTCTCAAGGAACTTGACAATTACTGATAAAATAGCATTCCTAGAAGGCGTCGCCTATATCCACTTGGTGAAATAATCAGTGGCAATAAGGATCCACTTATGCTGGGAAGATGATGTGGGGTGAATTTCTCCAATGAAGTCCAAACCCCATTGTTGAAAGGGAGCCTCAACACTGATGGGATGCAAAGGTAAATGTAGGAGATTTCTCTTGCCATAAAAAATTTGACACTTATGGCAAGTCATGACTAGTTTTTGGGTATCAGGGAAAAGGGAAAGCCAATAATAGCCAGCTCTAATAATCTTGTTTGTTGTGGTTTTCTATTAAAGGTGTCCTCCACACTCTCCCTCATGCAACTCATGCATGATTTTTCCTGCATCATTCTCAAGCAAACATTTAAGAAAAATTCCAACAGATTTTTTCCAATATAATACTCCATCTAAAATGTAGAATTTTAAAGCTTTTTGTTTCAAGAATCTAGCCTTTGTCTTTGATAAATAAGGAGGAGTATTGAGATAAAGAAGCACATATATGATATCAGCGTACCAAGATGAATTCAGAAATATTTCTTCAATGTATGGAGCATAGAATTCTTCCTCTTCTTCTAAAACATCAACCATATTCATATCTAATTCTTGGAAATTTGATTCAACCGTGAGTTTTGCTAAGCCTTGTCCTTTAATCAGCTTCATAGGTATGATTTCTAAATCATATTCTAAGATAATAGTAATCCATTTTCCACTTTTACCATTAGGGTCTTGATTTAGAATGTCTTTGACAACTGTATGTGGGACAAAAGCAATGATATGAGAGTGTAAAATGTAGACTCGGAAATATTTCAATGCTTTTATCAAGGCTAAGGCTTGTCTCTCCATGATTTTATACTTGAGTGGAGAATCTCTCAATGCTTTACTAAAAATACTATTGGTTGTTCTTGGCCCATGTTATTCTTTTGCAACAACACTGCAGCAATGGTGTGTTCAGATGCAAATGAAAAAATGTAGAAATCCTTGGTGAAATCAGGATTGATGAGAACTGGTGTTTGAGTGAGAGCTTGTTTCACTAGTTCAAATGAATGTTTGGCTGTTAAGGTCCATTTAACTCCTGTCTCATTTTTTATCATGTTTGTGATATTTCTTAAAACTTCAGCAAGGTTGGGGATGAACCTTCTCAAAAAGTTGATCTTCCCAATGAAAGATTGCAACTCTTTGAGATTCCTAGGATGGTTTATTTTCAATATGCCTTCAATTCTTTTGGGAGCTACTTTGATTCCTTCTTCAGAGATTATGTGGCCTAGGAGTTTTCCTTCCTAGAGACCAAAGAGTGTTTTGCTGGGATTCAAATATAAGCCATATTTCCTACATTTCTCAAAAAAAATTCTCAAATGGACTAAGTGCTCTTTATCAGTTTTGGAGTAAACAGTGATGTCATCAAGGTAAAGGATTATGAAATAGCCTATGTATTCTGAAAAAGCTATGTCCATGGCCCTTTGTAATGTGGCCTCTGCATTCATCAAACCAAATAGAATTTTAACATACATGAATGTACCCCAAGGTGTGGTAAAGGCAGTTTTGTGTTGATCACTTGGGAGTACTAGCACTTGGTTGTAGCCTGAAAAACCATACAAGAGTGATATTCTCTTAGATCCAACCACCTTTTGGAGTATGTTATCCATGTTAGGCAAGGGATAATTATCTTTCAGGGAGGCTTTGTTCAGATTTCTAAAGTCAATGCAAAGCCTAATCTCCTCGGTCTTCTTCCTAATAGATACAAGGTTGGAAAACCACTCTGAGTGTCTAATGGGAATTATGATCTTAGCATCATATATATTTTTGATCTCTTTCTCAACTAAAGGTAATAAAACAGGGTTTATCTTTCTTAGTTTTTGTTTGAAAGGTTTATGATTTTCTTTAAGAGGAATTTTGTGTTGAATAATGCTGGTATCATATCATTTCAGATCTTTGTACCCCCATGTAAACACATCTCCAAACTCTTTGAAAAGTTCAATATATTCCTGTTTTATATGAGTAGGAAGAATGCTAGATAACTTGATCATTTTGGGTTCATTCATGATGCCTATGTTATGTTCTTCTACATTAGTTTCTGAAGGCTCCATCTTTGGTTTTTTAGCGACACCATTGAAGTCAAAAAACTCGTCTAATGGTGTAAGGCCCCTTGGTATTGAATCATCTTTGCATTGTAAAACCTCAAGGTCCTTTTTGTTTAAATTGTCAAGTAATTCTGCCTTAAAAAGATGTTCAAATTGATTGATATCAGCAGTAGAGGGTAGCTCTATTATGTGGGCTTGTTTTTCATCAAAACAGTCTTCTTCATGGCTCTAGCTAGGTATTGGTACAAAAAAATCATTTTTAGATTGCAGAAAATCATCAATGTGTTTATCACCCTCAAACACTTGTCAATATTTTTTATTGTCAGGTACTATAGGCCGATTTTTTACTTTGACAGTGAATAGCTCTTTTACATGGGGTATTTGGAAATTTCTAGCAGCAAAGGCAAGCTCATTTGCAAGGTTATTCTGAGTTCTAGGGATGAAAGTGAGTTCATATTTCTCAAAGGTTTTCAGGAGATCTAGAGCAGCATTCCTATATTCTCTTAATCTTGGGTTTTTGGTTGAATTCTCCCCTTTTATTTGCCTAAAGATCAGCTCGGAATCTCCTTGGGCTGATATTTTCTTGGCTCCTATGTTCTTAAGAAAATGTAAACCAAGGAGGAGAGCTTCATATTCTGCAATGTTATTAGTACATTGGAAATCAATTTTGTAGGAATATCCTTTGTTTGTATTATGTATCCATACACAGCTCCAGAACCATTTTTTCCACAAGAGCCATCAAAGTTCATGTTCCATAGTGTTTCTATTTCAAACTCACTATCATTCTGCTATTCAAGGCTGCTAAAGTTTGAGTTGTTATGCTTTTCATTTGAGGACAGATTTGGCTATTCTAGTGGGCTCAACTCTTTTTCATTTTCATTTTCTTGTTTGCTGATTTCATATTCATTAAATAAGATAAATGAATCAAGATATGAATGAATGGAATAAACAGGAGTGTTGTTTGGCCTATCTAGGCTACTTACCATAAATTTCATATGAGATTCCAAATATAATGTTCTTGTTTGGTTAAAGACTGGGATGGTGGCATAATACATGTCCATTCGAAGGTTCCTCTGAAGTTTGGCTCCCCGTGATCTAGATAAAATCATGCCATAATTTGGGGGAATGTCAGCAACTTCTATGTCCATCACTAGACCCTTAGTAGGAATTTGTGCTAGATTGAGACATAAATCCTTAATTAGGCCCAAACACTTGACTCTGCTTGAATCAAAAGAATAAAGGTCTTTATAAGGTTTAGTAATTTGTAGGCCTAACCTCTCCATCACCACCTTTGGCATGAGGTTGTGAGAGGCACTAGATTCTAGCATGGCATTGTGTAAGATTTTATCATGTATATTCAGACTGACATAGAATGGAGGGACAACCCCTTCTTGGTATTTTCCTTCTACTTCAGGACCAAAAAAAAATTCTGGTTGATCATCTGTCAAGTTTAAAGTATCAGTATCATTTCCTATATTCAAATCTTTCAAAACTTGATTTTTATATACATCTTGGGTTACTAGTTCAGCTAAGGGTATCCTAATTTTAATCTTGGAAATTTCTCCCTCAAGGCTGAAAGGCGCTAGTGTTTTTGACATATTTACATCTATTTTGTCACACATAGTCTTTTCAACAATTCTAATTTGCTGAGTTTTATTAAGACTGCTATCCTGGATAGATTTTTCAGGGCCACTAACAGAAGTAATAGGGAAGCTTGGTCAACACTTTGTTGGCTGATTTTGTCTTTATTAAGAGCAGCTTTCTTAGCCACAATTTTGGTATTGTTTGTTGTTTTTTTAGGAGGATTTTCTGAGGTTTTCCTAACAACAAATTTTGTATTATTATTCTTGGAGACCTCTTGGTTCTTTTTTCTCCTAAGATCATATTGTCTGTGGACTTCCATTATAGCATTTTCAAATCCCAATTGATAATCTTCAGAATTTTCATGGTTTTTTTTAGTTTGGTATGAGGAAAAGAATCTTTTTTCTTCTTTAGTGAGAAAAACATCACCCTCATTGTCAGATCCTATCAGATTTACATGATTTTCCTCCAATATTTTGATCTCCCTTTCTTCTTCATCCACATAGTTGTCTTGGAAAGAAGGCCTAATTTGTTGTTCATTATCTTTTTGTCTATTTTGAATGGGATCTCTTCTAAAATTTGGATTTATGTTTCTAATTTGGGGATTTACTTGGTTCTCCCTAGGAGGTACTCTATCAGTTAAGTCTATCCTTTCTAGAATTCTTTCCATTACTTGCACTAAGTTATCAATTTTGGCGTCAGATGATGAGGTTGAGGCCATTGTTTCATCTTTGTATGTAACTCTTTTTTCTGATTTCAACCTAGCTCTTTTCTCAATCAGATTTGCTTCCACACTTACAGATCCCCTCTGCATATCTTCTAAAGTCAAGGGGTCTCTTTCTCTTAGCTGATAGGCCATGTCTGGGTCAAAACCCTCTACAAATTTTTCTAAGGCTAAGCCTAGTGGTGGTTTCATGTTTGGGGGAAGTGCATTGTAAACACTATTAAATCTAGTGCAGTAATATTGGACACTTTCCCCAACATTTCTTTTAAGGTTTCTATATTCTGAAAGGATTAGGAGAGAGTTCTTTTTAATTTCCCATTTATTTATGAATGTTTGGTATAGAGAAGGGAGATCATTTATGCTGTTAGGAGTTAAGCTTTTAAACCATTTTTTGGCTTCTCCTCCTAAGATCTGGGCAAAGATTCTCATCTTAATGGTCTCTTCTTCTATTTCCATGTAGACAAAGGCATCATTCATTTTATCTACATGGTTTTGGGCAGCAGTAGATTCGGTTCCAGTGAAGTGGGGAATTCTAGATTGATAATAATTTGGTAAAGGAACCAAAGGTTGATGTAACAATAAGGGAGAATACCATGTTGTCATGACGGGTGTAAATGGAATATTTACAAGAGGAGGGTTTGTGAGAGGGAAAATGGGATGGAAGGGAATGTTTTGAACAGTGTATGTGTGGATGGGTGTGGTGGAAGTACTTGGACCAGCAAACTGATTATGAGCAGATTTGGTATGGAAGGAGCTAAAGTGATGGAGAAGCTGAAAATCAGGAGGAGTAGAAGGAGAGGCTTCTCTGCTAGAACTTTGCTGCAAATCTATGGGATCAAGGTCAGTCTGGTCAATATCACTATGTGACTTGGTTCTAAATAGGTTCTTTGAATGGTGTAAGTCAAACTAAGGATATTTTAAGACTCTAAGGTGTTCAAGGACATATATTTCTCATGGAATGGTCCTAACAGTAGTAAAATCTCCAGATCTAGAATTTTGCCACAAAATATTTCTGGATCATCAACTATAATAGGAGGATTAGGGTCTGGATGGGATCTGGTATTGATCCTTTGTGAAGCCATATTTCAAATTCAAAATTTAGAGAGGCCGGAAATTTAGGACTGTTTTTTAGAAGGTTGACCTCTCTTAGTGTTTAGTAAAATTACAATATGGGACTAGGCTTTTGAACTTCTTAGGGCTGGTTTGACACAATCCTAAGGAAGTCTAATGAGGACTAGTGAAATAATAGGCCTACTGGAGGCTAGTGGAGTCGCCATGTGGATATTTTTTACTGTTTTAGGGATGTATTGTTTATGGTCCACCACCAATAATTGACAAAAACCAATCTAGGAATGTTTTTTGGGGTTTTATGAGTTTTTTTATGTATCCCTAAGGTTTGTATGAGGGTTTTATAATTGAATCATCATTTAGCTAGGATGGTGAGACAATCAGGTTCTACTCTTGGCTATCAATTTCTTTTCTTAATCTTAACTGAGGGTCTAATGAGTTTTGAGATGTATTCAGGAAACTATATACTCAAAGGGTCCCACTGTGATCGCCATTATGTTGTATTCCCGTGATTTAACGGATTGGTAGACAAAATGGATAGGGCAACATCAGACTAGTTTTTGGAGTCTTAGGACAAAGCCTTCCTGGAGTTAGAGAGGGATCTCTCTATTTTTTTACAAAGGATATGATCTTGTTTTCTTTAGATGGTTGATTTTAGGCTAGTTATTAAGTACAGGGTTTGTTGTTTGTTTTGGTTGGGTATGATGATCAAGCAGTATGGATAGAATGAGGAAATATCTAAGTCATTGGGAAATGGAGTCTATGAAAGTCATGATAAGTTCATCAATGGATCGGGGAGCATCACAGGGAAAATCTAACTTGGTCAGTGGATCGTTAAGGTTTTTAGGGGTAATGTGATGGACGTCAATTGTAAGAATAAAATGTAGTTCAAAGGGAAATTAAGAATCATTTATCATATGTAATTTTTAACAAAGGGACTTAAATATCATAAGCATGAAGAGGCAATCAATAAACAGGGAAAACCATAAATTCTTTGATTCAACTAAAGAAGATAATTATTCAAGACAAACATTTGCAATGAAATATAGAAGGCGAGAAACTCATTTAACTTCTAGTGATTTCACTTTCAAGGACAGAAAAAACTTAAGACACATATATAACTGTAATCAGAGAAGAGGGAACGCCTAAACATCCTTGATTATAGCTATGAATATCTCTAAAACAATTATTTAAGCAAGTACAAAGGGTATGATCGAAACAAAACCTCTTTGGCAGACTTTAAGTAATGGTACTTTAGAGAGAGAGTTTAGAAACGGTGTTTCAGTGACATCAAATAAGAAGGGCTAGCCATAAATAATTCTTGATACCAAATGTATTAAAATATTTATGAAATAAACAAGCTTAGGGGTTATAGAGAGAAATTAAGAATTCTCTAAAATGTCTTAGCAGAAGAAAACATTTAAGGCAGTGAAGAACAAATAGAACTAAGGTTCCTTTAGAAACATTTCTTAGTTTAAATCTTTTATTCTACTGCAACATAGAAATATGGAAACATAATGAAATTGGAAATAACAATAACCAATTAGAGGCACTTCACCAACAACCAGGCTCAGGGATCCTGCAATCTAGCCTCCTCCATCAACAAACAAATCAGGGGATCCACAAGTTCCAAGACATCAATTTATTTTCAACCTCTAAGAGACTGTATATTACTTCAAAGAGTCATTAAATGCCAACAAGATAACGATTTCAAATGCAGTATTTATCTACAAATGAGGAGGTGAAGCTAAGCTAAGGTTGGGTGTCATTTATTACAGATTTAATGAATTCTTTTTCTTGAAGACCATGCAAGGCTCAAGGAAGGAATATCTGCAGATATTCCTCTGAATAATAACTTCTATCTTAACTCCTAAGGGAATATAGGTGAAATGTTTGACTTTAAGGCCTATAAATAACTTTACAATAACTTCTTGGCAGATAAAAAATATCTCTGACTAGGTTCATTAACTTCCAAATTCTTTATTGAAGGAAACAAAGCACTAGGTGGCAAAAATATCTTTTAAGAAGAGTAACTGCCATAGGCTGAGTCATTCAAATAATTTTCTGGGATAATATGCCTTTGTTTTATCTTTAAACCTTCGATTAGGCCTTTAGACTCTGCCTTTATGCTCTGACTATTTGTTTTTATCATGTTTTTCTTTAATCTGTTTGATCTTTGTCTATTATTTTAATATTTTGATTTATCCTTCTGATCTTTTTCCTTTATCCTTTAACCTTTGACTTTAATCTATCTGCTTTCTTTAATCTTCTCCTTTAACTGGCTAATCCTTTTGTTTTGGCTTTTGATTAGGATTAGCCCTTTAATCCTTTAAACTCTTTCTCTTCATTGTTCCTTTGATTGTATTTTGTCTTCTATGTGCAGGGGAGACTCTTCTTCATGGCAGGAGGGTTCTCATCCATCGATGATCATGTTTCATCGATGGAAAACACTGGTATAAGTCCTTTGGCCATCGCTGTCCTGATTTAAGCTTAGGGATCATCATCCAGAGGCTTATTTGATTTAATTTGGCCCTGTAAAATGTGCTTCATATACTTCCGCAATTAAAACCTGCATAAAAGCATAAAAAATTAGTTAAAAATCCTGTGGGGAGGGTTTCACTATGCTTCTAGGGGTTTTGGATTGTCAGACGGTGTTTGAAGAGGAGGATATGGCGCAGGAGGTAAGGTTCCAGAGGTGGAACTAGGAGAAATTTGAATTGGAGTGGGAAAGGTTTGAAAAATGGCACGGAAGGTAGACGGTTTTTGAAAACCGAGAGCAGTTTATCACGTGAGAAATGGGCGGTAAGTGGTTTTTGGTGGGAGGTGCGTGTTATGCCTCAGGAGGAGACACGTGGTGGGGAAAAACCACCTATTTCATGCAGGTTATGAAACATTTACCCCATCGCAACTTTATTTGCAATATGTGATGCTGGCTGTTGGATCTTGGGATGGGAGATCAATTGTACGGTTGGCGCACATCTGGGAGGTGGTGAACAGTTGATCGGGCCAGCAGTAGCGGAAGATAAGTGGCATTGTGTGGTTGGATGGCAAGTTTAAATGGAGGATGGGGCCTGGGGCCTTGAATATTAACAAAATCATGGTAATTTATAAGGTTTATGGAGGGTGTTGGGTATAGTGGGAGGCGGGGCCCATTTTAATATTTCAAAGGTTAAAGGGGTGCCTATTATAAGGTTCCAGGGGTTTATGTAAATAAAAGGGCGGAGGTTTATTCTATACGGGGAAGGGGCTTAGGGATAGCGGAGGTCATGGTCATAAGAACGTAAGGGGGTTGGGGCTTTAAAAGAAAGGGGCTTTATGCCTATATTTTATATAAGAGTGGGCTTTAAACATAAAAACATAGTTTTATATAAAATTTAAAAGACTTGATAGGATAAAACTTGGTTTTAAACAATGTAAAAGGGAGCTTTTACATTTTTTTAATACTATAAAGGGAAATTATCAATGACGGGTGTTTAATGAGGTTTTTTAGGAAAGGAAGAAATGGGTTTTTCAGAGGGAAAAGGCAATGAATGAGAGTGAGGGTGAGGTAGTGAAATGAGGTCAATAGGCTCAATAATTGAAGTCCTTTTGGAACAGTGAGGTGAAACTTTAGAAGACAAAGAGGGAGAAATTTATTGAAACATTTTGACTTGGGATAATGAAGGCAGTGAGATTTCTAAAACTCACAATATTCCACACATCTTGTTTTTAGAAATCTAGGACCATTACTTAGTCATCTTTTGAGATTAGAAAAAATTACTGATGACTAACATAATGAAGGTGTTAGAACAATAAAGAAGTCAAGAATATTGATGGAAAATACTTTTTCCCCATGCTACTAAAACACACCACGAAAATTTCTGAACATGACTGTTTTAGCAGTAAAATTCAAGTTTAGTGTCAGACCAAATGAAAAATTATTTTGGAAATATAAAATAGGTTTTGCTTCAGCACAGGTCCATATACAAAAACCTCTCTCCATTTAAGCAAATCTATTAGGGTTTTGAAAATATACGCTCATCTTTGAAGCCTATTTTTCAGAATTTTCACTAACCAGATTTGTGAAAAATTTGTAAAAATTCAACTTGGAGGAGGTCCAGCTCAGCATCCATGTGGCATAATGACACATCAACACTCTAGTACACTCATAAAACTAGTTGGTTGTAGTTGATAAGGGTTATTAAATTTATTTGTTGAACTATTAATGAAAGAAAACTCTTTTTTGTATTCAAACTCTTTAAAACAGAAATATCCCTCGGAAGTCTCCAAGTGATGGAATCGTGTTTGAAATAGGTCTATGAGGTGGGAATTCAAGGGGATTAAGGTGGAATATCATTTGTATGGGTAATAACTCGATAAAGGATAGATTTTTAGAGTTAAAAAGGGTTGGGATATGTTATGGCTGACTGCTACTATTGAAAACAGGTTTTGATCAGTAATAGAGAGTGGCTATTGGTTTCATCCTTCACCTAAGATTTATTTTATACTTTAATGAACAATTTCCTATGTATCTTATTACTTTATTTCAATATTTTAATGTTTTACTACTTATAATTCTTTATTTTCATGCTCTGACTTCCTTTCATGCACTAAACTATTGGATATCTTTCTCAATGTCTTGCTTTTAGTATCTTAATGTTCATTACTCAGAATTCATGTTTCTCATGCTCTGATTTCCACTGAACATTTATATATTGAGTAAACCCTGTATGTGTGTATTATACTTTCATTTAAGTATCTACATGCCTCAGATTCCACAAGGAGAGCCTTTGTCATTGAGATCCATGTCGCTGACTCCATAGCCCAATGGTTGCAGACCTGTGTTCTTTTCGACCTGCAAACATACAAAACCAAGACACAATTCATAGAGTTAGCCATATATATTTATCATTAACCAATATCATAAATTATCTGTGAGAGATCCCTCTCAGACTGAAGAGGCTAAGCTTTAGTCAAAATTTGGTCTGTAATAGTTAGACTGAGTTATCTGATCAGCAACCAATCAAGTACAATTTTGGTGATAATAGAATGTATGCAACCATACATTCAATTTCACTCTTTTGGGAATATGGATATATGTAAGGCATGATGTTTGGAGGAACACTTCCCAGAATCAAGTGAATAGAATGATCATAATAATGAATAGGTGTGAGGCCTTTGGGAGCCTCAAATACCTTGGAATGATTGTCCAAAACGTTTTGGAGATCTGACAAAATAGATTTTTTTTTATGTTTGGACCTCTAGTGAGCATAACTATGCAATTACTCCACGTTGTTATTTTTTCAGAAGTTTTTTCATGCCAATCGTGCCAGTAGAGATAATTATCTTCCCATGGTTTACTGTGATACCCCTTAATTAAATTTCCTTTCCTTCCCAAAAAAAATTTAAGAAACTTTCTTGAAAATTAAAAGTTATCATCCCCAAATATTGTAACCATTGGACTCCTAGTACAACATCAACAACACCCATTGGAATAGAAAGCATTGGATTATATTCAATCCACAATCCCTCATGGTTAGCTTGATATTAAGGCACTTTCTAGAGAAATTAATAGTTCCTCCATTTGCAACCATCACTTGAAATTTTAGTGCTAGATATAGAAATCAGTTCAATTCATTTGCTATCTTACAATGAATAAAATTATGGTTACTACCCAAATAAATCAGAATTATTACCTTTTTCTTCTTCATATATCCTTCTACCTTGAGAGTTTGAGGAGTGGTAATTCGTGCTAATGCATTAGAATATATGGTTAGATCCATTTCTTATTTTTATGGGGTTGGTTCTTGGTGTGTATCCTCTTATTTTGATGTTTTTATTCCTTTTCTTCCTCCTCTTCACAATCTATGTAAAATAATTTTTTCTCAACACACTTATGAAATTTAGTGTATTTTCTATCACAACCATAGAAAATAACCTTTTCTCCTTTTTCCTCCATTTTTTGTGGTATCAACCTTATAGGTTGTGGAAGACTAGGAGTAGTAACATTTCCATATTTATAGTTATAAGTGGTGGACTTCCTTGTTGCCATAATTTTTCTTTCCACCATGAATTCCTTCTCCAATGAATGAGGTTCTAAAAGGTGAACCTCGTGTTGGATGTTATCCTTTAATGTACCTATGAATAAATCAATCCTATGCTTATCTAGAATATCAATTACCCTTATATTCAATTTTTGGAAATCCTCAATGTGCTCTTCCATTGAACCCTTTTGCTTTATATTTATCAATTGGCTAAATAAGGTGTTTCTCTTTGTATCCTCATAATTTTCTATCATTTCCTCCTTAAAAATTGACCAAGTGACCAATGGTTTAAGAGAACAAATCCATCGATACCATACAAACTAATTGGGCTCTAAATATAAATATGCAATACATACCTTTTGTGAGGGTTTCACATCATGTAGATCAAAATATTGACCCATATATAGTATCCATGTCACCGGACCCTTGCCATGAAACTTCCTCATATCAATATTTGGAATGTGGTTGGTCTTCAACCCAAATTTAGAGTCTCTAAACTCATGATTAGCATTATTTTTTTTCTCATCGTGAGTTTCATGGAATACCTTTTTGTCATTAGTAAGCATTTCTTGTAGAAACTTTTTCAAACCTTCCTTCAAGCCTTCCATTTATGCTTTTAAACAATCCTTCAAACCTTCCATTTTTTTTTTAAACCATCCTTCAAGCCTTCCATGTCCCTTTTTATATTTTATTCTAAACCATCCATGTTAACATTCATCATTGCTTCCAATACATTTTTTGTTACTCTTTATGAGAGTGAAATTCGTTGCACTTGATCTCGTAATTTTGATATATCATGTTGCATTTCTTCCTCTTCTTCATGCATCATATTAGACTTTTTTGGTTGCTTACTAGGTGTATCCATTTTTTTGTTGCAAGGCATATTGGAAATAATGATATATATTGTTCATTATGCCCTTGGAATCGCTTCAAGTTGATTTCAAACAAAAGTTATGAAAATTTAAAAAATACACACCCTTTTTTTTTTGGAGCTTGATTTTGAAACTGATGTATCTCTATAATTTCAGCTATCCAAGGTTTGAAATTCAGTATAGTGGTAGCCCTCTATGATCTGAAAGGACTGTATTAGTTTTGTTGTGCTAAGTGTCTTTTCAGTTATAAAACATGTGCATACTTGACTCCATAGTTTTCTTAAGTATTGAGGATTTTAACCATGAATTGTAAGTGATTTTAGTGAATTAGAAGCATGAAATAAGAGTAAATAACACTGAAAAGTAGTGTAAAACTGAGAAATAAAACACCATATAGCATTTACATAGCAGGCATGACGAAACAGTTCAGCCCTCCTAGGCTACATCTATTGGTCTAGCTCCCAATGGCATGTCCATATTTCACTATGCTCAAAATTTAGCAAATACATGTGTTTATAGGCCTCTAATAGTTGCTTTCTCTATGAAAATGGCTCCGAAATGCTCCAATTAGTATATATTGACTCTTAATTCACTTAGAATGGGGTAAAATTGAGCCTCCAACTCATTTTCCCAGTAACACCTAGAAAAAATCCACTAATTGTGGAGAACTCCACTTAACTGGAGTTAAATTTGGCCAAATCCGCATAGAAATAGCGTGCCTCCAAGAACTTCGCCAGTGCTAACTACAACTTAAATGCTAAGGGTAGGGGGTGACCACATGCCAACCTCGAAAACCCGTGGTTACAATCAATGTTGGAGTGGAACTCCACTTATACCGTGGGTAAAAGCATTGCAACTCAAGTTTGAAGTGGAGTTAACGTAACTATCAGAGTTTAAACTGCTAGAGAAATTTTATTAAACCGTCGCATGTGATATTATTGTAGAGTGAAATTTTGCAGAGACTAAACCATCAGAGAAACCGTCGCCTAAAACAACACCATGTGACCAGGTTATAACTGTGGTGATAAATTTCATGGATACTATGGAGTATTAACTGTTGGCGTTAATGTTTTGTGTTAAGGTTTGTCGCAATGCCATGTGATAGCTCCACGGGACCACCGGCGGGTTGGGACCGCCGATGGTTCCAACCCCCATACGCATATGTTTTAAACATTAAATACAACCATTGGCCTATAGAAGTTAAGTCACAACGTAGTCCTGTTGGTGGAGACTTTTGTGTGCAGGCCGAAGGTCACAGGGTCGAACCTTGCGGACCTCATAAAAATTTTACTCTACACCTTGGGCACACATGGCAGCCTTGGGTTGGCCACGTGTCACCCTATAATTGGTTCACCAAAATCAATGTAAAATCCACCAACAAATCAAAATGCACCACTTTTCAGCCTAGGATTCGTTCTGAGGAAAGGAAGATTCCTCATAATATTCCTTTTTCTAACTATGCACCCTCCATGATGACTGGGCATCCTAGTCAACCCTATCACAAAATTTAGTTGTTTTGGAATTCGATAAAAATGCTATATCTCCCTCATACGACATCAGTTTTTTTAATCTTTCACAGCGTCGTAATCAGGAAGACGAGATCTACACAACCATCCTGGTTTCAACCCAATCCTATAACATTCAATTTTGAGCAAAATTTATGAACTCATGATCAATCCTCTCCATTTGGAAGCTTTGGGACCCCAGAAGACTTGATTACCTATTCAGTAGATGAGGGTACAACTCCCTCACCTTTCCAACCACCATCCACTTTGCCTTGCTTAGCTTACTACCTTTGAGCCCAACTTGAAGGCAGTCAACACTTCCCCTTTTAGATGTTGTTATCCTCCTGTCAAGAATTGTATCTTCCTTGAGCTCATCCATAAATTTTGGTGAGAATTATTCAATAGAAGGCAATTAAACATCACTTCCTTGATCATTGATAAAAGGCGGCTCATACAAACATAAGTTTTCAATGTTAACAACTGAATACCTTTGCATGTATGAAGGCAAGTAAAGTTGAAATGCATTGTTACCAACTTGCTTTATGATCTTGAATGGACCATAGTGAATGGGTTTGAGCTTTTCACCTTCCCATTTCATCCTTTCTTTGCTAATGTGCAACCATACCTCATCTCCCTCTTGAAACTTGTGATAAAATCTATGTTTTTCATGACTCTCCTTGTATTTTCTTTGAATTTTCTCAAGATGTTCTTAAAATTGTTGATGTATAATCTGAATTTTCTAAATGAAATTTCGAGCCTTTTCAATAACAGTATGGCCATCAGTCACAAGAACCTTACCAAAGATGAAGTCTAATGGCGATTTCAGTAAATACCAAAGCATACTTCAAAAGGTGATGTATTTGTAGAAGAATGCTTTGCCTAGTTGTAAGCGTGTTGAAAGTAATGCAGTTTATCATCCCACAACTTAGAATTTTTGCTGCAATATACCCTCAATAGATGCAAAATGGTTATGTTCACCACCTCGGTTTGTCCTTCAGTTTGCATATGAAAAGTAGTATTTTTTTTCAACTTTATGTCCATCACACTCCAAATATTGGACCAAAAATTCCCAATGAATCTGGAATCCCTGTTACTAACTATAGAAGTTGGCAATCCATAATGAACCCATACATGCTGAAAATAAAGTTCAACAGTTTGTTCAATAGTAATAGTTTTCTTACATGCATAAGTATACACATTTTACTGAATCTATCCACAACTACATAAAGATAATCATGTTGTTTTCTTGACATAGGTAGACCTCCAAGAAAGTCCATGGAGACACTCTCCCATGGCCTTGATGGTACCAGTAGTGGCATGTACAACCCAAGATTCCTATTGTTAGGCTTTCTTGTTGCACACATAAAACAACCTCTTATAAAACGCGAGACATTATCTATCATGCAAGGCCAATAGCAATACCTTTGTAGATGTGCCACGATTTTGCTTACCCCAAAGTGTCGATCAATAAGAGATGAATGAGCTTCTCTCATGACACTTAGCCTCTCTCCTTGTGGTATACACAGCTTGCCCAAATGAAACAACAATTTTTTATGCATGTGATAATCATTTTCTTCAACTTGATTCCCTTCACTCAAACTAGCATACACATCTTGAAAATCAACATCATGTGCATATTGTTCTATGTAACTCTCATGTAAAATAAAATCATTTTTTAGTAAAGCAGATGCACTAATAATCAGTCTTGAAAGAATATCAACAACTTTATTGAAAATACCTTTATTGTACCTTATAACCAAGTGAAACTGTTGAAGAAATCCCATCCACCTGAAATGTCGTGATTGTTGCAATTTTGTTTGTGACTGCAAGTACTGTAACGGTTGGTGATTGATATGTACAATCGTCTCTTTACCCATCAAGTAGTGTTTCCACTTCTTGATGCTTTGTACCAATGCATACAGTTCTTTGTCATATGTAGGATAATTTGTCACAACACTATTAAATGTTTCAGAATGAAAAGAGATAGGCTGACCATGCTACAAAAGAACTAAGACCACGGCATAATCACTAGCATCGGTTTGAATATCGAATGGCTGTCTCAAATTCGGTAATGCAAGGAATGGAGCTGAACTTATCTTGTATTTTAAAGCTTCGAAACATTTTTGTTGTTTTCCTCCCCTTTGGAAGCCTTTCTTCACACTTTTCACTACATGCATAGGAGCTATGATGGCAGAAAAATTAGCAATAAACTTTCTCCAATATTGAGCTGCACCTAAGAAACATCTTACCTCGGTTACTGTTCTGGGTGTGGGCCAATGAAAAATGGCTTCCACTTTAAAAGGATCAATTCTCAACTCTCCTCCTCCTACAATGTGTCCCAAATAAACCAAAGAAGTCTTTCGAAACTCACACTTTGACATCTTAAGAAACAATTTCTCTTTCTTCAAAACATCAAGCACTCTATTCACATGCAAGACATGTTCTTCTCTTGTTTTGCTGAAAATCAATATTTCATCTAAGTACACAATCACAAAGTCATTAAGGAAAGGACGCAAAACACTATCCATAACACGCATGAAATTTGTTGGTGCATTACCCAAACCAAATGGCATTACTAACCACTCAAAGAGTCCTTGTTTGGTTTTGAATGTAGTTTTCCATATGCCACTTTCTGAAATTCTTACTTGATGATATCCACTTCGTAAATATAACTTAGTGAAAAACTTTGCTTCTTTCAACTGATCAAGAAAATCATATATCTTTGGGAGTGGGTATCGATTCTTTACCATTATCTTGTTCAAAGCTCTGAAGTCTACACACATTCGCCAAGTCCCATGTTTATTTGGAATCAAGACTATGGGTGAACTGCACGGCGAAGTACTTGGCCTTATGATTCCTTTTTCCAACATCTCCTTGATTTTCCTCTTTATTTCAGCATTCTTCATTATCAACATGCGATACATGTCGATGTTTGGAAGAGGAAAATCTTGCTGCAACTGAATCTCATGTTGAATCTCCCTTTTTGGAGGAAATCATGATGGCTCTTAAAACATCTCATGATGTGCATCAACTACATCATATAAATATGATTTCAACTTAGGATCACAACCCTCAAATGATTCATGATTAACATCAACTTTAGGCTTAATCATTAGAATAACACAACTCTTAATTGAATTTACCATCCTCTTTACTTGTCCAACATTTACTATAACAATGTTTGTCTTCTTGCGATGTATTCTAACAATGTACTCCTTGCCATCTTTGAATAAATGGTATTTGTTCTCATGGTGATGGAATATCTATTTCCTGTCATACAAGTAAGGACTCCCTAACATAATACCTGTTCTGTTAAGAGGAACCACATCTAATTCAAATGTGTCAACAAAATGTGTTGTTATTGAAAACTGCAATATACACTTCTTTGAAACCTGTAAATTTTCATCCTTACAAATCCAACCAAGTGGATATGGTTTTGGATGCAATATGGTCTCAAGATTAAGTTTCTTGACCAAGTCTTCAGAGATTAATTTTTCTTGTGACCCACTGTCAAAAAATGTGTCAATCTTTGTATGTTGGAATATGACCCTCACGTGAAACAGTTCAATTCTTTCTTTTTCATTTGGATCACGTATGTGACAATTTGGTGTACTAGTATTGGGTTTAGTTTCAATTTCTTTCCCCTTCATGTTCTTCAATCCCATGGCTGTAATTTTTGATTCATTAGCTGAATCCTCTCCTAAATCATGTTGAGTTGTAGCTGCAATTTTATGTTTCCCTTTGTTGTTGTAGTTCTTGGGCCTCTTTACAGGATGTAATTTCCAACAATTATTTTCATCATGTCCTTCTTTTGAACAATATTTACAAACCAAATTTTCTCCCTTTTTCTTAACAGATGCATTCTTTTTGCTTTTACCTTTTGAGGTCTTATATTTATTTTTTCCCTTAAAAGGTTTCTTCCTACCCTCTTCAGAAATGTTTTTCCCTCTAGCTTCTAGATGTGTGGCCTGAACACATACCTCATCTAGACTTGTAGGGTTAAACATGAGAATAGTATGTTTTAGGTAGTTATGTAAGCCTCCTATGTACTTGAGAAAAATATACTGGCTCTACAAATCTACCCCAAATAAGACAGCTCTTCTCCTAAATTCTTGGGTGTATTCTTGCACATTATGTACCTTCAAATGCCTAAATTTTTTCCAGTTCATTATGGCTTTATGCATATGAATTAATGGATAAAACTATTGTTTTATTTCAGTAATGAAATCATTCCATGATAGAATAATCTTTCCATGCTTCTTTATCTCCTCCTTTGTCTTGGCTTCCCACCAAAAAAGTGTTTCACCTTCCATTCTCAATGAAGCTAATTGGATTTTGGTATCATCATCTTGAAGGTTCTGGATCCCTCCAATTTCCTAATACAATTATCAAGCTTTTCTGCATTAACTTCACCATTAAACATTGGAAGTTAAAACTTAACATCAAGTTTTAAAAAATGACTTTTATCAGTGTTCTTCGACTTGTGTGGCTGATGTACTGAAGATGAAGTAGAGGATGATGATGATGAGGGTGAGGATGGTGACTTTCCACTGCCTCCATTTCCTCCATTGCCCTTCTTTGACTTAAATTCATCATTGTGACCTCTTGATGATCCCTATCCTTCCTTGTGAAGTTTGGATCCTTCTCCTTCTAGTTTCTCATTCCTTCCTTGATAAAGGATTCTAACCATCACATTCATGTCAAGAAATGCTTTTTTGAACACTCTTTCCTCCTCTTTGGGATCAACTTCTTCATGGATTTCTCCTTCCTCTGGAGGCATTATTAATGTTGCTTCTTCTTCCTTAGGAGGTGAACTGGGTGGTGTAGATTGTGGCAATCTTGCTCTCCTTTGTTGCATCTCACTTTGAGACCCTCTTGCTTCCACCAATGTGCCTTCTCCTATCTTGAGCTTGAGCCTAGTAAGCATCTAAAACTTGAAAACAATTAAACAAATATTTACACTTAACAACACCAGAGAATAAAATTTATCTCTGATACCAATCTGATCTGAAAGGACTGTATTAGTTTTGTTGGGCTAAGTGTATTTTCAGTTATAAAACATGTGCATACTTATCTCCATAGTTTTCTTAAGTATTGGGGATTTTAACCATGAATTGTAAGTGATTTTAATGAAATATAAGCATGAAATAAGAGCAAATAACACTGAACAATAGTGTAAAACAGAGAAATTAAACACCACATAACATTTACACAACAGGCATGATGAAGCAATTCACCCCTCCTGGGATACCTCTGCTGGTCCAACTCCCAATGGCATGTCCATAAAATTTTTGAAGATACATATGTTTACAAGCATCTAATGGTTGTTTTCTCTACACCAATGGTTGCAGAATGCTCCAATTAGTCTAGGTTGACTCTTCATTCACTCAGAATGGGAAAAAATTGAGCCTCCAACTCATGTTCCCAGTAACACCTAGAAAAACTCCACTAATTGTGGAGAAATCCACTTACCTGGAGTTAAATTTGGCCAAATCCGCATAAAATTAGAGCACCTACAAGAACTCTACCAGTGCTAACTGCAAATTAAATGCTAAGGGTAGGGCGTGGCCACATGCCAACCCCAAAAACCCACAGTTACAATCACTGTCGAAGTAGAACTCCTCTTATACCATGGGTAAAAACATTGCAACCCGAGTTTACAGCAGAGATAAATTAACTGTCAGAGTTTAAATTGCCAGAGAAATTTTATTAAACCATCGCATGTGATAGTATTGCAGAGTTAAATGCTGTGAAGACTAAACCGTCGGAGAAAATGCTGCCTAAAACAACGCCATGTGACGAGGTTGTAGCTGTGGTGATAAATGTCATGGAGACTGCGAAGTACTAACCATTGGCATTAATGTTTTATGTTTAGGTTTGTCACAATGCCAGGTGATAGCTCCACGGGACCGTCGACGGGTTGGGACCGTCGGTGGTTCCAACCCCCGTATGCATATGTTTTAACGTTAAATATAACCATTGGAATATAGAAGTTAAGTGGATACCTTTGTGTGCAGGCCCGATTGGTGGAGACCTTTGCGTACAGGCCGAAGGTCGTGGGGTCGAACCCTGCGGACCTCATAAAAATTTTACTCTACACCTTGGGGATAGGTGGCGTCCTTAGGGCTGGCCACGTGTCACCCTATAATTGGTCCACCAAAATAAATTTACAATCCACCAACAAATCACAATGCGCCACTTGTCAGCTTAAGATTCTTTCTGAGGAAAGGAAGATTCCTCAGAATATTCCTTTTGCTAACTGTGCACCCTCCATGCTGACTGGGCATCCCAGTCAACCCTGTTGCAAAATTTAGTTGTTTGGGAATTCAATCAGAATGTGATATCTCCCTCATACGACATAGTTTTTTTGAACCTTTCGCAGTGTCAGAATCAGGAAGATGAGATCTATGCAACCATCCCGGGTTTCAACCCAATCCTGTAACTTTCAATTTTGAGAAAAAATTATGAACTCCTAATCACTCTGAGTCTTCTTTCCAATTCCAAAGTGTAACCAATATTGGATTCCTCAATATAAAGTTATGCTAAATATCTCACGATGACCTTATTATGGACTCGTTCAGTATAGCAAAATTGTACAAGATGCGATGTGACCCTATTTCAACCACAAGAAACTAAAGTTTCTAAACCTTTAGTAACATTTTAAGGAATTCAAATATGATGCTTTAAAGAAAAGTTATGACACTTTTTCGTAAGTCACATGTTTGAGACTGAATTATGGAGAATGCAGAAACCCTAACTTCTTTGGACCCTATCTAAAAAAAATAGCAAATAGATATATGAAATTTCTACAGAAATTTCAACAAGATTTCCACATGGTCAAATTTTCAGCTTCTTAAGCTTCATAGAAAAAAAAGTTATATAGAAAATTCCAAGATGATCTGTTTGAAGTAGAAAAACCCTAAAATCTAAAATCTCTTATACCAAATGTTATGTAGACAACTCACATTTAATAGAAGAAGAGATAGATCAACAACTTGAGAAATAGCTTATTCGAGAGGGAAACCTCATTTACATCACATAAATGAATAATTATTAGACTATACAAATGACAAGACCTCTTTGGAATATATAGGAGTCTAAGGGGTCATAATATAATCAAAGCCTACATAACAATAATAATGTAAGGGCAAAACAATAACAATAGTGGGCTTCTATGGGGCATATCAATAACAATATGGGGTCTACATGAGCACAAAAATAACAATAGGGAGCTACACCAATAATAAAAATAATGGGGCTACATTAGTAATATAAGGACCTAACATATTATGTGATCTTCATTGATTATTTTTCCCTTAAATATTTGATCTATTTCATGAAGAAGAAAGATGAGGTTTATTCAAATTTTGTTGAATTTAAAGCCTATTGGCTGCCAAATTAAGATTCTCTTTCACTCCACTTTCACCTTCCATCCTCATTTTATTACCTCATTTCATCACATTTTCATTACCTAACCCTATAATTTCATTACTATATGGGTTTATATTTTCATTTTCAAAATTTATTAGTTTCATGTATTTAGAGTGAACTTGTGATTAAAAGTTAGAAAAATTACATATGTTTATTTATAACTAAAGGTGGAATGAGTTTGGTGACATTTGTAGGTGATTAGGAAGCTTCCAAGAAATCCTTATGTGGCTTCCAATGGTCAATTTCGAATTCTCTTCAATATTTGGAGGAGATTTGGATGGGGATCAACCATATCTCATGGAGGAGAATCATGGATAAAGGGATATGTAACTTATAAGTAGAAAATTTGTTGAAACTTTTATGGATCTAAGAAGATAATGGTGGATCTCCACTAATGAGGTAGTTTCTTAAGTTTTTGTATAAATAGGAGAGCATTCTCCTTTCATTTGTAATCTAGAACTTTGTAATGTAAATTTGGGAAGTTTAGAATCATGGAAGAAGATGTGAAATGATCATGTAATGAGATTTATAGTAGTAGGCTTATATCATAGAGTTTGAGTATGTAGTTAGAGGTTTATTTGTAGATTGATGCAATTATTATTTCATTTATACATAAAGTCATTTTGAGTGTGCCAATTTGAGTATGAGTGTGCCATTTTTCCCAATGTAATGATTATGGCGTTGGTATGTTGCTAAGGATAAAGGGCCCCCATCAACCACAACTTGCATACTTGTGTAGAGGTAACTTATATTAGTTTAATTTCATTTTTGTAATTTATTTTCATTATGCAATTTGAGTTTCATGCAAGTACACATTTCAATTCGTGCAAGAGTGCTTTAGATTAATCATTTCAATTTCACAAGTGTGAATTTCCATGCCTCTAAGAGTGCTTTAAGTTATTCATTCAATTCCATGAATGTGATTGATAAGTTATTTCATTTCTACAAATGTGTGCTTTCAATTCTTGCAAGTGTGTTTTAATTCAACAGGTGTGGTGTGATTTTCTTTCATAGTGCAAGTTGTAGAAATTTAATACAAAATACATGTCTATCCTAGATTCTCTTGATCTAACAATATTATATTGTTAAATAAATAATCGTTTATATTAATATTTGTGTAATTTAAAACACAATCGCTAATAAAAATATCATGAAGAAAGATCAATCACACATAACACAGATAATTTACCGGGGAAAGCTTACAGATAAAAACCCCACTATATTTTATTATGTATTATATAATGGATCATGAAACAATTACATACAAATCTCTAATCCAAGAACTCTCAGTACATGAGCTAACTGTCTCACATTGTCATACAAAAGTTGGCAATTTCCTTAGCCAATTTGTTGTCTCTAGATAGCTTGCCTCCATTGTGCAATCCCAACTGATAGCAATCCCTGAATGAGTGCAATCCTGCTTGCCTTGACTACGCAATCCTCGTAGACGCATCAAATTTGTTTGCGGTTTCACGTGTTCAACCGAATAACGTCACAACTGATAGTTTGATTCCCTTTCACGTAGAACTTGACTGGGTATCACTCAATCTGAAATGCATGCAGTTAATAACAGTAAATCTTCAGTTGCATGTGAGACCATTGATTTTAAATTAATTAATAATTCATTCACTTGATCTCTCACTAGTGTATCTTCAGTTATAACTAGCACAATTGAGTTAAAATACCTTACAACTTTCATAACTGCACTTCCAACTCTATTACAACTTCGAATCACTCAGTTACAACTAAGTCAACCCGCATGTCCCACCAACCAACCTCTTAAACCAAATTTCCTTTAGCTAACTGATTTGCCACTTTAGTTAGCTATTTCCAAGTGCTCATTGAGAATAGATTATAGTTTATTTTCCAAGTAATATTAAGGGATAATAATAGTTGACATGCATCTATAAATAGACATGCAATCTATAAATAGAATTTTCACATACATCTATAAATAGACATGCATCTATAAATAGAATTTACTCATGCATATATAAATAGACATCCACCTGAAAATAACTTGAGGCTCCATCCTAGTGTAGGTGCTTAATTTTCACTAGGATCTTCTTGTTGAACCTCAACCCTCCCTCTCAAAAAGAAAGGGATTATCCCTCACCCCAATCCTGTCTCTATGGTATTCAAATTTTCTCTTACTGAGTGCCTTCGTCAGAATATCTGCATCCTGATCTTTCGTGGGAATGTACTGAAGCAACATGATCCTCATTTGCACACAATCTCTGAGATGATGGTACCAGATATCTATATGCTTAGATCTATCATGAAACAAAATATTAATCGAGAGTTTAATGCAAATATAATTATCACAATGAATCTTGTGGGATCCAAATGAGAACCAAACAAACCAACCAAGATATTTCTGATCCATATAGCCTCACATGCAGCTTGAATCGCTACCATGTATTCCACTTCTGCTGAATTGAGTGACATGGATCTCTACTTCTTGTTGTACCAAGAAACAACTATAGACCTGATACTAAAGATCCCCACCGATGTGGTCTTTATGTCCGTTGGACTTCTAGCCCAATCTGCATTCATGAAGGCATGAAAATTCACTCCATCCATCTGTCTATACCATAAACCATACTCTTATGTGCCCCTCAGGTATCTGAGGACATGCTTACTCGCCTTCCAAAAGAGCTTGGTAGGCTTAACCATAGCTTTACTCAGCTAGTTAACCACATAGAAAATTTTTGGTCTCATGTTCACTAGATACATTAGCGAACCCACTAACTGTCGATAGATGGTAGCATCCACTACCTCTCTTGAAGTAGCATCCTCTTTCCTCCAATTTTTTGAAAGAGGAGTATCCATGGGTTTACAAACATCCATGTGAAACTTACCTAGTATCTCCCTTGCATACTTTCCTTGAGACACAAATTTTTCACCATCTCGTTGCCATATTTCCAATCCAAGGAAATAACGAAGGAGGCCCATATCCTTCATCTCGAACTCCTTTGAAAGATCCTCCTTGCATGAGTGTATCAGATGCTCATCACTAGTCAATATTAAATCATCAACATAAAGAAAAATTATTAAAATCTTACCCTCCACCAAAATATGGTATCGGTTTGCATCTGCTTCACTTTTGGTGAAGCCCAGTTTGGAGAAATAGTTGTCTATCTGAGTGTACCAAGAACAAGGTGTTTTTTTTAGCCCATATAGTGCTCTTTTGAGTCGGAACACATGTGACTCGGTGTTGAAGATCTTGAAACTTTCAGGCTGCTCTATGTATGCCTCTTCCTCAATGATCCTATTGAGAAATGCAGTCGTCACATCCATCTGATGAATGTGCCAACCCATCTACACCAAGGGAGCAAGGATGGTCTTTATGGAAGAATACCTTGCGATAGGTGCAAAAGGTCTCTTCATAATCTATCCCCTTGATCTGTGAGAAGCCCCAAGCCACAAATATGGCCTTGTATTTATCCACACTACCGTCAGCAGCTTGATTTACCTTGTAGATCCATCTCAAACCTACCACTGATTTATCAACCAGCCTTGGAACAATTTCCCAAGCACTTTTTTTTATAATGGAGTCATACTCCTCCACCATTGCATCTACCCATGTGGGCTCCTGCGCTGGTTCTTGAAAGGAAGATGGTTCAGTCACAATACATTTTCTCATGAGAGCCATGTATCCAGTAAATTGGTCAGGAGACTATCTTTGTCTGCGTTGTGAAGTAGGGGCTCCTACATTCTGTGCAGCATCAAGTCTCATCCTATCAGCTTCCGTGGTATGCCTTCTACTAGTTCTGATAGTTGGCTCTACATGGGTGGACTCTTCCACTCCATGAACCTCCTACTATGGCTGATCCACATATAGAGACTCATCTTTGGGAACTAGCAGTTCCTCCTCTGCATGCAAGTCCAGATCCCTCTCAAGCGATAACTGCATGGCTTTCCCCTCATTGAATTTTATATCGCTTCACACAACAGTCATCTTACTGTTAGGAAAATACACATGATAATTATGGGGTGTTTCTGTGTACCCCATAAAAATCCCAACTTCAGCAGTTAGCTCCAACTTCTTCATGGAATTCTTGGTCACATGCACATAAACAGATGAGCCAAAAATATTAAAGTGTGTGACATTTGGTTTCTTACCAGTGAAAGCTTCTTCAGGCATACTCATGCCAAGTACTCTATGAGGACAACGATTTTGCACATAAACCTTAGTGTTGCATGCTTCCACCCACAAATGAATTGGTAGGCCCTGACCATGCAACATCACTCGTGCTGCACCCAAAATCATTCTATTCTTCGTCTCCATGACCCCATTTTGCTGTCAGTTATGAGGCGCTATGAGTTCTCCTCGAATTCCTTATTTGCTGCAAAAGTTCTTGAATTTGTTAGAGATGTATTCTCCACCATTATCACTCATAAGATCCTTCACTTGCTTCCCCAATTCTTTCTCCACCAATGCATTAAACTCATAGAAATTTGAGAATGTTTGATCCTTCTTCTGTATGAAGAAGATCCAACATTTACAAGAAAAGGCGTCAAGAAAAATAACATAGTACTTATGTTTTTCTGTTGAAGCAACTGAGAACGGTCCACAAACATCTGTGTGAACTCTCTCAAGGATCCCCAAAGCTCGGTTCTCCTTCTCATGAAAGGTATAATTTACATACTTCCCCATGGTGCAACCCTTGCACTGATCTAACTGAGCAAGTGTTCCCATTATAAGTCCATTATATATTTGATGCATGACTTTCAAGGCTCCATGATGAAGATGTCCCAATCGCCTGTGCCATAATTCTCCCTCATCCCGGCTCACCACTCTTTCTTCCTTGACCATCGTAGTAGTGTAGCCATCTACCTCTGACTTGTATAGATTCTTAACTTGAATCCCTATCCTCTTGGCTTGACCCATTATTTTATGTCACAGGAAAGATTTTCCATCGCCAAAAACAACGTCATAGCCTCTTTCCTCCAACATCAGGGAAAATTTTAGGGGCTAATATTCGTAGGTGGGCTAATATTCCATGCTTTTTCCAAAAAAAATATTCACCAATTTCCATTTTTTTTTAAAGGAATTTGCCCAAATCTCATAGTATAAATTTATTTTACCGTAAAATTCACCAATATTTTATATTGTCTAATATAAAATTATTAGAAATATAAAAATTTTAACAAAATTATCATCAAACATTGCAAAATTTGGATATTAAAGGCTAGTAAGATTCGCCAAGGTTACTAAACTTTAAGATAATCTTCCATCCTTAAAATTTTCCCTATCCAAAATTGCGACTGAGACCAAATTTTTCTTCAAACCTAGAACATGCATAACATATTTCAATTGAAATGGTTTACCTGACTCCCTCTGAAGGGTAATGCTACCAATATTGGTAGCATTGTACCGTCCATCGTCGCCAATCTCTATATGCATCTGGAGATCTTTCTCTTCCAAGTCACTAAAAAGTTCCTTATCTCCCGTCATGTGAAAGGAAGTGCCATTATCCAAATACCACACTGATCCCAATGCACTTGACACCATGCATGCGATCAAGGAGAAGTCAAGCTCAAATTGCGAGGTAAGGGGCTCACCAACTGTAGCTCCAACATCCTTCTTGTTTTTCTTCTTTTGCGGACAACTAGTAGCAATATGCCCATGTTCATGACAGTGAAAACACTTCACCTTGGACATATCCATCTTATTTCATTTAGAATCATATTTAGAATAGAATTTCTTCCCCTTCCCCTTCTTCACCTTCACAGCCAAATCAAAATCCTCTTCATCATCATGCTTTGATGAAGAGTCATCTCTAGTGTTCCACCTGAACTCCTCATGCACCAGATCCGATCACAGTCGTTCCCAATCCGGTAACTTTTCCTGTTTGTTGACATAGTCTTCATAACTGTGCCAACTCTTAGGAAGTCCCAAGAGATCCAAGCTCACCAAATAATCATCAGAAACAGTTATTCCCACACTCATCAGTTCATCCTGACATTGGACAAACTTCGTGAGATACTTTGGAATGTTATCACCCTTTTCCGCGTTGATCTTCTTGAGTTTATCTTTGAGCAGCAATTTCTTATGGTCGCTACTGCTTTGGAAAAGATCTGTCAAATCCTTCCACATAGCATATGGTGTGGCTTTCCCATGGAGGCTTGAGACAATGTGGTCTCGTACTCCCTCCAACAAGATCCTCCTCACCTTTTCCACTTTCTTTTCCATGCATCAATATTGGCAGCATCTGACAATGCAGGCTTAGGAACATCATAGTCAATGAGTTCCTTCAAGCCATTTTCTTCGAGCACTGCCTCCATCATGTCCTTCCAAGAAATGTAGTTTGAGCTGCTCTCGAGTGATTACTCTAACCTCAAGCCATTGAAATACATTTCGAGCTTGAATCAGCTGTAGCATAAAGAAATTATTTCTACAAATTTGAATTCTTTCCACCAACAAACTCAGCTCCTGCTTCACTACTGCAATCTCCTGTGCTCTGATACCATGTAGAAATTTAATACAAAATACATGTATGTCCTAGATTTTCTTGATCTAAAAATATGTTACTGTTAAATACATAATGACTTGTACTAATCTTTGCAGAATTTAAAACACAATCGCCAATCACAATATCATGAAGAAATATCAATCACACATAGCACAAAAAATTTATCGGGGAAAGATTATAGCTAAAAACCCCACTATCTTCGATTATGTATTATATCATGGATAATGAAAAAATTACATACAAAGCTCTAATCCAAGAGCTCCAAGTACATGATATAACTCTCTCACACTTTCATGCAAAAATTGGCAAGTTCCTTAGCCAATTTACTGTCTCCAAACAACCTGCCTACACTGCACAATCCCAGCTGATAGCAATCCATGAATGAGTGCAATCTTTCTTGCCTTGATTTCGCAATCCTCATGGGAACATCCAATGTGTGTGTGGTTTCACGTGTGAAACCGGATAATGTCACAACTGATAGTTCACTTCCCTTTCACCTAGAAATCAACTGGGTCTCCACTGAATCTTCCATGCATGTAGTTAGTAATAGTAAATCTTCAGTTGCATGTGAGACCACTGATTGTAGATTAATTAATAATTAATTCACTTGATCTCTCACTAGTGTATCTTCAGTCACAACTAGCACAAATGAGTTTAACTGACTTAATTGAGTTAAACTACTTTAAAACTTGCATAACTGCACTTCCATCTCTGTTACAACTTTGAATCACTCAGTTACAACTAAGTCAACCTGCATGTCCCACCAACCAACCTCTTAACTCGAAATTCCTTTAGCTAACTGATCTTCCACTTCAATTCACTATTTCTAAGTGTTTATTGAGAATAGATTATAGTTTATTGTACAACTAATATTAAGGGATAATAATAGTCGACATGCATCTATAAATAGACATGCAATATATAAATAAAATTTGCAGATACATCTATAAATAGACATGCATCTATAAATAGACATCCACCTAAAAATATCCTAAGGCTCCATCCTAGCGTAGATGCTTAATTTTCACTAGGATATTCTTGTTGAATCTCAACACTCCCTCTCAATAAGAAGGGGATTATCCTTGACCTCAATCCTATCTCTATGGTATCCAAATTTGCTCCTAGTGATCGCCTTTGTCCGAATATCTGCATCCTGACCTTCTGTGGGAATGTACTGAAGAAACATGATCCTCATCTACACACAATCTCTAAGATGATCGTACCAAATATCTATATGCTTAGATCTGTCATGAAACATAGGATTAATCGATATTTTAATGCAAATATGATTATCACAATGAATCTCTTTCAGATCCCAATGAGAACCAAGAAAACCAACCGAGATCTTTCTCATCCAGATAACCTCACATGCAGCTTGACTTGCTACCATGTATTCCACTTTCGATGAACTGATTGCCACAGATCTATGCTTCCTGTTGTACCAAGGAATAGCTGTAGACCTAATACTAAGGATCCCCCCCGATGTGCTCTTTCTATCTGTTGGACTTCCAGCCCAATCTTCATTCGTGAAGCCATGAAACTTCACTCCATCTGTCTCTCTGTACCATAAACCATACTTTGATTTTCCCCTCAGGTATCTCAGGACATGCTTACCCACCTTAAAAAAGATCTTGGTAGGCTTAACCATATCTTGACTCAGCTAGTTAACCGCATATAAAATGTTCGGTCTCGTGTTCACTAGATACATTAGCGAACCCACTAATTGTCGATAGACAGTAGCATCCACTAGCTATCTAGAAGTAGCATCCTCTTTCCTCCAATTTCCTAGAAGAGGAGTATCCATGGGTTTTCAACCCTCCATGTGAAACTTACCCAGTATCTCCCTTGCATACTTACCTTGAAACACAAAAGGTTCACCATCTCGCTTCCATATTTCCAATCCAATGAAATAATGATGGAGGCCCATATCCTTCATCTGAAACTCCTTTGCAAGATCCTCCTTGCTTGAGTGTATCAGTTTCTCATCATTAATCAATATTAAATCATCAACATAAAGAACAATTATTAAAATCTTACCCTCCACCACAATTTAGTATAGGTTTGCATTTTCTTCACTTTTGGTGAAGCCCAGTCCAGTGAAATAGTTGTGTATATGAGTGTACCAAGCACAGGATGCTTGCTTTTTCCTATACAACGCTGTTTTGAGTTGGCACACATGCGAATCTCTATTGAAGATATCAAAACATTTAGGATGCTCTATGTACACCTCTTCCTCAATGATCCCATTGAGAAACAAAGTTTTCACATCCATCTGATGGATGCGCCAGCCCATCTACGCTGAGAGAGAAAGGATGGTCCTTATGGAATAATACCTTGTGACAAGTGCAAAGGTCTCTTCATAATCTATCCCCTCGATCTGTGAGAAGCCCCTGGCCACAAGTATGGCCTTGTATTTATCCACACTCCCATCAGTAGCTTTCTTTACCCTGTAGATCCATCTCAAACCTACCACTGATTTATCAACTAGCCTTGGAACAATTTCCCAAGCACTATTTTTGACAATGGAGTCATACTCCCCCACCATGGCATCTACCCATGTGGGCTCCTGCACTTCTTCCTGAAAGGAATATGGTTCAATCACAATACATTTGCTCATGAGAGCCATGTATCCAGTAAATCAGTTAGGATATTGTCTTTGTCTGCATTGTGAAGTAGGGGCTCCTACATTCTGTGTGTTGAGCAGGTAAATCCCCTCTGCAGATAGAGGTGATCCCTATAGCCCTGGAGTGGGTCTAATAACAAGGGAAAAAGCTGGACTTTCGAAATCCTAGCTTATAAATGAAAAAGAGTTAGGATAAATTACCTACCTTGGTCCAACGCTTTTGTTGTCGTTTGCAGTAGCGATCCGCCAATATTTGTCTTCACACGTTGCGGTCCTTTAGCGATAATGTCCATGTACCTGCACAAGGATCAAGTGAACGATGATAGCTTACGAAAACATATTTTTATTTATAGAAATTCGATTGGTGAAGGAGAATAAAAAAAAAATCATATTATCAAACACAAAATTGGAACCAAAAAACCAGTTATGTATTAATGATAGAGAAAAGAAGTTTACAACCTTAATGCCTTGATGTTGCAGCCTCCTTTGACGGGTTCAGTCCAGCATATCTGAATAATTTGTTGGGGATTTGACTTGGTGAGGCAATGGGCCCAAACTCTCTCTCGGCAATGGATTCCTCTTTGCCTTATTATTCGTACTAGCTATAGTAAGGATTGTTCAGCAAGCTGAAACAATGTGAGGAGGAAGTATTTATAGGAGAGGAGGGGGTGGTTTGGGATCCCTCATAAGGTGGAAGGGAGGCCTTATCCTTTGGGGAGTTTCTCAATTGTAGGAAACAAGAAGCCAAAGGAAGGACTTCAAAGTTATTCAGTCAAACAAACCATGATGACTCCGCTCATGAAGTGGTTAGGCATGGAAACTTCGTTTCTATTTTAAAAAAAATTTCCAAAAATAGCTCGGCGTGGGTGCCTCACTAAGACAGAGTGCCAATGGGAACAAGGCCATAACTGTGTAACATATTCCCCCTAAAGCATGAGGTCTGAGAGAGAGGGAGGGGTGAAATGATTTATGAGAACATGCCCAAACCAAACGCCATCGTCGGAAGACCTGCAAGAAAAAGTACAACTGATATTGCTGATACATAAATATGTGGCATGGGTGCAGCGATCCATAATACAATACATATAAAAATAAGATCCGATGTATGGACGCAGCCATCCAGAAAGAAGGATCAATAAACAGACTCAAGTATGGTCACAACCATCCAATCAAAAGAGTTATGCATATAGTCATGATAAACCAAATTGTTTCGCAGCCCGGATATTATCACACAAAACCTAGGGTCTTGCGCTCCATCTCAACCCAAAGAATTACAAATTCAAGCAAGTGAATGAGTGAGCTGAAGTCGAACATGCGAGAGATAAACCAGCCAATGATGAAAGCTATTAACACACATGAGATAAACCACCAATAATGACAATGAATCTCAAGGTACAAATAGTACAATCCGCGGAATGTGAACAGTGAGCTAGAGTCAAACACCCATGAAATCACTTGATCAAAGGCCAATGATGAGGACCTATCATCGAATGTGAACAACTTTCCATTGAGGCATGCAAGCTCTAAGGTACCGGAAGGGAGTCTCCAAATCAACATCCTAGATAATGAGATGAAGTTGTTAGGAAGTGACTTGGTCGAAGGAGGGCCATAATTATTCCCACATCATCGGCATGAGGCAGAGGAATAAGGTGATAGTGAATCAGGACCAAACAGAGAATCAGAGGTTGAAAAATGCAGAAGGAAACTTCTCTTGAACATATTGGAAACACGACTCTAGAATTTGGCAGTAATTGACATCAAGGGATTTGAGCTCATGATGACATGGAAAAGAGTTGATGAGAGGCCAAAACAGATTACCCAAACCCATGGAGGAAAAAATGATGAAATGGGATGTCCCCAAACCGACATGAATTGAAAACAAGTGTCATGTTCAAGAGTGACATACTACCGACACGATTGAGAATTGGTTTCATTTCCCCCCACCATTGCTGGCGAGTACCCCAATTATTTTTGGAAACAAGCTTGATGGGGATAGCATATGCTTGTCATATAAATTTTTCCTTCGGAAAAATCCATCCTAGTACATTTTACAAGCCCTCCATAATAGAGTAAATAAAAAATAGAGTACATATAAAAATAAGATCCGAGGTATGGACGCAGCCATCCGGAAAGAAGGATCAATAAAATCAGGTATGGTCACATCCATCCATTCAGAAGAGTCATGCATATAGCCATGATAAACCAAATAATCTCGCAACCTAGATTTTATATAAAAAAAACCCAGGTTTTTGCGCTCCATCTCAACCTAAACAAGTACAAATTCAAGCATGCGAATGAATGAGATGAAGTCTATCATGCGAGAAAATCACATGATTACTAGCCATTGACAAAAGTTGTTAACATGCACGAGAGAAACCACCAATAATGACAATGGTTCTGAAGGTACAACTAGTACAGGTCGTGGAATGTGAACAGTAAGCTGGAGTCAAACATCCATGAAATCACTCGAGAAAAGGCCAATGATGAGGACCTGTCATCGAATGCGAAGAACTTTCCATTGAGGCATGCAAGCTCTAAGGTACCGGAAGGGAGTCTCTATATTAGCTTCCTGGATAATGAGATGAATTCTACAGGAAGTGACCTGGTCGAAGGAGGGTCATAATGTTTCCCACATCATCGGCACAAGATATAAGAACAAGATGATAGTGAATCGGGACCAAATAGAGGATTAGAACTTGAAAACTGCAGAAGGAAACTTCTCTTAAACATATTGGCGACACGACTCTGGAATTCGATAGTAATTGACATCAAGGGTTCTGAGGTCATGATGACATGGAAAAGAGCTGATGAGAGGCCAAAACAGATTATCCAAACCCATGGAGAAAAAATGACGAAATGGGATGTCCCCAACCCAACACGAATTATAGACAAGTGTGATGTTCAAGAGCAACATACTGCCGACACAACTGAGAACTGGTTCCATTTCCCCCCACCATTGTTGGAGAGTACCCCAATTATTTTTGGAAACAAGCTTGAAGGGGATAGCATATGCTTTTCAAATAAGTTTTTCCTTTAGACAAATCCATCCTAGTACATTTTACGAGCTATAGGAAGGAGGAACACGGTTACGTCATGGTGATGATTTACGATGTCATGTAAGTTTTAACGAGTCTGAAAAAGGAATAACTTAACATCTTTTAATGTTTAGAGAGTTTGAAAAGAATTAGAAAAGAAAAATCCAGCATGTCCCTTGTCGTAGATAGTCTCACAGATCCGAAAAGGTAGAAAACCATATCTAAGAGAACCTCTTAGTCGTGATAGGCTAAGGTATTCCTTTTTCATAAATAGTCTATCCCAGCCTGAAAAATGGGTAAACATATACTGGGTAGATGTCATTTCACAGCCTTTAATGAGTTCAAAATGACAAGAGTCTCTGCAATCTTTTCAATTTTCAAGAGTCAGAAAAGAGTTGAAAGATGACTCCAAGGGGTGACTGTTTCGTGTTTTTACCGAGTTTGAAAAAGTAATAAAATAAAACTAGTCACTTCATCGCCATCACGTTGAGGACCTATTTCTGCACAAGAGGTGATCCCTCTAGCCCTGGAGTGGGTATAGAAACAAGGGAACAAGCTGGAATTTTGTACTCCTAGCTTATAAACGAAAATGAGTTAGGATAGATGACCTACCTTGGTCGAATGCTTTTGTTGTCATTTGCAGGAGCGATCCACCGATATTTGTCCTAACACGTCGCGGTCCTTCAGTGATAATGTCCATGTACCTGCACAAGGATCAAGTGAACAATGACAACATACAAAAACATATTTTCATTTATAGCTATTCGATTGGTCAAGGAGAATAATGTTTTTTTTCATATTATCAAACACAAAATTGGAACCAAAAAACCAGTCATATATTAATGATAGAGAAAAAAATTTTACAACCTTAATGCCTTAACGTTGCATCCTCCTTCGACAGGTTCAGTCAAGCACGTCTCAATAATTCGTCAAGGATCAAACTTGTTGAGGCAATGGGCCTAAACTCTCTCTCAACAATGGATTCCTCTCTGCCTTATTCTTCACACCAGCTATAGTAAGGATTGTTTAGCTAGCTAAAACTATGTGAGAAGGAAGTATTTATAGGAGAGGAGGGGGTAGTTTGGGATCCCTCATAAGGTGGAAGGGAGGCCTTATCCTTTGGGGATTTGCTTAATTATAGGAAATAATAATCCAAAGGAAGGACTTTAACGTTATTCAGTCGAACAAACCATGATGACTCCACTCACGAAGTGGTTAGGCATGGAAACCTCGTTTCTATTTTAAAAAACTTTTCAAAAAAAAATTCGTGCGGGTGCCCCAGTGAGACAAAGTGCCAATGGGAGTGAGGCCCATTGTTAATTTCTCTATGGGCGCAAGGCCATAACTTCCTACCAGCATCGACCCAAAATCATATGTTTTTTAGAGCCCGCTTCAGGAATGATCAATAGAGGAAATTTTCTTGACATTCCAAGGGATGTAATGAAAATTTTTCCAAGGTATGAAAATACAAAGAAGTCACTGAAATGGTCCTCCAATGTCCATGATAGGAATTGCAGGGACAGCTACAAAATATTGTGTAACACTGCAGCAACAAGTCTCACCCTATCAAATTTTGTCGTATGCCTTCTACCAGTTCTGATGGTTGGCTCTGCATGAGTGGACTCCTCCACTCCATGAACCTCCTTCTATGGCTGATCCACATCTAGAGACTAATCTTTGGGAACCAGAAGTTCCTCCTCCGCATGCAATTCCAACTCCCTCTCAAGCGACAACTGCATGTATTTCCCCTCATAGAATTTTATATCCCGTCGCACAACATTCATTCTGCTGTTTGGAAAATACACACTATAATTATGGGGTGTTTCTATGTACCCCACTAAATTCCCAACTTCAGTAGTCGGCTCCAGCTTCTTCCTGGTGTCCTTGGTCACATGTACATAAATAGATGAGAAAAAAATCTTAAAGTGTGAAACATATGGTTTCTTACCAGTGAAAGCTTCTTCAGGTGTACTCATACCAAGTACTCTATGAGGACAACAGTTTTGCACATAAACTGCAGTGTTGCGTGCTTCCACCCACAAATGCATTGGTAGGCCCTAATCATGCAAAATCACTCATGATTCACCCATGATCATTGTGTTCTTCCTCTCCGTGACCCCATTTTGCTGTGGGTTATGAGGCACTATGAATTCTCTTCGAATTCCTTCTTTGCTGCAGAAGTTCTTGAATTTTTTAGGGATGTATTCTCCACCATTATCACTCCTAAGAGCCTTCACTTGATTCCCTACCTCTTTCTCCACCAATTCCTTAAACTCACAGAACTTTGAGAATGTTTGATCCTTATTCTACATGAAGAAGATCCAGAATTTACGAGAAAATTCATCAACAAAAATAACATAGTACTTATGCTTTGCTATTGAACCAACCGAGAATGGTCCACCCAGGTTAGTGTGAACTCTCTCAAGGATCCCCGAAGCACGATTCTCCTTCTCATGAAAAGTGGAATTTACATACTTCCCCATGGTGCAACCCTCGCACTAATCTAACTGAGCAAGTTCTGCCATTGGAAGTACAGTAGTTATTTGCTGCATGACTTTCAAGGCTACATGATGAAGATGTCCCAATCACCTGTGCCATAATTCACCCTCATCCCGACTCACCACTTTTTCTGCCTTTCCCATCATGACAACACAATCTTCTACCTCCATATTTTAGAGATTCTTAACTCGAATCCCTACCCTCTTGTCTTGACCCATTTTTTTATGTCACCAGAAAGCCTTTCCATCGCTAAAAACAACGTCATAGCCTCTATCCTCCAACATTACGACCGAGACCAAATTTTTCTCTCAAACCTGGAACATGCATAACATCTTTCAATTGAAATTATTTACCTGACTCCCTCTGAAAGGTAATGGTACCAATCCTGGTAGCACTATACTGTCCATCGTTGTGCATCTCTATATGCATCTTGAGATCTTTCTCCTCCAAGTCACTGAAAATTTCCCTATCTCCCATCATGTGAAAGGAAGTGCCACTATCCAAATACCACACAAATCCCAATGCACTTGACACCATGCATGCGATTCAAGAGAATTCAAGCTCAAATTTTGAGGCAAGGGCCTCACCAACTACAGCTCTAGCACCCTTCTTGTTCTTCTTCTTTTGTAGACAGTTACTAGCAAGATGCCCATGTTCGTGACAGTGAAAATACTTCACCTTGGACATATCCAGCTTCTTACCTTTAGATTCAGATTTAGAATGGGATTTCTTCCCCTTCCCCTTATTCACATTGGCATCCAAAGCACAATCCTCTTCATCATCATGCTTTAAAGAATATCCATCTATGGTGTTCCGCCTGAACTCCTCCTGCACTAGATCTGACCACAATTGTTCCCAATCTGGGAATTTTTCCCGTCTATTGATAGAGTATTCATAACTGTGCCAACTCTTAGGAAGTCCAAAGAGAGCCAAGCTCACCAAATCATCATCAGCAACAGTTATTCCCACACTCCCCATTTCATCTCGACATTGGAAAAACTTCATGAGATACTTTGGAATGTTGTCGCCCTTTTCCATATTGATCTTCCTGAGTTTATCTTTGAGCACCAATTTCCTATGGTTGATGTTGCTTTGGAGTGGATAAATAAAATCCTTACACATAGCATATGGTGTAGCTTTCCATGGAGGCTTGATACAATCTGGTCTCGTACTCCCTCCAACAGGATCTTCCTCGCCTTTGCCACTTTCTTTTTCCATCCATCAAGATTGGCAGCATCTAATGAAGCAGGCTTAGGAACATCATTGTCAATGAATTCCTTCAAGCCATTGTCTTCGAGCACAACCTCCATCCTATATTTCCAAGAAATGTAGTTCGAGCTGACCTCGAGTGCATACTCTAACCTCAAGCCATTGAAAGTCATTTCAATCTTGAATCAATTGTGGCACCAAAAAATTCTTTCTGCAAATTAGAATTCTTTCCACCAACAAACTCAGCTCCTACTTCACTACTGCAATTTCCTGTGTTGTGATACCATGTATAAATTTAATGCAAAATACATGTATGTCCTGGATTCTCCTGATCTAACAATATGCTACATTTAAATACATAATTTCTTTTACTAATATTTGCGGAATTTAAAACTCAATTGCAAATCACAATATCATGAAGACAGATCAATCACACATAACACAGATAATTTACTGGGGAAATCTTGTAGCTTAACCCCCACTATATTCTATTATGTAATATATCATGGATCATGAAACAGTTACATACAAATCTCCAATCCAAGAGCTCTCAGTACATGATCTAATTGTCTCCCACTGTCATACAAAAATTGGCAAGTTCATTAGCCAATTTATTGCCTCCAGACAACCTGCCTCCACTGCGTAATCCTAGTTGATAGCAATCCCTGAATGAGTGCAATCCTACTTTCCTTGAATACACAGTCCTCATGGGCACATTGAAAGTGTGTTTGGTTGCATGTGTGTAACCGGATAATGTCACAACTGATAGTGAATTAATTAATAATTAATTCACTTGATCTCTCACTAGTGTATCTTCAGGTACAACTAGAACAAGTGATTTTAACTCACTTAACTGAGTTAAACTACTTTAAAAATTTCATAACTGCACTTCCAACTCTGTTACAACTTCGAATCACTCAGTTACAACTAAGTCAACCTGCATGTCCCACCAACCAACCTCTTAACTCAAAATTCCTTTAGCTAACTAGTTTTCCAGTTCAGTTAACTATTTCCAAGTGCTCATTGATAATAGATTATTGTTTATTGTCCAACTAATATTAAGGGATAATAATAGTCGACATGAATCTATAAATATACATGAAATCTATAAATATAAGTTACACATACATCTATAAAGAGAATTTTCTCATGCATTTATAAATATACATCCACCTAAAAATAGCCTGAGGCTCCATTCTAGTGTAGGTGCTTAATTTTCACTAGGACCTTCTTGAGGTTAGAGTATGCACTCAAGGGAAACTTGAACTACATTGCTTGGAAGGATAGGATGGAGGCAGTGCTCAAAGACAATGGCTTGGAGGAATTCATTGACAATGATGTTCCTAAGCCTACTTCGTGAGATGCTACCAATCTTGATGCATGTCAAAAGAAAGTGGAAAAGGCTAGGAGGATCCTATTGGAGGGAGTATGAGACCACATTATCTCAAGCCTCCATGGGAAATCCACACCATATGTTATGTGGAAATATTTGAAGGATCTATTCCAAAGCAACAACAACCATAGGAAATTGGCACTCAAAGATAAACTCAAGAATATCAAGATGGAAAAGGGCGACAACATTCCAAAGTATCTCACGAAGTTTTTCAAATGTCGAGATGAAGTCGGGAGTGTGGGAATAACTGTTGATGATGATGATTTTGTGAGCTTGGATCTCTTGGGACTTCCTAAGAGTTGGCACAGTTATGAGGACTTTGTTAACAAACGGGAAAATTTTCCAGATTGGGAACGACTGTGGTCGGATCTGGTGCAGGATAAATTCAGGCAGAACACCAGAGATGGCTCTTCATCAAATCATGATGATGAAGAGGATTGTGCCTTGGCTACCAAGGCGAAGAAGGGGAAGGGGAAGAAATCCCATTTGAAATATGAGTCTAAAGGCAAGAAGCTGGATATGTCCAAGGTGAAGTGTTTTCACAGTCACGAACATGGACATCTTGCTACTAACTATCCATAAAAAGAAGAAGAACAAGAAGGTTGTTGGAGCTGCAGCTGGTGAGGCCCTTGCCTCACAATTTGAGCTTGAATTCTCTTTGATCACATGCATGGTGTCAAGTGCATTGGGATCGGTGTGGTATTTGGATAGTGGCCCTTCCTTTCACACGACAAGAGATAAGGAACATTTCAGTGACTTGGAGGAGAAAGATATCCAAATGCATATAGAGATAGGCGACGACAGACGGTACAATGCTACCAGGATTGGTACCATTAACGTTCAAAGGGATTCAGTTAAACCATTTCAATTGAAAGATGTTATGCATGTTCCAGTTCTGAAGAAAAATTTGGTCTCAATTGCAATGTTGGAGGACAGAGGCTATGTCGTTGTTTTCAGTGATGGAAAAGATTTCTTGTGACATAAAACAACGGTTCAAGCCAAGAGGATAGGGATTAGAGTAAATAATCTCTAAAAGTTGGAGGTAGATGGCTGTGCTCCCATGATGGGTAAGGCATAAAAAGTGATGAGCCAGGATGAGGGTGAATTATGGCACAAACTATTAGGCCATCTTCATCATGGAGCCTTGAAATTCATCCAACAAATATCCACTAGACTTCCAATGGGAACACTTACTCAGTTAGGTCAGTGCAAGGGTTGCCCCATGGGGAAGTATGTAAAGTCCACCTTTCATGAGAAGAAAAACCATGCTTTGGGGATCCTTGAGAGATTTCACATAGACGTGTGTGGACCATTATCGGTTGCTTAAACAACAAAACATTAGTACTATGTTATTTTTGTTGATGACTTTTATCGTAAACGCTGGATCTTCTTCATCCAGAATAAGGATCAAACATTCTCAAAGTTCTGTAAGTTTAAGGCATTGGTGGAGAAAGAGTCAGGGAAGAAATTGAAGTCTCTTAGGAGTGATAATGGTGGAGAATAAATCTCTAATGAATTCAAAAAATTCTGCAGCGAAGAAGGAATTCGAAGAGAAATCATAGCGCCTCATAACCCACAACAAAATGGGTTCGTGGAGAGCAAGAACAGAATGATCATGGGTGTAGCATGGGTGATGTTGCATGCTTAGGGCCTACCAATGAATTTGTGGGTGGAAGCATGCAACACTGGGGCTTATGTGCAAAAACATTGTCCTCATAGAGTACTTGGCATGAGTGCACCTGAATAAGCTTTCACTGGTATGAAACCGGATGTTTCACACTTTAATATTTTTGGCTCATTTGTTTATGTGCATGTGACCAAGGATGCTAGGAAGAAGCTAGAGCTGATTACTGAAGTTGGGATTTTTGTGGGGTACCAGAAACACCAAATAATTATCGTGTGTATTTTCCTAATAGCAAGATGACTGTTGTGCGGATATAAAATTCGATGAGGGGAAAGCCATGCGGTTGTCGCTTGAGAGGGAGCTAGAATTGCATGTGGAGGATCACTGTTGGTTCCCAAATATGAGTCTCTAGATGTAGATCAACCACAGGAGGAGGTTCATGGAGTGGGTTAGTCATCAATATTTTTGCCTGTTTTTGATGACTAGATTCCTTGGCTGAGTTTTCTAGAAGCTAATCTCAAAACTTTCAATTGTTCATCTAGAAAACACCTCAAACAAATTTTTCTTTCCTCCCCCTTTTTTGAGCCTATGATTTAAATGGTATTTAGTTTCCATACCCATCACAATTTAGCAAAGCCTCCCTGTCTATAGCTCTCATAGCTTTGTTTCTCTGCTATCATTTTCCCTTATTTTCATGCATCTCATTGCCCATCATTTGACAAAGGGTCTGCCCCTCTCTCACTGATCATTCAAATCATTATGATAACCTGATCATGACTAATGAAATATTCAAAATATGTAACAAGGTCTGTAGGTCTAGGTGGTGGTGTTCAGGGAAATTTTCCTTGACAAAGTTATCCTAAGCCAAAAATCCTATGTCTAGACCAATCAGCGATCAATTGTTTCTTATTCTGCAAAAAAACACATTGGTTTAGCCTTAGGTCATACACCACTAACTGGTTACTTGGTTTCATGCTAGCAAGGCTCAAAAAAATCCATTCCAAGAAAAGAGCAGGTTTCTAAAAATTTTCATGAATGAAAGGGAGTGGTCATTTCAAGCCTGATTTTATGACACACTGCTAAGTTCTCAAAAAATCAAAGATCAACTACCAAATACATCTCTGCAAGGGTATATTCAATGATGACACTGTGTAAATAGGAGTAAAAGAGCAAACTCAACAAGGTTACCATTCTGTGACAGTTTGCCATCATGAAGCAGATGAGGTGCAGTAAGTAAAAGACAACAAATTTACATGGTTTTAAATCCAAAAAGTGTTGAAGACAATGATCATTCATCAAGACAAATGTATACAAAGGATTAAGTAATTCTTATCATCAACGCTCCATGACTAACTACAAAGTTATAGCTGTATAAGTCCTCAAAGGGTGACCTAGCCCTGCAAATCATTCTTTTTCAAGGAGGAAGACAGTATTTGACAAAATGAGGTCAAAAGAAAATAAGGCATTATAATGAAGGTGTAAGAAGGAAAGCTGCTCCTCATACCTTATCATGCACCTAAAATCTGAAAATCAGTCAAAGACATTTTCACTATACCTTATGAAAGCATAATAAGGAGTAAGGATTCATTTCAGGATTACACATAGGGATCACTTATCGTGAACAAATCACATTTCTTCTGGAAAACAGACAAAGGACATAGTGGTGATATGGATGAAATTTCATAGTTTGAATGCCTCCTTCATCATAAGCAGAGAGCCCAACAATGGCTTTGAGTGACCTGACTGGTTACATTTGCATGGACCTCCTTCATGACAAGTAGAGGGTCAAAACACAGTCAAGGGAAAGTATTAGTTTGAAGATGCCTAGCAGTAAGTGCTCACCATTTACCAATCATATTATTTACTCTTGAAGCTTCACAGTGATTTTGTGACAAAGACACTTACCATAAGCAGAGTCACATAGGAAAGAAGACAGTTTGTTTAAGGGACTTCACCAGTAATAAGTGGAAAGGCTCACAGCTTGTTCCCATTGGTCTTTTAAATAAACAGATAGACAACACAGTTTTGGATAGGAGAATATTATTTTGGGTTTTATAGGACCTCCTTCATGACAAGTAGAGGATCATAACCCAGTCAAGGAACCTCTTTCACATCATAAGCAGAAGATTGACATACTGGTGTTGAAAGGCCTCAGTTATGATGTTTGTAAAAGCCTCCTTCAAAGGATAAATCCGAGGCTAGAGTTTGATGAAGAAAACTCATTCAAATGGTAAAAGATAATTTCACACAGGGGGTTTATTCAAAAGGGGAATCCTTCATTTTGGATAAGACCATTATATTCTATCTAATTACTCCCTCCAAACGGAAAGTAGAGGGCAAGCGCCTGGGGTTACAGTTCATATGGATTAGCTCATTCAAAAGGTAATCAAAGATAACAAACAGTATGCAGTCTAAGATGCCTCCATAAAATGATAAGAGCAAGTTTCAAATGTTGAGAACAACCTCCTTCAAATAATAGACAGAGCTTTAACTTTGAAAAGGGTTGAAACATGAAGTATAAGACAAGCGCCAGAAAGCCCCTTGAAGACATTTTTCACTGATAAGAAGAAATTCAACAATGTTTTTTAAGTTATCTAGGGCAAATAATAAGCTAAAAATATATATATGTTGTAAAGACACCATCCAAAAAGGGCAAAGCAGTTAATCCCTCGACATAAGGATAGAGTCACTCTTTCAATACAATTACAAAGGCTAAAGGAGGATTTTTGAAATCTTAAAGAAGGGGAAAAGGTGTTTTGAAAGCCTCATAAGGCATAAGGGGGCTCGAGCAAAACATTTCATTTTTCATCATGCAAAAAAATTCACGGAAGAGAGAAACATTGTTTAAAGCATTTACAAATTTTCATGCACGCGAGGCGCCTAGAGATTCACGCAGCGCGCATGTAGGTTGTTGTAGAAGGATTTTTTGAATGGCGCGATGCGCATGTTGCTTTATGTGGTGTGCCTGTGCAGTGCCTGACGCCTAGGCTTGCACATGATGAGCTGCCTCTGGCAGCTCTGCCCGGCCCAGCGCCCGGGCCCTTGACCCCACACATGACGCATTTGATCCAAAAAGAATCAGCCTTGTGCCCTTGCCCTTGCACCTTTCCACCCTTTCCCTTGCACCTTCCAACTTTGCCTCGCCCAGGCCACTACTGAACGGCCCACCGCCCGGGCCACTGATAAAAGGAATTGTAGCATCCCTCCATAGGTTTTCAAATTTGCAATTTTTCCGAGTTTTTACAAAAGAGGAAATTGTTTCAAATACATAAAAGGACATATTTAAGAGGTATTTATATTTCTTGGCCAAAATTTTTGATTTAAAGGAGATTTTGAAATCAAAATTCTAAGGAAGAAAATCAGTAATTTTAAAGAGGCTAGAAGTCTTATTGGTTGGAAAGGCCTGTTTGTTAAGTGAGAAGCCAAACATAGTGCTAAAGAGAAAAGCATTGTTTGAAGAAGAATACCTAGTGACAATTTAAAGCTTGTTTTAAATCAAGTGCATAAAAGATAACACAGTATTATAAGGAGAAAGCATAGGTTGTTTTGAAGGCCCCTTTGCTCAGTAACAAAGAAAAACACTGTTTGAGGAAAGACCTAGTTCAGTCAAAGACTTGTTTTGATAAAACAAGTGAAGGGAATCTAAGAAAACATGCCTCCAAGGAAATCCAACAAAATGGGGTATCACAACAAATTTGAACCTGTCACTGTGAAAGAAATAAATTATTCCCCTTCGTTCATTTTCAATTTTCATGAGATAGGGTACCTTGATTTTTGCCAAAGAGTCTAAGAAGTCACAAATCACCCTCCCTTGACACGGTTTTTTTCCCTAAGGCTGCAAGGAGAACATGTTCACATAACAGGCCTTGATTTTGTTCTAAATCCTAGATCAGTGTCCAAAGCAACCAAAATCCCCTATCTTGGTGAGAAATGGTTCAAACAAGCCTATTTGGACCAAGACCACTACAAGCCCCTTTTAAAACCAGCTTACCAAAATGAATGCAAGGCCATCTTCCCCTTTTCTCATCTATTGAACAGTTATGTGCCTCTTATGAAGGTCATCACAAAATACTTTACATGTGAAGGGAGATACTCTCGAGTCTATTCAAATCATGTCCGACTGTTAATGCATTTCACTAGGACCCAGCTATTGAATCTCCCTTTCTTCCTTTATAGGAGCATTGACAAAATGGCCTCATTTGTCCAAAAGAAACCCCCTGCTCAACAAAAGGCTAGCTTATTTCATCATTCTCTCATAAAAATTCTCATCCTCCATCAACTTGAGCAAAAAGGAGTTCCTTGCGAATCCTTCATCTCCCATCCGGATTTTACTACTACCTCTTCATCTCATGGCGCATCTCATGTGTCCTCCTCACCCTCCACTCACTATGTCTCCCCTTCATCTAGTCAATCTACCCTTCAAAAGCAAAAAACCCCTATGATTGAGAGTGGAAAGGAAGTGTCTAAAAAAAGCAGTGATGATGAAGAACAGAGTGGCACTCAGCATAGCAGTGAACATGAGAAGAGTGGTAATCAGCTAAACAGTGATGGAGAAAGAAGTAATGGGGAGGAACATAATAGTCCTCAAGAAAGTAATCAAAGAGACAATGAACATCAACATAGTGACACTCAACAGATCAAGGAGCAGGAGCCAAGTGACAATCAACATATCAGTGACCATAAGCATGGGGATAGCCCACATACTACTAGTGATGATAGTACTCAAGAGGAGCATAGTGGCAGTCAACACAACAAAAGGCATGAGGGTGATGAGGGACATAACAGTCCTCAAGCAAGCAGTGATGAGCATAATGAAAGCCCTCAAACAGCTAGCGAGGATGGTTCCCAAGAAAACAACAAGCACAGTAATGATGAAAAGGGTAGTTCTACAGAGGTGGAAAACAACCATCACTCATTTGAAGAAAAATACAGTGGTAACATGCAACAATTTGAAGAGGACACTCAAGGAGAAAGTATTCATAAATAATACAGTAAAAAAATAGATCATAAAGAGAGTTCTCAAAAGCATGTGCTAGCTGCCTCTCCTAGGCAAGGGGCCATGACTTTTTCTCCAAAGGTAACAAAGCCTAAAACTTCAAGGAAGAAGATTGTTCAAGCTGTAACTACCAATGTTACTAGAGAACTCTGAAGTAGAGGCAAGTTGCCCAAGAAGCCTGTCATTGAAGTGCCAAAGAGGACAAGGGCAAAGAAGCCCATTCAAAGAAAAGGTAAGGAAAAAATGGAGCAGCAGGATAGAAGCGATGAGCAAGAAAGAGAGTTTGACATCATCCAAGTGGATAGTGATGCTGAAGATGACCAAATCAGAATTCTAAACTCTCTTTTGAAAAATAGAGAATCTCAAATTGGGGATTTAGAAGCTGACATAGAGAGGTCTAAAGATCCCATTCACTTCCTACAGCTGCAAAATAGACAAAAGAGTGGGAAAATGGAAATCTATGAGGCCCGGGCCCTCAAGTACCGACGGGAAGCACAAAAGGCACAAGTTAAACTTGAGGAATACATGGGCGAATTTGATGGTGTGGAGGAAGAATAAGAACCAGTGAGGAAAATGCCTAGGACCATGGGTCTTAGGAAAGCCTTGGAGAAGCAAAGGGAAGAAGAATCAGCCCTTGCTCAGCAATACCCTCTGACACAGTTGTTTGCCGAAGAGATAGAGAATGATAAAGAGTCTTGGCTTGAAAGAGAAAACAAACACTTGGAAGACAAATTAGGCAAGGAAAAAAAATATTTGGGTTTGCAAAGGAAGATGACCGGGCATTACAAAAATTTAAATCAATTTGCCCGAAGAAAACTATAGATTGCCCAAGAAAAGCTCAAAACTGGCCAAAGAAGGTTCCTGGTGAAAAAAGGAGGAAATGACACATCTAGGCTTGGAATTTTGGCTCAAGCTTCCATACATGTTCTAAAACCCCTTAAGGAGTTTGCTCACCAAAATTGAGTTTTTTTTTACATAATCTTGTTTTTTGTGATTTTTGGGCCTAATTGCACAAATTCATGGGCGCCGCCATTTTTTATTGTCACATCCTTAGCTGATGAGAGTGGTATATTTGGATGCATTAAATTCGAGGGAATATAATCAGAAATTTCCAGATCAAGAGAATGTGTTTTGATCCCTCAAAGAGGCAAAAAACAATCATTTTTCGACATTTTGCCTCACATATCAGCAAGTGCTACTTTCCTAGGTTTTTTCACTCAGTAAAATTTTTGATAGAATTCTCAGCATCAGTTTGAAAAAAATCAAATATTTCCAGAAATTAGACATCCAGGGATTTCCAACGAGCCATCACGGGCCTCGTCTCAATATAGGGAATTCCCTCAAAAGTCCTTTGCAAGATAGACTTTTTTCTGCTGCTACGCTCCTGTATAATTTTGCTGAAATGCATTTTTCTGAAGATGACTGGCCAAATGTGCGTTAGGCAAGTTTTTCCCTTGTTTCAGGCCTGAAAAGTGATTCCTTTTTTCTATTTTAGTCCAAAAAGATATTTTTAGAGGATATTTTGTGCCTTGGACCTTGTAAGGCCTCAAGGACAATTTTAGATATTTGTTTTTGGCCAATGGCCTTCTAGTTGCCCTTGTTGGGTTTCCTCCTCTTTGGCCTATATAATCCAAAAGGATTCATTGTAATCAGGGGCAGAACTTGAGTTATGGAGAGCAATACATAGCACTATGAGCTTTGAATAAATACTTGTTTTATGAAGTGGATGATCTCTTGTTTGGCTTGATGGTGGAGGAGGATTGCGTGTAGGATTCCATGGCTTGGTGAATGGTATTGTGTTTCTTATTTTTTTATGTTTTCTTAGTTTCTCATATATGTTTTCATGCTTCTTTCTTGTTGTAGTTTAGTAAAGAATAAGTTTGAGATATGCCCATGGAGTTACCTCAAACTTCCTGATTCATTACAGCTTAAATGTTCTTCATCTTTCTTGGTTATTTCAAAGAATTCTTAGTTGCTCTTTGGTTCCCTTAGAACTTGTTATCAGTTTCATGAATGGCTATTATGTATGCTGTCTAGTATGATTTACGGTATGCCTTGCTTACTCATAACTAATCAGAAATCCATTTCTGAAATCTCTCTCTGAATTATTGGTTGTTTTAGTTAAGTCAAAGAGGTCTTGTTTCGATCTTTCCATTTGTCCATGCTTTGCAGTCTTATTTCAAAGTTCCTGATAGCTCAATATATAATATTTAGGAGTTCCTTCTTCATAGATTGATTTGTTTGCTTATATTATTTGTTTTTCCAAAATTATGAACGTAATTTTCCCAAAGTTAGAGGGTCTTATACTTCTATGTATCACTGGATTGTTTATTTTATGCATCTATTAGTTTGAGTTTCATTCATAGAGATTAACGTTCAGCCCTAACTCATGAATGCTTGCTGTTTAACTATTTATGCTTAAAATATCTTTGTCTTTCACAAAATTAATGTTCATCTCATTTCACTTTCACCCAAAGAATCCATTTACCTCAACTAAATCAGTCATGCAGTAATACCTTGTCCATCATCAAGACAGTCTTGAACTTATCAGACCCCATAGCCCAGTTGATCTGACGAACTCCATATCTATTTGTCCTTTTGATCAATTTCCCCTCAAAAAACCCAAAACAAACCAAAACATACTTAACAACTAGCCTAAAATCAAAGATACAGAAGAAAACAAGTTTACATCCTTTGCATAATAGAGAGAGCCCTCTCTAAGTCTAGGAAGGCTAGGTCCTAGAGCTCCAAAGCTTGGTCTGATGTTACCCTATCATATGGTTTACCAATCTGCCAAATTATGGGACACTAACATAATGGCGACCACGGTGGGACTTCTGAGTACATAGTTTCCTGAATATCTCATACAAGCTTAGTTAGACTTATAAATACCGGTGAATCTGCCTCCTCATCGCCACACTGATATACTAGAAATTGTGGTGGAGACACTAAAAACATAAATAGCCTAACAAGCCCTGGTAGACTCATTAGTCCTTCTATATTCAAATCAGACAAACATCATAGAAATTCATTTAAAAGTAGACTCTCTTTGTTTTAGCACCTTAGCTAAGTGATGAATCAAATATAGGACACTTTTACAAAACAGGCTGCATATAAAACTCTGTAAAAAACTCACAAAAACATCCCTAGATTGGTTTCTATCATTCATTGGCAGTGGACCATAGAGCTTTGTCTTTACAAGACAATCACATTCACCTGGAAACTCCACTAGCCTCCAGTAGGCCTAACACTCCAATTAAAAAACCAAAAATTTCCATAACCATGCTATCATGTTGACTTACCTTTCCAATCACAAAGATCATGATGCAGCCTCTGAAATCAATGACAAACTAAGTACTACTTAGGAATTCAGAAATTTTCATCAAACATATAAAATCAACAGAATAGCCTAAAAACAGAGCTATAACTTTCTCAACATCCTAGCAAACTGTTGATCTAAGTTTTAGAACACTATCACAAGTTTTTGCATAAAAAATCTTCTGAAAAAGATTTTCCCTAAAAACACCTTTGTCAGTATTGGTGGTACACCATAAACTTCGAAGCATCCACCTGGCGACTCCACTAGCCTTCATTTAGTTTTAAAACTTTACTAGCATCCATAAGACTCTTAGGGAGGACAGCCATCCAAAAAACAGTCACAATTTTCATCCTCTCTAAATTTTGAATTTTGAAATCTGGCTTCACGAAGAGTTAATACCAGATCTCACCCAGACCCAAATCCTCCTATCATAGTTGGCGACCCAGAAAAGATTTTGTGGAAAACTTCTGAGACTAGTAACTTAGCTACCAATAGGACCATTCAAAAAGCAAGCTTTGTACCCGAACATCTTACATCCTTGCAAGATCCCCAATTTGACTTGTGTTTAGCAAAAAGCATTTTTAGAAACAAGTCATAAAATAGAATCAACCTTGCTGATCTTGAGCCCTTAGATTTGCAGCAGAGTCCTAGCACAGAAGCCTCACCCACTACACCACCCAATTTCTAGCTTCTCCACTACTTCGGCTCTTTTCGCCCCAAATCTACTTAAAATCAGTCTACAAGTCCAAGTACTTCCATCCCACCCATTCAAAACGCCACTGTGCAAAACACCTCATCCCATACTACAAATCCTGCTATTTTGAATCTACCAACCACTCCCATCATGGCAACCTGGTAGGTGCCCTTAGTATTACCACAACCTTTGGTACCATTGCAAAATGATTACCAATCCAGAATCCCACACTTTACCGTGACTGACTCTACTACTTCCCAACAGCATGTAGATAGAATCAGTGATGCTTTTGACTACATGGAACTAGAAGATGAAACCATAAAGATGAGAATGTTTTCCCAAAGCCTAGGCGGAGAAGCCAAAAAATGGTTTAAAAACTTGGCTCCTAATAGTATACATGATCTCCCATCACTCTACCAAAATTTTATAAACAAATGGGAAATCAGGAAAAACCCCATTCAAATCCTTTCCGAATACAACAATCTTAAAAGGAATATGGGGGAAAGTGTTCAAGACTATTGCACCAGGTTCAACAATGTCTATAACGCCCTTCCACCTCACATGAAACGTCCACTTGGCTTAGAACTATCAAGATCTCCCGAAGGTTTCGATCCAAATATGACATACCAATTAAGAGAAAGAGATCCCACAACTTTAGAAGAAATGCAAAAGGTAGCTATTAGTGCCGAAGCCAACCTAGTCGAGAAGAGAGCTAGGATGAGATCGGAAAAGAAAGTCACTTACCGAGATGAGACCATACCTTCCATTTCCTCTTCAGATTCCAAAACAGACAACTTGGTTAGAATTATGGAGAGAATGCTAGAAGGAATAAATCTAATAGAAAGGGCACCTCCCAGTGACAACCAACCAAATCCTCATAACAGAAACCGAAATCAGAACTTTAGAAGAGACCCACCTCAAATCAAACCAAGGGATAATGATCAACAGATCAGGCCACCTTTCCAAGAAAACTATTTTTATGAGGTAGAAAGAGATATTGAACCACTTGATGAAAATCACTTAAACTTGATAGGTTCTGATAGCGAGGGTGAGGTTTTCCTCACAGAAGAAGAACAAGTTTTCTTCTCCTCAAACCAAGATGAAACAAATTATGAGGACCCCGAAGATCCTGAAATAGGATTACAAAATTCCATAATGGAAGTTCATAGGCAATATGATCTTAGGAGTAAGAAAAACCAAGACAACTCTAGGAAAGGTAGCCCAGACACTGTTGTTACAAAAGTCCCCGATACTATTCTTAAAAGAACAATAGATAGTAACAAAATCATGGCTAAGAAGACTGATCAAAACGAAGACAAAACTAGCCAGGTAAACCTTGACCCTAATTGTCCTAGTACCTCTACTAGGATCCCCGAAACAACTGTATTGAACAAAACCCAAAATCAAAATAAAAAAATTAAGAATATAGAGAAATTCATGGCTGAGAAAACTAAAGCAAATATATCTAAACTACAAATACCCTTCAGTTTTGAAGGGGAAATCGCCAAAATTAAGATCACCATGCCTCTCACTGAACTTATTGCCCAAAGCTCATATAAATCTCAAGTGCTAAAGGTCCTAAACATAGGAAATGATGCAGATACTTTACACCTAGCTGATGATACCCTTGAGGTGTTGTTTGGACCAAAAGTAGAAGGAAAATATCAAGAGGGAACCACTCTTTCTTTTTACATTAGTATGAATATACATGACCAAATCCTACATAATGCCATGCTAGATTCCAGGACCTCTCACAATCTCATGCTGAAAGTAGTAATGGAAAGATTAGGCCTAGAAATAATGAAACCTTATAAAGACATATATTTGTTTGATTCAAGCAGAGTCAAGTGTCTAGGCCTGATAAAATATCTTTGTGTCAGTTTGGCACAAGTACCTACAAAACACCTGATCATGGACATAGTGGTAGCAGACATTCCTCCCATGGAATGCTTTTATCCAGATCTTGGGGGGCCAAGCTCCAAGGAAATATTCAACTAGATATGTCTTACGCCACCATTCCTATTTTTAACCAGACAAGAAGATTGTACCGAGAATCACACATGAAGTATATGGTTAGCAATCAAGAAAGATCAGACAACATACCTCTTTATTCTGTACATTTAGACCTTAATTCTTTCATTCTACATACTGATGAGGACATTGATAAACATATTGGTAAAGTTGAAGAAAATCTAGGACCATTGCATCAAGCACACCAGCTTCTCTATGATAAGCTAGATACTCAAAACTATCATGACCTAGAACAATTGTATCATGATGAAAATGAATTTGATGTTCTAGAAATAGAAAACAAAATATCAAAAATAGAAAACATCTTACACTCTCAAGCAAGTTGCTCAAACCAAGTACAAGCCTCAAAAATACAATCATAACACTTTCCCAATACGGAGGTGCTAAATAACTTGCATAGAACAAAATATTTGGAAATCAAGGCCAAGAAAGCCTTATGTTCTTACCATATCTAAATACCTCGACATCCCAACACTTTACCCCTCCAAATAAAACTTTAACTATTGAAAATACTTTTGTAGATCTGGGAAAAATGTCTGATAAAGACACTATAGGGGAACGTGACAAAAGAAGTCTTGGATAACCTAAGCTAATTGAACTAGCTAAAAATTTTTCATTACACCAGAAATTGAGAAGTTCCAGGATACACAAAATTCTTCAAGATACTAGTACATGTCAAGAAAATAGCTCTAAACACTATGACACAACCATCATTTCCAAAAGTCATCCTTACAAAAGGGAACACAAAAATCTTGATCAGAAATTAACACTTAAGAAGAAAACAACTGGTTATAGGATATGTATATTTTAGAAACACAGATGAACATTCCCTAAACAACACTCATATCCTTCCAAAAACAGGTCATACCACACAGAAGCTAGGAATTTCTAACCATGTGTCCTGGCATGATAATATTTTAGGATATCATCATTTGATTCTGCTTCAAAGAAAACAACTCAAAGATTTTTTCAAATACACTGGAAGCAGTTTCAAGTTCGAACCTAGTTTTTCAAAACTGCAAGACACCAGGGACATGTTTCAAAGAACTATGTTTCCAATGCTGAACTTCTTTACCATAATGTACCTTGATGATGTCATCATCTATTTTAAGAATGACAAAGAATATTTGTATTACCTAAAAAATATGTACAGCAAAGGCAGGAGTGGAAATCAAAGATATAAGGAAAAATAGCAAGCAGACACAGGATTTTTTAGAGATTCTTGTAAGAACCCTTATGTTGTGCTTACAAGAGAAAATTTTCCTGATTTTTCTTTTCAAGAAATAAGTGGACCAAGAGCATCAGGGGATCCTTTTGAAGATAAGATACTCAAATTCCACCATTATCAAGAGTTCTAGTCATGAGATTTGTTACTCATTGTACATATTTTATTTGAATAAATAAATCAGAAAACAAAAAAAACAAAAACAACAGAAAATAGAAAAAGAGGGCAGTCTTAAAACAACAGTAAAGCCCCATGTTCAAAAAATAGTCATGCTGAAAGTGCGCAAGTCTAAATGCCACTACTAGTGCTGAAAAGATGTCTTGTTCAGTTATCTAACCTAATCATAACTAAACATGTTTTAAATTGATTACTGATAAGTTAGTAAAAAAAAGTGATAGTTAAAATATGCAAGCTTGACTTATCAAATAAAGTAGATTAGGAAACAAAGATGTTGGTTCCACACGCTCAAAACAGAACCAAAGAGGAAAATAGGGATGAAAAGAAAATTATGTATCTTAGCCCTGATTTTTCTATATCTCATTTTGTACAAAAATAGAATTTGTGTGCAGCTTTTCTTTATGCCACAAACACATGAGAAATTAGACTGTCTAATCCTGATTTGATCATTTTTCAATTCCATGTTTTAGTCTAGTGAATGAAAATCTGTCAAATTGCTTAATCTTGATAGTTGATCTAGTATAGGTAGAGAAACGAAGGAGTTCATTAGTTTAATATGAAATCCCGGAAGATATAAGTGTAGAAATAGATAGTGTTTTCACTTTCAAAAATTTCATGTCAAGAGTTTTCCAGTCCAAGTGCACCCCAAAGAAGAAAAAATGTTAGGCAAATTAGCTGGGTAAGTAGAGATGAGGTTGATGCCAATCATGCTGTCAGTTTGTTAGAAAGCATCATTTCACTAAAAGCATCAAGAAAAGGAGAAATATTCACCAATGGAGGAGGCACTGGTCTTCATAAGCCATAGATCTACAATTCTGGGCACCTCCCGAAAAGGAGCTGCCCTCCCCAAATGGAGCCACTGTTAGTCATCAATATTTTTGCCTGTTTTTGATGACTAGATTCCTTGGCTGAGTTTTCTAGAAGCTAATCTCAAAACTTTCAATTGTTCATATAGAAAACACCTCAAACAAATTTTTTCTTTCCTCCCCCTTTTTTCAGCCTATGATTTAAATGGTATTCAGTTTCCATACCCATCACAATTTAGCAAAGCCTCCCTGTCTATAGCTCTCATAGCTTTGTTTCTCTGCTATCATTTTCCCTTGTTTTCATGCATCTCATTGCCCATCATTTGACAAAGGGTCTGCCCCTCTCTCACTGATCATTCAAATCATTATGATAACCTGATCATGACTAAGGAAATATTCAAAATCTGTAACAAGGTCTGTAGGTCTAGGAGGTGGTCTTTAGAGAAATTTTCCTTGACAAAGTTATCCTAAGCCAAAAAGCCTATGTCTAGTACCATTCAGCCATCAATTGTTTCTCATTCTGCAAAACAACACACTGGTTTAGCCTTAGGTCATACACCACTAACTGTTTACTTGGTTTCATGCTAGCAAGGCTCAGAAAAATCCATTCCAAGAAAAGAGAAGGTTTCTAAAAAGTTTCATGAATGAAAGGGAGTGGTCATTTCAAGCCTGATTTTATGACACACTGCTAAATTCTCCAAAAATCAAATATAATCTACCAAATACATCTCTGCAGGGGTATATTCAATGATGACACTGTGTAAATAGGATTAAAAGAGCAAACTCAACAAGGTTACCATTCTATGACAGTTTTCCATCATGAAGCAGATGAGGTACAATAAGTAAAACACAACAAATGTACATGGTTTTAAATCCAAAAAGTGCCTGAAGACAATGATCATTCGTCAAGACAAATGTATACAAAGGATTAAGTGATGCTTATCATTAGCGCTCCATAACTAAATACAAAGGTATAGCTGCATAAGTCCTCAAAGGGTGACCTATCCCTGCAAATAATTCTTTTTCAAGGAGGAAGACAGTCTTTGAAAAAATGAGGTCTAAAGCAAATACAGAATTATAATGAAGGTGTAAGAAGGAAAGATGCTCCTCATACCTTATCATGCACCTAAAATTTGAAAATCAGTCAAAGACATTTTCACTATACCTTATGAAAGCACAGCAAGGAGTAAGGATTCATTTCAAGATTACACACAGGGAGCACTTATCATGAACAAATCACATTGCTTCTGGCAAATAAACAAAGGACACAGTGGTGAGATGGATGAAATTTCATAGTTTGAAGGCCTCCTTCATCATAAGCAGAGGGCCCAACAATGGTCTTGAGTGGCCTGAGTGGTTACATTTGCATGGACCTCCTTCATGACAAGTAGAGGTTGAAAACACAGTCAAGGGGAAGTATTAGTTCAAATATGCCTAGCAGTAAGTGCTCAGGATTTACCAATCATATTATTTACTCCTGAAGCTTCACAGTGGTTTTGTGACAAATACACTTACCATAAGCACAGTCACATAGGAAAGAAGACAATTGGTTTAAGGGACTTCACCAGTAATAAGTGGAAAGGCTCACAGCTTGTTCCCATTGGTATTTTAAATAAACAGACAGAGAGCACAGTTTTGGATAGGAGAAAATTCTTTTGGGTTTTATAGGACTTCCTTCATGACAAGTAGAGGGTCAGAACCCAGTCAAAGAACCTCTTTCACATCATAAGAAAAATATTGACATACTGGTGTTGAAAGGCCTCAATTATGATATTTTTAAAAGGCTCCTTTAAAGGATAAATCCGAGGCTAGAGTTTGATGAAGAAACCTCATTCAAATGGTTAAAGATAATTTCACACAGGGGGTTTATTCAAAAGGGACATCCTTCATTTTGGATAAGACCATTATAGTCTATCTAATTACTCCCTCCAAAAGGAAAGTAGAGGGAAAGCGCCTAGGGTTACAGTTCATATGGATCAGCTCATTCAAAAGGTAATCAAAGATAACAAATAGTCTAGATTCTAAGATGCCTCCATCAAATGATAAGAGCAAGTTTCAGGTGTTGAGAACAACCTCCTTCAAATAATAGACAGAGCTTTAAATTTGAAAAGGGTTGAAACGTGAAGTATAATACAAGCACCGAAAAGCCCCTTGAAGACCTTTTTCACTGATAAGAAGAAAGTCAACAATGTTTTTTAAGTGATCTAGGGAAAATAATAAGATAAAAAATATATATGTAAAGACACCATCCGAAAAGGGAAAAGCAGTTAATCCCTCGACATAAGGATAGAGTCACTCTTTCAATATAATTACAAAGGCTAAAGGAGGATTTTTGAAATCCTAAAGAAAGGGAAAAGGTGTTTTGAAAACCTCATAAGGCATAAGGGGGCTCGAGCAAAACATTTCATTTTTCATTGTGTAAAAAACTCCACGGAAGAGAGAAACATTTATTAAAGCATTTACAAGTTTTCATGCATGCGAAACACTTGGAGATTCACGAGGTAGTCCTGTAGGTTTTTGCAGAAGGATTTTTTTAATGGCGTGACGTGCCTGTTGCTTTATGTGGCGTGCCTTTGCAGCACTCGAAACCTAGGCTTGCACTCGACGCGCTGCCTCCGGCAGCCCTGCCTAGCCCAGCGCCAAGGCCTTTGACCCCGCATGCGACACGTTTGATCCAAAAAGCATCTGCCTTGTTCCCTTGCCCTTGCACCTTTCCACCCTTGCCCTTGCACCTTCCATCTTTGCCTTGCCCGGGCCACTGTTGGCCCACTGCCCGAGCCACTGATTAAAGGAATTGCAGCATCCCTCCAGAGGTTTTCAAATTTGCAATTTTTCCAGGTTTTTACAAAAGAGGAAATTGTTTCAAATACAACAAAGGACATGTTTAAGAAGAATTTATATTTCTTGGCCAAATTTATGATTTAAAGGAGAGTTTGAAATCAAAATTCTAAGGAAGAAAATCATTAATTTTAAAGAGGATAGAAGTCTTATTGGTTGGAAAGGCCTGTTTGTTAAGCGAGAAGCCAACCATAGTGCTAAAGAGAAAATCACTGTCTAAAGAAGAATACCTAGTGACAATTTAAAGCTTGTTTTAAAGCAAATTCATAAAAGATAACACAGTCTTATAAGGAGAAAGAATAGGTTGTTTTGAAGGCCCCTTTGCTCAGTAACAAGGAAAAACATTGTTTGAAGAAAGACCTAGTTCAGTCAAAGACTTGTTTTGATAAAAAAATTGAAGGGAATCTAAGCAAACATGCCTCCAAGGAAAGCCAACAAAGGGGGGTATCACAACATATTTGAACCTATCACTGTGAAAGAAATAAATGATTCCCCTTCAGTCCTTTTCAATTTTCATGAGGTAGGGTGCCTTGATTTTTGCCAAAGAGTGTAAGAGGTCACAAATCACCCTCCCTTGACACAGTTGTTTGCCCTAAGACTGCAAGGAGAACATGTTCACATAGCAGGCCTTGATTTTGTTCTAAATCCTAGATCAATTTCCAAAGAAACCAAAATCCCCTATCTTGGTGAGAAATGGTCCAAACAAGCCTATTTGGACCTAGACCACTAGAAGCCCTTTTTAAAACCAGCTTACCAAAATGCATGCAAGGCCATCTTCCCCTTTTCTCATCTATTGAATAGTTATGCACCTATTATGAAGGTCATCATGAAATACTTTACATGTGAAGGGAGATACTCTCGAGTCTATTCATATCATCCTTGACTGTTAATGCATTTCACCAGGACCCAGCTATTGAATCTCCCTTTCTTCCTTTGCAGGAGCGTTGACAAAATGGCCTCATTTGTCCAAAATAAACCTCCTGCTCAACAAAATGCTAGCTTATTTCATCATTCTCTCATAAAAATTCTCATCCTCCATCAGCTTGAGCAAAAAGGAGTTCCTTGGGAATCCTTCATCTCCCTCCAGATTTTACTACTGCCTCTTCATCTCATGGCCCATCTCATGTGTCCTCCTCACCCTCCACTCACTATGTCTCCCCTTCATCTAGTCAATCTACCCCTCAAAAGTAAAAATCCCCTATGATTGAGAGTGCAAAGGAAGTGTCTAAACAAAGCAGTGATGATGAAGAACAGAGTGGCACTCAACATAGCAGTGAACATGAGCAGAGTGGTAATCAACTTAACAGTGATAGAGAAAGCAGTAATGGGGAGGAACATAACAGTCCTCAAGAAAGCAATCAAAGAGACAGTGAACATCAGCATAGTGACACTCAGCAGAGCAAGGAGCAGGAGCCAAGTGACAATCAGCATAGCAGTGACCATAAGCATGGGGACAACCCACATACTACTAGTGATGATAGTACTCAAGAGGAGCATAGTGGCAGTCAACACAACAACAGGTATGAGGGTGATGAGGGACATAATAGTCCTCAAGCAAGTAGTGATGAGCATAATGAAAGCCCTCAAACAACTAGTGAGGATGCTTCCCAAGAAAACAACAAGCACAGTAATGATGAAAAGGGCAGTTCTCAAGAGGTGGAAAACAACCATCACTCATTTGAAGAAAAATACAATGGTAACATGCAACAAGTTGAAGAGGACACTCAAGGAGAAAGAATTCATAAAGAAGACAGTAAAAACATAGAGCAGAAAGAGAGTTCTCAAAAGCATGTGCTAGCTGCCTCTCCTAGGCAAGGGGCCATGACTTTTTCTCCAATGGTAACAAAGCATAAAACTACAAGGAAGAAGATTGTTCAAGCTTTAACTACCAATGTTACTAGAGCACTCCGAAGTAGAGGCAAGTTGCCCAAGCAGCCTATCATTGAAGTGCCAAAGAGGGCAAGGGCAAAGAAGCCCATTCAAAGCAAAGGTAAGGAAAAAATGGAGCAGCAAGAGAGCAGCCATGAGCAAGAAAGAGAGTTTGACATAATCTAGGTGGATAGTGATGCGAAAGATGACCAAATTAGAATTATAAACTCTTTTGCAAAATAGAGAATCTCAAATTGGGGATTTAGAAGTTGACTTAGAGAGGTCTAAAGACCTCATTCACTTCCTACAACTGCAAAATAGACAAATGAGCGGGAAAATGGCAATATATGAGGCCTGGTCCCTCAAGTACCGACGAGAAGCACAAAAGGCACAAGTAAAACTTGAGGAATGCATGGGAGAATTCGATGATGTGGAGGAAGAAGAAGAACTAGTGAGGAAAAGACCTAGGACCATGGGTCTTTGGAAAGCCTTGGAGAAGCAAAGGGAAGAAGAATCAGCCCTTGCTTAGCAATACCCTCTCACACAGCTATTTTCTGAAGAGATAGAGAATGATAAAGAGTCTTGGCTCAAAAGAGAAAAAAAACACTTGGAAGACAAATTAGACAAGGCAAAAAAATATTTGGGTTTGCAAAGGAAGATGACCGGGCATTACAAATAGTTAAATCAATTTTCCCGAAGAAAACTAAAGATTTGCCTGAAGTTAAATCTTCTCTTTAATATATGTTTAACTTGTTTTACATGTAATATTACATTACTTTCATACTTAGCCATTAATCGAAAATATATAGTTGCTAAAATAGTTTGAAGACTGCAGTTAATTCATCGTTGTTGTCTGAAGACCACGTTGCTGAAATAGTCAAAACAGTACGCAAATCCCGTTGCTGAAACAGTCCATGATTTACGATGCTAAAATAGTATTTCAGGTACGGCAGCAACAAAAAAAGATAATTAAGGGAGCTGTTACACTGGCCGCAACAACTGCACCTCGAAGCCAGCACTATCATAATCATTGTAACAACATTATTTCTATGGAAGAACATAATATCCTATTCCAGTATAGAAGATCAGATCAAGTTAAGAATAGGATTTGTATGATATAATCAAATGTGTAATATATGTCTCCTCTTTAAATAGAGGAGACATCAACATTAGAATGGGGATTATGGAAGGCTTAGTTCGAAAGGGAATTACAGAGAAGGAACGTGAACCGTTTTGTAATATGTTACATTTGACAGATGAATAAAAGATTGTTCTGAGCATTTCTTCGTAATTTCTTTTTCTGGGGAATATTGTGAGAAGGAAAGGGCCCACCTTCCTCACAAGATTCACCCATTAATTTCCGTAGTGTGTTAATCGTTATTTTTTATTCGCGCCTTGTTAAAACTTTTTTTGCTGAAATTATTTATGCATTATTGGAACTCTGTTATCTATTGCTGAAACTTTGTTTCCATTGATTATTGCATTTCTTTCCTATAATTCATTCCTAGGTAATCATTGATAATTTCAATTGGAAATCTTGTTTATAGAATGAGTTTGTGAAAGCGTGGTATTCAGAAACAGGTGCTGAAGATTCCTACTTGGGGAATAGGGTCCTATTCTCTGTTATAGCATAATTGGTCTTTTCTTCTGCAGATTGGTTTCCTTTCCTATACTATTGTTTTCTTAGTGTAATCCAAGATTCTTTTGATAATTGTCTGCAATAGAAAGATTGATTTTTCTCTAACTCAAAGTAGAACTTCAGTTTGTTTGAAGAAGGGTGTGATTAGTGTGATTTTTACTACAAATTTTCATTGCTTTTGAGATTGAGCATATACTGTGTGTGATTGCCTTTGAAATAAACAGACTTCCCTGGGTTGACAATTTATGTAGCACTTGATTGTTTAAATTAATAAGAAATTAAAGTGACCAACATTTTTGCGCCGTTGCCGAGGAAGGCAATTATAAGTTTCAAAAGCATTGATGTTTTTCTTTCAAATTTGAAGATTTCATGAGAGGACGCGAAGCCAACAAGAAAACTAACCCTACAGGTGGCAAGGGAAAAGGAAGGGGAGGAAGAAAGACCTTTATTGATGAGATCATATTAAAACATGAATCATCTCAGAGGCTAAGCTTTGGAAAGCCAAAGCCTCAACATTCCCCTCAATCGAACTACGAAACAAAAGAAATTGTGAGCCCTGAAACAGTCAAGGAGCCAACAGAAAACGTTCAAGAGCCAGCAGAAAATGTTGAGGAGCCAACAGAAAACGTTCAAGAGCCAGCATAAAACATTGAGGATCGAGCAAGTGCAGTAGGAGAACAAGAAATGGAGGGGAACACTGAGGAATTCTTCGGTGAAGGACAAGTAGATCCTGAAGGAGAGGGAAGAGATGAGAATTCTCTCTCTACCTTGGGGTTTCCTATTGGTGATCTTCCTAGAGGAGCAACTACTATGAAGAATATACCACTTTTAGCTTTACCTAACTTTCACGGTTTATCTTCTAAAGATCCTGATGAATTTCCTTTCGAGTTTGATATATTATGCAGAAGTTACGATTACATTAGCAATGCCCAAAAATTGAAGTTATTTCCAGCAAAATTAAAAGGAAATGCATTAAGGTGGTTCGTGAGTCTTTGAGACCATGTAATCACAACATGGGATCAGATGAAACATAAATTTCTGCTCAAATATCAAGACTACTGCTAGACAAGAGAAAAAAGAGAAGAATTATTTAAGATGGTATAGAAGGAGGACGAAAATCTGGAGGACTTTGTGAAAAGACTACAATATAACTTGCAGAGATCCAATCATCCCGATGTAACTAAGGATATTATTAAAATAATATTATTGAAAGGAGTGAGGGATGACTGTCTAGATATGCTAAATATGCTTGGTAAAGGGGACATATCTAAAGAATCATACGATGAAATTGTTAACATCTGTAAAAGATGTTCAAGAGGAGCTGCAAGGAATAGGTCAAATAGCAGGGATACCACATATTCAAGAGTTCAAAAATCAGCCAGGGGAGGAGCAACAAGAGCTGAAATAGGTAATTTACTTGAGGAATTTAAAACTGAAATGTTAAGTTCTTTTGCTTCACAGATTAACACCTTGCAGTTTAAGAAGAAACAAGCCAAAGCAGAAGCGACTTTGTCTATCTTTTGCCCCAAATGCAGAGATAAACACCCACTAAGGGAATGCCCATTGTACAAGGTGCCAATTTTCACCCTTTGTGAGAAGGATCATGAAATGCAACAATGCCCTTCTTTACCAGGAATAAAAGTAGCATTGCAACCAACCGAAGCAGAAGCTGAAGCGGTCTATCTGTTGACACAGAGAAGGCAATGGCAACCGTAAGGACAAGGTATGAATTCTAATATGCCATTTTCATCTTCTAATATTTGGAACAATTATCCTTGTTTTAGTCAAGCAAATTACCCTCCCTTTAATCAAATGCAATACCCACCCTTCAATCAAATGAATTACTCACCCATGCAACAAACAAACCCTCCTTTTGTAGACCCAACAATGTGGACTCCTTGGCCTCCACAACAATAATTTACTTTAACCAATGGAATCCAAATTGGAGGGGTCGACAACTCCCGTTGCCAAATAAATTTCCTCAATTTCACCAACCACTCCCTCTATCAGCAAGTGCTCCACCGAATAATCAAATGATGAGACCCCAGCTACCTGTACAACCAAACCCTAACCCCAATAATAAAGCTGTGCAGGTTATTGATCAGAACCAGCCTATACTTCCTGTTTTCCCTGCACAATGCAATGATATTCATTTATGATCTGGGAAAATAGTTGAACCCATTATTGATGATGTTACCTCTTCTGATTCCAATAAAGAAGAGACAGAAAAATGTGACTCACGAGAAGAGGTACAACCACCCTCTAATAAGGGTACTGGAACAACAGAACTACCATTCCCTGAGCGTTTAGCTTTAACTAAAATGCCTGAGCAACCTGCTTTCAATATTCTAGGGGAATTACAGAATCTTTATGTTAAAATTCCACTCTTGCAAGCACTAAGAGATGTACCAATTTATGCCAGAACTATGAGAGATAATTTTGTTAAGAAATCCGGTAGGAAAGCTAAAGATCCCCTTACAGTTCATGCTATGGGTGATCTAACTGCATTAATGTCCGGTAAAGCTCCTCCAGTTAAATATGGTGATCCCGGCCATCCTACTGTCACAGTGAAAATTGGAAAAACAATAATTCCTCAAGTTTTGGTAGATTTAGGTGCTGCTATAAATATTATGACCCTTGAAACTTCACAATTGTTACAGCTGAAGAACGTAATCAGAGATACACCAAACATTCTATAGTTAGCTGAACATTCTACAATCAAACTGAAAGGAGTTATTGAAGACCTAATCATCTCAGTTTAATCCTAGAATTACCCAGCTAACTTTGTGGTGTTACAGACTAAAACAAAGTTGGGGGGACATCCTCTAATTTTGGGAAGGCCCTGGTTAGCCACAGTTGGTGCCTTTATCAGCTGTAGATCTGGTTCAATGACAATTTCCAATGGATATGAAACCAAACATCTTACTCTCTACCCTCACGCTACACCCATGATTAATAATGATAATTCTGTATGGATGGACTATGATAATTATGCTACTCAACCTATTTTGACTATTGGATAAGCTTTAAGCCTTAAAGATACCACTGAGGATGAGGTAATTAATAATTTTATTTGTGAACCCTCCTTTGTGACTCTAGAAACACACAATCAGCTGGCTGCACTTTTGAAATCAGATACCCAGGAAAAGCTTAAATCTGAAGATCTACCTCAAACATCAACCACCATCTCTTCTAAAAGTATACCAGTAGAAATTGAACCTGGAAAAACACTGAACATAAACCCCAACTTGACAGTTGCTAAAACACAACAATTAATGAAGTTACTTCTTGAAAATAAGAAAGCATTCACATGGGACTATACAGATATGAAGGGAATCTCTCCTGAATTATGTACTCATCGTATCTATATCAAGGAAGGTTGTCGACCAATCTGTCAACCTCAATGATGAATGAACCCTAATTTAAGGGAAATTGTTAAAGAGGAACTTCAAAAATTGCTAAATGTAGGGTTTATATATCCTATATCTGACAGTGAATGAATTTCCCCATTGGTAATAGTTCCTAAGAAAAATAGGAAATGGAGAGTGTGTGTAGATTATAGAGCCTTAAATAAAGCCACTCAAAAATATCACCTTCCTTTACCATTCATTGATCAGGTGTTAGATAGCTTGTCAGGGAAGAAATTATTCTCCTTTTTAGATGGGTTTAGTGGGTATAATCAAATCAAAATTGCACCCCAATACCAAGATAAGACCACTTTTACTAGTCCTTGGGGAACTTTTGCTTATAGAGTTCTCCCATTTGGACTATGTAATGCACCAGCAACCTTTCAAAGAGCAGTTATAGGAATCTTTTCAAATATGCTTAATGAATTTATGGATGACTTTACCCCTTATGGTGTGTCTTTTGAGGATGCATTACAAAATCTTGAAAAAGTACTTAAATGATGTGTACAAGCTCACCTCTCCTTAAGTACCAAAAAATTTCATATGATGATGAGTGAAGGAGTAGTACTTGGAAATTTTATTTCATCTCAAGGAATTCAAGTAGATCCATCCAAAATACAAGTCATTTAGAACCTTCCTATTCCTAGAACACAAACATATGTGAGAAGTTTCATAGGACATGCAAGATATTACAGGAGATTTATTTTAAAAAATTCCAAAATAGCTTCTCCTTTGTTTGTGTTACTTATGAAAAATGTTGAATTCAAGTGGACTAATCTTTGCCAGGAAGCATTTGTTGAACTCAAGCATCAGTTATCTACAACTCCTATTTTAAGGGGATCTGATTGGGCACTTCCCTTTCATATATCCTGTGATGCTTTGGATACTGCGATTGGAGCTGTCTTGGGATAAGAGGAAAATCATCTTCCTTATGCTATCTACTTCATTAGTAAGAATATGACTCCTGTTGTGGTTAATTACACAGTTACTGAAAAGGAATTTTTAGCAGTTATTTATGCTATTAATAAATTTTGACATTACATTACTGGTTACTCTACTTTTGTCCATACTGACCACTCAGCTATTAAGTATTTAATGAACAAATTTGTCACACATGCTCGAGTCACCAGATGGTTTTTGTTATTACAAGAATTTGATATTACAATTGTAGATCGATTAGGAAAAGAAAATGTAGTTGCTGATTTCCTTTCTTGGTTAAAATATGATGATAATAATCCAGTAGATGATTCCTTTCCTGATGAATATTTATTTGCATTATCTGCTCACTCAGTGTGGTATGTAGGCATTGCCACTTATCTGGTTGCAAGGAATTTACCATCACACCTATCCCATCGAGAGAAAAGAAAAATCATTCAACAAAGTGCTCGATATAACTGGATAAGTGGGTGTCTTTTCTACACAGGACTTGATCATGAAATCCGAAGATGCATTAGAGAAGATGAGGCTTTTGATGTACTAAAAGCTTGTCATGCTGACCCTTGTGGAGGGCATTTTGCTGATAAGAGAACGACACATAAAATTCTTAGGATGGGTTATTATTGGCCCTCACTATTTAAATATTCAAATAAATACATTTGGGTCTGTGATAGCTGTCAGAGAATGGTTCAACCTAATCATAGAGATGAAATGCCATTAAACCCCCAGGTAATACTTGAAACATTTGAAAGATGGGCCTTAGACTTTGTAGGACCCATTAATCCTCCATCCAACCAAATACTTTTTATATTGGTCTGCACAGATTATATGAATAAATGGGTGGAGGCTAAAGCACTCCTTACAACTAATGAAGAAGTTGTCCTAGCTTTCCTATTTGAAGAGATATTTTTTAGATTTGGAGTGCCTAGAGAGCTAGTTACAGATGGAGGACCTCCTTTCACTTTTCATGGTTTTAAAGCCACCCTTAAAAAATATCATATTCATTATAGAATGACTACACCATACCACCCCTAAGCCAATGGATAGGTGGAAAGTACAAACAAAGTAATATAAGCCATTCTAACGAAAAAAGTGAAGGAAAACCGGAAGGATTGGTCTCAAAGGCTCCCTGAAGCACTATGGGCTTACAGAACTACCTGGAGAAATAATACAGGATTTCCCCCCTATGAATTGGTTTATGGTAAAAGTGTTGTTTTTCCTGTGGAATTTTAAATTAAAACCTTAAGGACTACTTTAGCTATTAACCTTGATTTGACTGATGCACAGACAGCTAGGTTGCAGCAACTTCATGAATTGGATGAAAAAAGGTTGGATGCCATTCATCAAAAAACTATGATCCAACAATAGAGAACAAAATGGCATGATAAAATCATCAAGCATAAGCAATTCCAAAAAGGTAATTGGGCTTTATTGTATGACTCTCAGTTTGAAAACTTTCAAGGGAAGCTACGTACAAGATGGCTAGGACCTTATGAGATAGATATTGTTTTTCCCAATGGAACAGTAAGGCTCTTAACAATTGATGACTCTAAAACACCGTTATTAGTAAATGGTCATCGGCTCTGTCTGTACCAGCGCCCCATTTCAAAAGAATATTTTAAGGCCACCTGCATGGCAGATTCACATTATCTCTTGTTAGGGGAGCCTCCTGCCCCTTATTGCATTTAATTTTTCTGAATTGTATTTTTAGCATTAGAATTAGATTTCTTAACTAATAATAGATGTCAAGGGCTAGCATGTTACAATTGGTTATTTTGCAGATTCTTGATTCAGGAAAGGCTTACCAAGAAAGGACAATCTCACTACAACCAGATCCAAGCTTCATTTTTTGAAGCATTGCTCCTCTTATTTCAACCCATTCATAGTTCATTCCCCATCTTCCAGTTCTCTTTCAACATTTCTATCATTCATTCCCCCCCTCATTTCTTTTCCCATTTTCATGTCATTTTCCCCATCTTTCCCATTGCTGAAACAACACTCTTCAGCAACATTCTCCCCATCTTTCCCAGTGCTCAAACAACACTCTTCAACAACATTTTCCCTATTTTTCCCAGTGCTCAAACAACACTCTTCAGCAACATTTTCCCTATTTTTCCCATTCCTGAAACACCACTTTTTAGCAACAATTTACCCACTTTCCCGTTGCTAAAACACCATTTTTTTTAAAGACATGACCATGAAGCATTTCCCATCATGAAATCATCTTCTTCAATTCTTTCATTCTTAATTCTCTTATTTCTCATGCTAATTCTACCCTTTCACTGCCTTTTCCTATGATTAAACAGACCTCTAATATAATCTCCCTCATGTTTCAAAAAGTTCCAAAAGTTCTTCCATGACTATTGTCGATCTATTATGAGAAAGCACTATATTTTTCGAAGTATGAATTAAAGGTAAACATGAGGTATGTAAATTTTATATGTAAGTACAATTAAACTATGGTTGAATGAGAAGATTTAGTTTATTATTACCACAATCCCCACACACTTAAAGTCATCATTTCAGCCGTAGTTGGGGGGGAATATCGAAACTTTACACCATCATTTCACAAAAAGTCGATTACCATCGTTTTCTTACCCATTACCTCGTCTCTTCACCATCATTCTATGTTCTCATTCACAAAACTTACTCTGTTCGAGTGCGGTAACTTGGCTTTTTTACTGTGCAATTTACCAAAGCTGATTAGCTATGGGAGGACCTGCTATTCGACATGAACCCGCTACGATAGCCCTGCTCGAATTATACCCAGAAGTATATCAGATTTTTTAGTAGGCAGGCTGGGTAGGTTATTTTCAGAGGCTTCAGGAATTTGATCCACAACAGGTTCTTGAATTTGCAAGGAATCTTAAGGAAGGTCATTCTATTGTTTAAGGAGTTCAGATTCTAGTCTCAGAGGGTGACATAGCACAGGTTTTGGGCCTTCTTGTCACTGGAATTCGATGGTTCAGCCAAAAACATATCATTCTTAATGCACAACAGGATTTTCTCCTGCCAGGAGAACAAGTTGAGCCTAAAGGCGGGGTGTCTGACTCAACTCGTTACTGCCTCCTTGGCCGAAAGTTGCAGAATTTGTTAAGCATTACCTCACCTATGAAGGCCGATACCAAGTAGTTTACCAACATGATTTTGTCTTGTTAAATCATTTACGACATTGTAGACTATTGAATATTTCTTATTATTTACTTGGATGTCTTAGAAATATGTTGCATTATTGTATACAGGTAAAATTCCCCCTCCTTTCCCTCACCCATCACCATCTCGTCTAGTTACTAATCCAAAAAGGTTTAGCTCAACAAAAACTTCCCTTGAATAATCCACCCATAAACCCTCAACAAGCTGCTGAAAATCCTCAGGAAGTTGCTGAAAATCCCCATGAACAACAACCACAAAACACCCCTGAACCTCCAGAAATTCCACCGCCGAACCAATTGACCTAATTAACCCTCCTACCATACCCAGTCCATCCCACAATTTAGCAGAATCATCTGATCCTACTGTTCATATCCCTAGTGATGATTCTCAAGCAGATAACCCCCCCTCCTCTAATCGCAAAAGAAAAAGGCAAACACGACCACCTTTCTACCAAAAAGATGAACGAGGGCCTCAACCGATGTAGCCACCACTCCTGATATCCCTCCCCCTCAGGAAAAACCCACTCATAAAAGAAAAAAGCGAACTACTACTTTCCCTTCCTTTTTACCTAGAAGACGAAAGAGAGCGTCAACCGAAGCAGGCACCATTGCCACTACCCTAGACTCTCAACCCATTCTTCTAAAACCCCATACACCACCAAAACCCCAAATCCTGGAATCTTTACCTGTCTCACCCAGGGGCACTGAAACACAAGAACCAGATGCCCAGGGTACTATGACATTATTTTCTTCAGAACAAGTAGCTGTCACACAAGAACCAGCTACTCATTTAGTAGTTATCACACAAGAACTAGCTGCTGATGTACAAGAACTAGATGCCCAGGATGCTGCACATCATGTAGCTATTACATAAGAACCAACTACTCATTTAGTACCTACCACACAAGAACCAGATACTCATTCAGTAGCTACTACACAAGAACTAGCTACTGAGACTTTGACTTTTACACAACGCCCAGTCACCCTAGCTTCCCTCTTACAAGAAAATGAGTTTCTAAGATCAGAACTGGAAGCCTACAAGCAAGAATTGGTAATGGAAAGGGAAGCCTATGACAAGGAGCTTAATTTGTACACCTTAGCTCACGTAGCATCCATGGCAGAGAAAAACACAGAAAAGGATCAGTATAAAGAATACATGTGCAGCCAATGTGGGAATATTTATCATCAAGCAGGATATAAAGTAGTTCAAATCCCAATGCCGGGAGCATCTACGTCTTCTATAGTCAAAGAGGAACACCCTACTGTTACACAAGAACTAGTAGGGCCTTCAAAAATTTCAGAAAAAGAAGCTATTTCACAAGTACCCTGGCCTACTGTAACTGTTAAATCTGAAGTTCTTGTTTTTTCTACTCAGACTATACCTCAGCCTACCACTTGTAATGCTGAAACACAAACTGAACCATGGGATGAGCAGGAAATAAAGAACAAGGGGAGGTAAGAGTATGCCATTTCACAAGACAAAATCTTGTAGGAGCATAAATTACTTTGGCAGAACCACATATATTCAAACTGGGAGGCTTTGGAGCAAATAATCCAACAAGCTCGCGCCCATAAGAACCAGAATAAAGAGTTAAAAAGAAAATTTCTCCTAATGTTTGATTTGGCATAGAAACTATTGGCTGCCAGAAAACCATCTTTAAATTACTCTCTTTTCCTTACAGAACGCCTTGCATTCTTTCAGATAAAAGCAATCAAAGATGGAAGACCCCATGAGGTGTTTACATCCAAATAGTTTGTGCAAAATTTTGCAGAAGCCTCTATCAGTGACCAGCATTTACTGTGTGAATTATATCTTCATAATGAAGCCATTCCTGAAAACATAAAGCTTAATATTAATCCTCTTGTTGGCAACATTAAGATCTGGGCATTTGCCTCTTTCCTTGCCAACCAGATTGCGTGGCAGAATGCTTTTCTAGTGGCCAGGCATAATGAAGATAACCATCTCCTCTGGATACGGCCAGAACCACAAAACGCTGCCACCTTTGTTGCAAAATATTATCAATTTCTGAACAAACCAGGGATGACTCAACACATGCGGCAACTACAGGCAACAGTACTCCAGGGCTATCAACACTTTATTAAGGCCAAAGAAACTGCTGCCTTAAGAGAAAATAACATGTTTTGGAAAAAATATTCTAAGGAAAAGCAAGAGTATAATCCTTTCAGTCCTATTAATCTTGAAACAACAATCTCCAGGGTACCCGATTACATCAAATGTGTCAAGAAATGCGCTGAAAAGTGGATAGGGTATCACTTTCATTTTCCTATTCTGTGGATGCCAACAAAGGAATATCATGCTCATCATAGGTTGGCCAAGAAGGATGAAGCAGTAGCCAGGAAAAAGATGAAAAATGTGCAAGGGTTCAGAGCTTCAACAGACAGTACCTTCTATAGCTACTGCATAAGTAACTTGCATGCCAAGAGCCAATATCCGGATTCTGATTCAGATTGAAGTTGCTTGAGGACATGCAACCTTTTAGGTGGGGGGGATGTTAGGACCTTGTAATGTACCTTTTTGCTCATACATTTTGCTATCATTCCATCCTTTTCCAGTCCATATTTAAAGTCTATATTATCACTTTATCTATTCTTGCAAAGGTATATAACATTTCTTCTCTTTACTATATGTTTAACTTGTTTTACATGTAATATTACATTACTTTCATACTTAGCCATTAATCGGAAATATATAGTTGCTAAAATAGTTTGAAGACTGCAGTTAATTCATTGTTGCTGTCTGAGCATCGCGTTGCTGAAATAGTCAAAACAGTACGCAAATCTCGTTGCTGAAACAATCCGTGATTTGCGATGCTGAAATAGTATTTCAGGTACGGCAGCAACAAGAAAAGATAATTAAGGGAGTTGTTACACTGGCCGCAACAACTTCACCTCGAAGGTAGCACTATCATAACCATTGTAACAACATTCTTGTTATGGAAGAATAGAATATCCAGTTCCAGTATAGAAGATCATATCAGGTTAAGAATAGGATTTGTATGATATAATCAAATGTGTAATAGATGTCTCCTCTCTAAATAGAGGAGACATTAGCATTAGAAGGGGGATTACAAAAGGCTTAGTTCGAAAGGGAATTGCAGAGAAGGAATGTGAACTCTTTTGTAATATGTTACATTTGACAGATGCATAAAATATTGTTCTGAGCATTTCTTCGTAATTTCTTTTTCTAGGGAATCTTGTAAGAAGGAAAGGGACCACATTCCTCACAAAATTCACCCATTAATTTCCGTAGTGTGTTAATTGTTATTTTTTATTCACGCCTGGTTAGGACTCTGTTTTGCTGAAATTATTTATGCATTATTGGAACTCTGTTATCTATTGTTGAAATTCTGTTTCCATTGATTATTGCATTTCTTTCCTATAATTCATTCCTAGGTAATCGTTGATAATTTAAATTGGTAATCTTGTTTACAGAATGAGTTTGTGAAAGCGTGGTAGTCAGAAATAGGTGCTGAAGATTCCTACTTGGGGAATAGGGTCCTGTTCTTTGTTATAGCATAATTGGTATTTTCTTCTGCAGATTGGTTTCCTTTCCTAGATTGTTGTTTTCTTAATGTAATCTAGGATTCTTCTGATAATTGTCTGCAATAGAAAGATTGCTTTTGATGTAACTCAAAGTAGAACTTCAGTTCGTTTGAAGAAGGGTGTGATTAGTGTGATTTTTAATACAACTTTTCATTGCTTTTGAGATTGAGCATATACAGTGTGTGATTGCCTTTGAAATAAACAGACTTCCCTGGGTTGAAAATTTATGTAGCACTTGATTGTTTAAATTAATAAGAAATTAAAGTGACCAACAATAATTAGGGGCATAACCTGAGTTATAGAGAAAAATACATAACACTATGAGCTTTTAAGAAATACTTATTTTATGAAGTGGATGATCTCTTGCTTGGCTTGATAGTGGAGGAGGATTGTGTGTAGGATTCTATGGCTTGGTGAATGGTATTGTGTTTCTTATTTGTTATGTTTTCTTAGTTTATCATATATTTTTTCATGCTTCTTTCTTGCTGTAGTTCAGTAAAGAATAAGTTTGAGATATGCCCATGGAGGCACCTCAAACTTCTTGATTCATTACAACTTAAATTTTCTTCATCTTTCTTGTTTATGTCAAATAATTCTTAATTGCTCTTTGGTTCCCTAAGAACTTGTTATCAATTTCATTAATGGTTATTATTTATGTTGTCTAGTATGATTCATGGTATGCCCTACTTACTCATAGCTAATCAAAACTTCGTTTCTAAAATCTCTCTCTGAATTATTGGTTGTTTTAGTTAATTCAAAGAGGTCTTGTTTCGATCTTGCCCTTTGTCCATGCTTTGCAGTCTTATTTCAAAGTTCCTGATAGCTCAAGATATGATGTTTAGGAGTTCACTCTTCATAGAATGAGTTTTTTGTTTATCTTATTTGTTTTCCCAAAAGTCTGAAGGTGATTTTCCCAAAGTTAGAGGGTCTTATACTTCTATGTATCATTGGATTGTTTATTTTCTACATCTATCAGTTTGAGTTTCGTTCATAGAGATTAATGGTCAGCCCTAACTCATGAATGCTTGTTGTTTAACTATTTATGCTTAAAATCTCTTTGTCTTTCACAAAATTAATGTTCATATCATTTCACTTTCACCCAAAGAATCCATTTAACTCGACTAAATCGCCCCTGCAGTAATACCTTGTCCATCATTATTATAGTCTTGACCTTATTTGACCCCATAGCCCAGTTGATTTGACGAACTCCATATATATTTTTCCTTTTGATCAATTTCCCCTAAAAATTCCCAAAACATACTTAACAACTAGCCTAAAATAAAATATACAAAAGTAAATAAGCTTACATCCTTTGCATAATAGAGAGAGCCCTCTCTGAGTCTAGGAAGGCTAGGTCCTAGGGCTCCAAAGCTTGGTCTGATGGTACCCTATCATTTGGTTTACCAATCTACCAAATTACGGGACAATAACAGAGTGGAGGAGTTCACTTACGCAGAGCCAACCATCAGTACTGGCAGAAGGCATACCACGGAAGTTGATAGACTGAGACTTGTTTCTTCACAGAATGTAGGAGCCCCTACTTCACAGTGCAGAAAAAGACAGTCTCCCGACCGATTTACTGGATACATAGCTCTCATGACCAAATGTATTGTGAGTGAACCATATTCCTTTCAGGAATCAGTGTAGGAGCCCAAATGGGTAGATGAAATGGTGGAGGAGTATGACTCCATTGTCAAAAGAAGTGCTTGGGAAATTCTTCCTAGGTCGGTTGATAAATCAGTGGTAGGTTCAAGATGGATCTACAAGGTATAGAAAGATAATGATAGGAGTGTGGAGAAATAAAAGGCCAGATTTGTGGCCCGGGGCTTCTCACATATCAAGGGGATAGATTATGAAGAGACCTTTGCACCTATCACAAGGTATTCTTTCATAAGTACCATCCTTTCTCTCCCAGTGCAGATGGATTGGCACATTCATCAGATGGATGTGAAAATTGGTTTCCTCAATGGGATCATTGAGGAAGAGGTGTACATAGAGTAGCCTAAAGGCTTCAAGATCTTCAACAACGAGTCACATGTTTGTCGACTCACAAGAGCGTTGTATGGGCTGAAGCAAGCACCTCGTGCTTGGTACACTTGGATAGAAAGTTATTTCACCGAACTTGGCTTCACCATAAGTGAAGGGATCTTCCCTGTATAAATTCCTAATTATACTCTAAACTGTTTGTGATAGGGATCCCATCCAGGGTGTGGGTTTAGCTATCGCTGAATATTCCTTTTCTCAGACAAAAAAGAGCCCTGCAGACCTATGAAAACAACATTATTTGAATAATACAAGACAAATGGTTGATGAGTATCAATGAACATAAAACACTGCAAATAGCGAAGCGAGTTTAAAGCATGTAGCCAAAGGAAATGCTGTTAGCAGCACGTCATTAGGGTCATGCTTGTCAAAGTTGTTCGAACCATGAAAGAAATAGTTCTTGATGGTCAAAACACCCTTCAATTCCTTAAGCGTTTACAAAAGATAAGATAATGTTAGTAACGAAGTTGCTAACAATTTCTCGATTAAATAACTCTATACCATTAAGACATTAAGTGAGCTGAAACATAAAAATTATATAAGCAACAAACTCAGATCAGTTAATCATAAAAGATATTCGATACATGAGACAAAAATATTGATAATGTTAACACACGAGTCCTCATTAGATCCAATAGTGGAATCAAAACATTTGTTGGATTCATTCTCAGCAATATGTATTCAATGCTATACAATTCTCTTTGCTCCTTTGGAGTCCAAAAAAAAGATCCTTTACAATTTCCTAGAGGAAGTATTTATAGAACAAAATTGACCCTTGGGTGTCCCTGACTTTTCGCATTCCCGACTGTTGACATACTCTGCAACGCGAGAAACATTTGCGACTTGTGACCTAGCTCCGAGGTGACCTGCGACTCTCTGTTCTTTTGTGACCTACGACTACCTGCCTTTTGCAACTCGCGACTGTCTTCCTGTTGCGACCTATGAATTGTGCCTTTTCCTTGGTCAAGGAAGCAACTATGTGATTGCAAGGTCTAGTACGTCTACTTTTTGCTGATCTTTGGGATATTATTGCCAGGCTTGATAGTCTACAGCGACGAGAGTTACCTGGGGAGTATCTTCTTTCAATATATGGAAGCACTCAAGACCATTCGGGATTAAGGTGCGCCTTTTTACTGTGATCGGATTGGATAGAAAAGCCATTTTAGTGTAGATTCAAACTGAAGTAACGAAGAACTGAATGAGATTTTGCTGTGAGGCCGAGAGATCCTGATAGGAATTCACTTGTCTCATGGGTTGCAGGAATGTTTGAATGTACTGAGCAGCCTCTTCTCTTGTTTTCTCAGTGTCCAACATACCTAGAGAAGGAATGTGGTGAGTTTCTTCCATTGAATTGATCCCACTGATCATATTCTCATATGAAGACATTACCTTTTCTAGATCCTTGACCAGCTTGTCTTTGGACTGTATCTTCATTCGGATCTGGACCTTGTCATTCTGGGTGCAGACCCATTCCTTCCTAGGCAGAGTGTCAGGAGCATGTGGGTATATGCTTGAGTATTCCAACATATTATCCAAAGCAGTGGAGACCTCCTTTAGCTGTGAAATCCTACTTTTGGTTTCTTCTTGTGCTTTTAGTAATGGAGCGACTGCGTGTTTTATCGTGAACATCTCTTCATATACTTGTTTCATAGTGGATTCCAGAGTGCCTAACTCCCTTTGAATGGTGAGTGGAAATTCGTTGGCCTGGGTGCTTGTGAAATGTAGCCGATGAGCTTCTTCCTCCAACCCCTTCTTATCCTATTCAACCTGAGCTGCTCTCTACTCAGAAATTTGCAGCCTGTTTTGTAAAGAGAGAATATATCTACTCATCTTGCTAACATTTTCCTTTGTGGCCACTGCAAAGGCAGTCCCTGCTGATGCAATCATAATTGGATTGGTCTTGGTATCCAAGACTATGTCATTTCTGTTGTGGCTGCAAGAGGTGCAGTGGGGTTCCGTGCTAGACATCTTCTCTTCTCTTTCCTGATCTTGTGTGTGAACTGGTCATAGGTTAGTCTTGTCAGATCCAAGACTTCATTTTCCTGTTCCTCAGAGGTGCCAAGTTTCGAGAGAGAAAAATGCACATTTTTCTTAGGGGTTGTCTGAGGCACCTTGATGTGTGGAATCTCTGTATGTTTCCCTGTTTCTGGAGGAGGTGTCTTGATTCCCTCTACTTCCTTGGAGGAATCTTCCCTCGATTTATGACTTTCTTCCTCCTTCCTCCTTTGCTCAGCTTTTGCTTTATCCTTTTTTTCTTTTAACTGGCGCTTAGCTTATGCCTTGTCCTGCTCTTATTTTAGATTATGCTTAGCTTCTACCTTCTCTTCCTCTTCTTTCCTCCTTTTTTCCTCTTCCTCCTTTTTCTTGCGGGTTTTTTCTGCCTCCTTCTTCTTCGGCTCTTCTCTTAGCTGTTTATTTTTCTTGTCCTCCCCTTTATGTTGTGCTAGGGAATCTTGAGTCCTTTTGATTTCTTCTACCTTTTCTTTCTCCTCAGCTTCTTTTTGTGCCTTAGCCTCTTTGATTCTTTGTTCCTGTTGTTTTTCAGAGAGACTACTGCCCATATCAGTCCTTCATTTCTTAGCTTTAGAAGATGAGGATTCGATTGGCGTGTTGGTTCTTTCTTCTGCATTTCGGTCATCCTATTCATCTTGATCAGTTGATTCTTCCAGCGCAGCCTGCCCATCCTTGTTGTACCAATTCTTGATTTGATCCTCGGCAGGGCATTTCATGTGCTAGTAACTCCACTTGAACTTGGCCCGCTTGCAATGTGAGGGAACGATTTTTTCAGGATCATATGACCTGTGTGATACGGGAGGTAAATGAAAACTATAGGTTTCCTTAGCCTCTTCTTCTACTTCCCTGAAATCTTTGACCGTGTAGGCACCGATAGTAAGCATAAGGGTAGGCCATGGTTTTTTCTTGCCCTTGGTGAGAACCTTTGAAAACCCAACCATCATCTGGTAGCATACTTCTTGCAAGAGTAATTTATCAGTGATAAACTAGGGTAGTGCGTGGGGTGCCTTGAATGACCCGAAGACCTAGATGAAAGTGTTATCTATGATAGGAAACTAGCTAGCCACTTGGGTTATTGTCTCCATGGATCGCCTGGACATGCATGGGGCATCCTTGCCAAACAATTTTCCGTAGAACACGGGAATGAAGTTGTGTGAGATCGAATCTATATCTTGCTTGTACTTGGAGGCCCAAAATACATGCAACTCTTTATGGATTGGCCCACCATGCTCTGCATCCCAGTTATGAGACCATCTGATAAATTTACATCTCGCGCATACTGTGTCCAACAGATAGGAGGCCATAGAGAATTCGGATGCACACCCTTCATTGGGTGCTTGCGCTAATGATATGTTTGACCTAAGGGCTGCTACTATTAGGTTGGCCAAGTTGAAGCGGGTGCCGTATGTGGTAATAATGTACATGAGGGAAACCCAAGTAACATTGAAAGTGGTGGCATCTTTTCGGCCATACATCTTGCATAACATTGCCGCCACCAACTTGTAGACTCTCTTGAAGCTTGCTGTTTTATATTCTTGATCCTTCCTGAACTTAAACTTTTTTGGATCCTCCCACCATCCCCTTAAGGTCTCGGGTATGGGAGGCGCATGGAATTTTAGCATTTCGGCATTAAAAATACGCTTTCCACGAGGTGGGGAGTGCATAGTAGACCTCTACATCCTGCCCCTTCATATTTTCAAAGGACTTTCCTGAATGATGTGGATTGACCCAGATTCTAGAGTTGACCTTTTGCAAGATCCATTCGATCATCTCTGTGCATGGAAAAATGGGTGGATGGGCCCCTGCGTAGTGTATCTTATACATCTTGACCTGAACATACACCTTCCGATCTAAGAGGCCTTCTGGAAATTCAACCTTTGTGAACTCCTGGTATAGCTGATGCCAACTCATGTTATCTCCTTTCCCAAACACGCAAGCGGTGTCTCCATAGATAGGGGGAGGGGAAGGAGGCATCTCTTCTTCTGAAATTTCTACTTCAGGACTCTTGCCTCTTTTCCGAACTGCTGGGGGCCCCATATTTCTTGAGGTCAAAGAGATGGAAACACACTCAAGCTCAGCTTCGTTGTTCCCCAGGAAAAATGGCTCCAACTGGCTTGTTAGAGACATTACTTGCTCTGTCACGCAAGTCGAATGCGACCTACGCGACCGTTTATTCATAAAGGAGTAGCACGTGTAGTGAATTAATGAGGGTCACAAGTTGCAAAGTAAAGCTAGTTGAGGGATTGTACGAACTTGTGACCTTGCGACTTCGCGACCTGGGGGTCGCAAGGTCACCAAGTCAAACAGTTGCAATTTTTAAGATTTAGATCAATATGCAACCTTGCGACCTTGTGACCTGGGGGGTCGCAAATTTTGGATTTAATGAGTTTTTCGACTCTTCGACTGGTAGTTAAAAAATACTAGATCAGGATCAGACTCAATCTTTACTGAAAGATCAGGGGCTCAAAAATTTTAAAATGGGGCAAAATTTTGGAGGGTGTTGTAGCGACTACAACAAATTGTGATTCACTGGTAGGACCCAGGATCTCTGTCGGTGATTCATCTTAAGGGGGGTGGGGGTGTCTTAGTAGGTTATTCCTTTCACCTCGTGGGTCCCACTACTTTCATCCTAGGACCTTGCATGTTTGCTTCATGTGTTTGCATAGCTCAGGGTGTTGGTTCACTGTGCTTTCATTTCTGGAGGCTGAACACAAAGGGTTGGAGAAACTTCAAAGATTTTTGAAATCCGATACATTTTTTTGGTCCTTGTTGTGTTGCTCCACTGCTAGTGAACCTATTGGTCTCGACGAAGTCATTTCCTAGGAGTCACAGACGTTACTTTGCTGCCAGCGAGCCTGGTCATTACCCCAGCGGATTCGTCGTGTTGCCTCTCTACACAGGAAGCCTTAATCAATCCTTTACCCTTTATTTTATGTGCTAATAACAATTATTTTAATGTACTGAAGGAATTTATTTTTACTGTGCTCAAGGAACTTATTTGAAGGTGAAAAGTATTGCCTGGGCGGATCAGGGATCCCGACTTATTCTGCTTGCAAGAAAGGTTGCTCCTGGTCTATACAAGGACCTTTGATTTTTTCGTGGATATTCATTCGTGATTTTAGGTTTGCCCTATTCTCTTCTTTTCTAGCGACTGACTTCACTGAAGCTTTCTCTTGTACAATAGTCCCTTGAGCAATGAGACTAGGTAAACTAACCGTGCATGGTTTCTGGGACTTAGTCATATTTTCCCCACTAGGTGCCTATCACAGGCCAGCTTGTGCCATTTTTGCATTCTAGGGGTGATTATTCACCACCATAGACTCTGGTACAACATGCCAATCGAGTAACTAATTCATCCATACTTCAATTTGGGGTGCTAAAGGGAATGGATTTCTGAGGGCCTTCTTGAAGAAAGACATTTATTGAAAAACATAAAATAATAAAAACAAGAAAAGAGAATCAAACTATGGTATAGGGTAAGGAGACGACCCCTTGGGATTGTCAGGTGAAGTAATGTTTAAGGTCGTGCCCATTTACCAAGAGGACCTCAATCCTCCCTTCAAGGGTCTCTAACCTGTAAGTGTGGGGACCGACCTTTTCATTGATTTGGAAGGGGCTTGTCCACAGGGCTTAGAATTTGGAGTGTTTCCCCTTTTCTTCATGAGATTTGTTCCATTTGAGGACAAGGTCACCCACTTCAAAAACCTTGTTTCCGGTGTATTTCTTATCAAACCATCATTTTATCCGACTTTGGTGGATGGAAAATTTTTCCCAGGCTTTTAGCCTTTCCTCCTCTATTTTCAACAATGTTTCTATTCGAGCCTGTAAGGTAGGGCAAGGGGTGGCACGAGCTTCTTGTGACAATTGAAGGGCTAGGAGAGATAAGTTGGGAGGAAGGATTGCTTCTTTTCCGTACATAAGAAAAAATGGGGAGGTTCCCAAGGATGGTTTGGATGTGACCCGGTCGGCCCACAGGGCATTATGGAGTGTGTTATGCCAGTTTAATTGTTGGGCCAATAGAGTCTTTTTGATGATGTGGATGAGATTCTTATTGCTTGACTTGGCTAACCCATTTCCTTGGGGGTAATAGTTGGCAGAGTGTTTGAGCACTATATCGTTTTCTAGATCAAATTCATATAATTTGAGCGATGAAAAATAAGTTGCATTATCAAAAACAAGGGAGGTTGGAACACTGAACCTGGTCATGATGTGCTGAGTGATGAAAGCCATTACCTCTTGACCATTGATTTGATGCAATGGTATTGCTTCAACCCAACTTGTCAAGTAGTCCGTAGCCATGAGGATGTATATATGTTGTTTGGAAGAGTGTGGAAAAATTTCTCCAATCATGTCAAGTCCCCACTGTTGAAAAGGTTCTTCCACTACGACGGAGCAAATGGTGGTGTTTCCCTGTTGGCGAATTTTTGACATTGGAGGAATTTCCAAACATGAGCGTGTGCATCCTTGAATAAAGTGGCCCAATAGAAACTAGAACGCATGATCTTGTCAGCGGTGGTGTCCCCTGCATAGTGCCCACCGACTAGACCATCATGAAGTTCTGTCAATACTTTATGTGCCTCATCATGTTCCAAACAACATAGCAGAATCCCGCAGTGGTGCTTACGGAACAACTTACCCTGCACCAGCTGATAGGATGCAGATTTTAGTCTTATTGCACGTTTTTGTTGGGCGGTTAAAGCGGGGTCCATGATACCGCGACTCATATATTGATGAATATCGACGTACCATGAGGAGGTATTTTGCCGAGGTATATCATCAGTTTGATACATGTCGATTTCGTGGTCCCAACACTCCTCTTCGTTGCCTCACGGGTTTGCGGCTTCAGTGACCATTCGACATAGCCCTTGGCCCTTGAAAGTGTGTGTCGGCTTGAATTCCAGGTCATACTCTTGAAGGCACGTCATCCAGTTTCCTCGTCTCTCGCCTAGCTCTTGCTACATGAAAAGTGAGCGAATCGTTGGGTGAGGTACGAACACTGTGACGTGATTCTTCAAAATATATGGCCTGAAATGTTTTACTACTTTGTACACTATGTTGGCCTGCTTATCAATCTCTGTATAATTCATCTTGACACCTTGCAAACCTGTGCTCATAAATTATATGGGCCGCTCATCATTGCTGGCATATTTCTGAGTGAGGACGGATGCGAGAGATGAGTCTGAGGCGAAGGTGTACAAGATAAAACCTTTTCTAAAATCTAGACTATGAAGAGCAGGTGCTTCTGGGATGGCCTGCTTGATGTTATGGAATGCTTCTTTCTCGGGAAAATTCCATTTGAATCTTATGTTCTTCTTGATCATACCTTACGGAGGTTTGACTATTTGGGCAAAGTCTGATATAAATTTTTGCACGAAGTTGATTTTCCCAAGGAAAGACTACATGGCCTTCTTGCTGCTTGGGGGAGTGATATGGGCGATGAATTTTGCACGTTCTAGATCCACTACTATACCATTCCAGGTTATGATGTGTCCCAACAGATTTCCTTCGGAGACGGTGAAAACACTTTTCTTTGGATTGAGTAAGATCCCGTATTTTCGGCACCTTTCAAAAATCTGCTTCAGGTGGTGTAAATGGTCGCTCCTACGCTTTGAAAATATGGTGACGTCATCAAGTTATACTACCATGCTTTGCCCCATTAGGCCCCGAAAAGCGATGTCCATGGCGCTTTGGAAGTTTTCCCCAGCATTGATCAGGCGAAAGGGCTTGCACCTGAACGCGAACGTCCCCCATTTAGTTCTGAATGTGGTTTTTAGCCAGTCAGGCTCAGCCACCAGTACTTGGTTGTAACTCGAAAAACCATCTAATAATGAGAACATTTATGACCCCAATACTTCTTGAAGGATCTACTCCATAGGGGGTACCAGATAGTTGTATTTGTCTTAAGCTCTTTTCAAATTTCAGAAGTCCATGCATAAGCGAATTTTTCCAGATTGTTTACGCACCAGAACCAAACTTGACACCCAGGTTGAGTGTCAGACTTTTAATATTATATGCACATCCAAGAGTTTCTTTAGTTCCTTTTGGATCATTGGCTCCAAAGAAGGGTGTACCTTTCTCAGCTTTTGCTAGAACGGTTTCACTCCTTCTTTCATGGGTTTCACGTGCTGGATGATTCGTGTGTCATAGGTTCGCAGCTCATCATATGTCCAGGCGAAACATCTCGGTACTCACTGAATAGCTCAGTGAATGATTTCCTTTCCTGAGGGATGCATTCAGTGCCGAGGTTGACGAATTTGAGTTCATTCTACATCTTGAGGTTTAGCTGTTGGTGCACCAAAGTGGAACTCTGCACCTTCGTGTTGGGAGGTCCATGAAAATGGTTCTGTAAAAACAAATTTTCAAACAAAAAGATCCCTTTGGGTATGAGATTTCCTTTACAATCCTCTTCGTCTATAATTGCGTCCTTGAACACGTCCATATTGAGCATGAAATCCACTACCTGCTGATCATCATTAAAAATGTGCAGATTAGTGACATTGTCTGGTATGGATGGCTTGTAAATAATTTCAATAGAAAATCCATCTCTTAGTGGCGTGAACCTAGCAGCATCATTGGCGAGTGTATTAGTTGTTGTATTGTGCATTCTAAGTATGGATTTAATACCAAAAGCATCAAAAGCAGAAATTAAACACCATAAATCTTGTTGGTAACCTTTCAAATGTGGAGATAATCAATGGATGGTGTTACGTACCTGAGGGATAATAATATAGGAGTCTCCAATTACCTTTAAACAACTGAATTTGAGATCTATGGCTTTCTTGAGCCTGAGAATCAATGCTTCACACTCAACTGTATTATTGGTGCACTGGAACTCTAGCTGGCAGGAGATTAGAAACTTGTTCTTCTGAGGTTCCAACAGAATATAGCCTGCGCTGGCCCCATCATGGGTTTTCATATTTTGATTTCACAAGGCCATCCAGGCACATGGGAGATGTACTCAGGGCAGTGGATTTTAGAGGTTCTCTTGTTGAGGTGAAATGGTTTTCGGTGACCAACAAGAGTTTTGACTGGACGTATTGAGTGACCAGAGATTGGGGGGTTTGGTAGCACCGAAAAATGGATTCCAAGAAACACATGTCGAGTTCTTCCTATGAAAAACTGACTGGTTCATTAGTTGCATCCAGGTCAGTCACCGTGTGTTTCATGTAAGGCTCACTTTCAACCTGGATTTGCTTATTCCTACCTTTTTATGGGAGCCACAGGTGGGACCAGTCAGTGGCAAGGTACCCTTGCAGCTTTCTAGACCAGTCTTTGCTCAAGAGGAGACCATAGGCTTTGGGGATGTCCACGATCACTATGTATATGCACTGATGCACCCTAGATTTAGAGGATAAGCAGATGATAACATTATTCAACTCACCTACAACAGGAACTTGAGATCTATTGAGTTGAATGATTCTGGCATTAGTTTTCTCGGGGCTAATGTTTAACTTCTTGCATAGAGACAAGGGCATAACATTTGTGGATGCACCAAAATTGACGAGGCAGTTGTGGACATTGAAGTTGAAGATCTCGAAGGATAGGAGGAAAGGGGTCGTGGATCCCCTGGAGTTTGCATTAACGTCATTCACGATATACTAGGGACTTGCAGTAGATTGGGTAGATGTGGTACTCACGGGTTTGACCGTCGGTGGGTTGGAAAATGCTTTGAGGATAAGATCTCGCTGATTAGCAATGCAAGCGAGTTCATAGAGGGAAATTTTGGCCCGTGGCTTCTTCATATCTTTGATAATGTTATACTCGGAATCTGGGTGTGAGATAGGTTCGATGGAGGCTTTCGGAGAACTTGATGACGATCTAGCCTTTTCGTTTACTCAGGCATTGGTTGGGCTAGATTTTTCGGGAGTCACGGTTTGGTTCTCTTTATTGGGTGGCATGATTTTCCTTAAGAAAGCTTTTATTTTTTCCTCGAAGGATTGTTCTGAGACCATGCCTTTGCTCCTCAGGCTATAGTTTCGAGGGGTTTGGATTTTGGGTAATCGGCCAAGTTTATTTTAGTTGTGGAAGGGGGCCTTTCCCCGTGGACTACCTTGAAGGCGAGGACAGTGGATCCCATATCCTCATCTGGGGGAGAGGTTTCCTCGTCATCTTAAATATCCTCCTCTTCTAAATCGCCCATGGTATGATCTTCTAAGAGTTGATTTACCACGACAGTCATGTTGTTGATCCACTAGGGGCAAGTTTTCTCCAAGTGGGAGGCTTGTTGGAAGGAGCAGAAATTATCTTTGCCAATTTCTTCCACATTGAGACCGGTGTTCAGGTTTGACAGAGGCCGGCAGATGGTAGGGTTATTCTTCCTGAAGAAATGTTTCTAAGTTTTGGTACCTGATGCAGAGTCATTGTTTTTTCTCTTAAGGTCGGAGACTTTGTTTGTTAACAGCTTGAGAGACTTGGTGATACTTTTGAAATCGAAGGGGTATTTTTCTTTATCTCCGGGCTTATGAGTTGAAGATTGAGTTATTTTCGTGGTCGGCTTTGTGTCATCTCGACCATCATGATCAGTGGCTCCTATGGAAAGCATGTCCTTTTCAACAGTGAGGGCAGTGGTGTAATTCGCTACTAGGGTAGCTATGGCTTTGCATTTTACGAACACGGTGATATCTCGCGGGAGAGCCCTTGTGTAGTAATCAATAGTGTTGGAGTCATCTAAGGCCACGTTCAAAGGGAATTTATTCAATATAGCAGTGAAGTGTGGATTAAATTCTTTGACATTCTCTTTCTTCTAGCATTTCAAAGTACTAAGCTTTATAAGGAGCATGGAAGGAGTCTTGTCTTCCGAAAAATTTTGGAGGAAGGTACGATGAAATTGCTCCTAGGAAGAAATGGAAGCAATATGGAGGGAACGGTGCCATGTAGCAGCCTTATTTTCTAAGGTATGAGGAAAGAGCCGACATGCTACATCATCAGACTGCACTCTCATCATTTGCAAAGCCAAGTAGAAGTTGCTTATGTGATCTTCGGCCAACATACCCTTCTTGGGGTCAAACTTAGGGAGGTGCTTCTTAGGGTGTCAAGGCATGCCATGGAGGGGACCATGGAGACCTACAGGAGACTACGCCATCCAAGCCAGCAGCTGCACATGCCTATCCTGTTGGTCGCTTGGTATGTAGATATGCCCAATTTCACTTTCAGATTCACTTCCCATGCCAGATCTGGAGGTTTCGTCGTCATGGTGAGAGTGCATGTCTTGGCTCCTCCTACAGTTCCCTATATTCCTAATATTTCGACCTTGCCGACGGCCTCTGTCTCCCCAACCCCTATTTCCCTGGTCCCTCCCAGTTGCTCCTCCAGGCTAGTTATTTTCTTGAGTGTCATCATTCAAAGGTTGGTCGGGTTGCGGGTCGGCGTCAGGTTGGGTTTTAGTGATTTCAGGGCTGCCTTCCTGAATCCCTCGACGACTGTCGGGGGGTTCTGCCAAATTATGCTCAACTACATCTGCATAATCTTCGATCATAAGACCTATCAACTGAGTTAGGGAATTGAATAAGGCTCCTTGGCAAGACTGATTAGCTGCGGGAGTTCAAGGGTTGACTAGGGAAACGGTGGCTAGGACGTTTTGCAAGCCTCTGATGAGATCATGGGATATCGGGCACAGGGCCCTTAGCTGGTCTGAGGTGATCTCATAGTAAGGGGGTTCATCTTCTAGGGAATTTTCAGGGGGCGGAGGACCAATATTTTCATACATGATCTCCCCCTAGGGGGTTTTCAATGGGATGCTACTTGTGTGCTAGGAGCTTGCCATTCAGGCCCTCCTTCTAGCGTCAAGTATGTTGACGGGGAGAAATGTCCGACCAACAGTAAGGGATCTCCCCGGTATAAAGTCCCACTTAGACTATAAACCGTTTGTGATAGGGATCCCATCCGGGGTGTGGGTCTGGCTACCATTGAATATTCCTTTTCTCGGACACAAATGAGCCCTGCAGACCTATGAACGCACAATTATTCAAATAATACAAGACAAATGGTTGATGAGTCTCAATGAACATAAAACACTACAAATAGCAAAGCGAGTTTAAAGTATGTAGCCGAAGGAAATGCTGTTAGGAGCATGTCATTAGGGTCATGCTTGTAAAAGCTATTCGAACCATGAAAAATAGTTCTTGATGGTCAAACACCCTTTAATTCCTTAATAATTTACAAAATATAAGATAATGTTAGTAACGAAGTTTCTAATTATTTCTCGATTAAATAACTCTATACCATTAACACATTAAGTGAGCTGAAACGTAAAAATGATATAAGCAGCAAACACAAATCAATTAATCATAAAATGTATTCGATACATAAGACAAAAATATTCATAATGTTAACACATGAGTCTTCATCAGATCCAGTAGTGGAATCAAACATTTGTTGTATTCATTCTCAGAAATATGTATTCAATGCTATACAATTCTCTTTGCTCCTTTGGAGTCCAAAAAAGAAGATCCTTTACAATTTCCCGGATGGAGTATTTATAGAACAAAATTGACCCTTGGATGTCCCTGACTTTTTTCAATCTCGACTGTTGACATACTCTGTGACCCGAGAGACATTTGCGACTTGCGACCTAGCTCCAGGGAGACCTGCGACTCTCTATTATTTTGCGACCTGGGACTGCCTTCCTATTGCGACTTGCAACTGTCTGCCTGTTCCAACCTGCGACTTGTGCCTTTTCCTTGGTAAGGGAAGCAACCGTGTGATTGCAAGGTCTAGTACGTCTACTTGTTGTTGATCTTTCAGATACTGTTGCCAGGCCTGATAATCTGCAGTGACGAGAGTTACTGGGGAGTATCTTCTTTCAATATATGAAAGCACTCAAGAGAATTCAGGATTAAGGTGCGTCTTTTTACTGCGATCTGATTGGATATAAAATCTAGTTTAGTGTAGATTCGAACCAGAGTAACAAAGAACTGAATGAGATTTTCTTGTGAGGCTGGGAGATCTTGAGAGGCAACTGCTTGTCTCATGGGTTGTAGGAATGTTTGAATATCCTGAGCAACCTCTTCTCTTGTTTTCTCAGTGTCCAATGCACCGAGAGAAGGAATGTGGTGAGTTTCTGCCATTGTATTGATCCCACTGATCAGATGCTCATATGAAGACATTACCTTTTCTATATCCTTGACCAGCTTGTCTTTGGATTGTATCTTCATTCGGATCTGGACCTTATCATTCTGGGTGCCGACCCAGTCCTTCCGAGGCAGAGTCTCAGGAGCCTGTGGGTATATGCTTGACCATTCCAGCATATTATCCAAAGCAGTGGAAGCCTCCTTTAGCTGTGCAGTCCTCCTTTTGGTTTCTTCTTGTGCTTTTAGTAATGGAGCGACTGTCTGTTTTATCGTGAAAATATCTTCATGTACTTGTTTCATAGTGGCTTCCAGAGTGCCTAACTCCCTTTGACTTGTGAGTGGAAATTTGTTGGCCTAGATGCTTGTGAAATGTAGCCTATGAAATTCTTCCTCTAGCCCCTTCTTATCCTGCTCAGAAATTTGCATCCTGTTTTGTAAAGATAGAATCTCTCTACTCATCCTACTAAAATTTTCCTCTGTGGTCACTACAAAGGCAGTCCCTGCTGATGCAATCATAACTAGATTGGTCCTGGTATCCAAGACTATGTCCTTTTCCATTGTGGTTGCAAGAGGTGCGACAGGGTTCCGCGCTAGACATCTTCTCTTCTCTTGCCTGATCTTGTGCGTGAACTGGTCATAGGTTAGTCTTGTCAGATCCAAGACTTCATCTTCCTGTTCCTCGGAGGTGCCAAGTTCCGAGAGAGTAAAATGCACATTTTTTGTAGGGGTTGCCTGAAGCACCTCGATGTGTGGCAGCTCTGTCTGTTTCCCTGTTTCTGGAGGAGGTGTCTTGATTCCCTCTGCTTCCTTCGAGGAATTTTCCCTCAATTTCTGACTTTCTTCCTCCTTCCTCCTTTGCTCAGCTTCTCATTTATATTATTTTTCTTTTAACTGATGCTCAGCTTCTGCCTTGTCCTGCTCTTCTTTTAGCTTGCACTCAGCTTCTTCCTTCTCTTCCTCTTCTTTTATCCTTTGTTCTTCTTCCTCATTTTTTCTGTGGGTTTCTTCTGCCTCCTTATTATTCTGCTTTTCCCTTAGCTGTTTCTTTTTCTTGTACTCCCCTTTATGTTGTTCTAGGGCGTCTTGAGTCCTTTTGGTTTCTTCTTTTTTTTCTTTCTCCTTAGCTTCTTGTTGTGCCTTAGCCTCTTTGATTCTTCGTTCCTATTTCTATTTAAAGATACTACTGCCCGTATCAGTCCTTGGTTTCTTCGCTTTAGAAGATGAGCCTCCGCCTAGCATGTTGGTTCTTTCTTCTCATTTCGATCATCCTATTCGTCTTGATCAGTTGATTCTTCCAGTACAGCATCCCTGTCCTTGTTGTACCAATTCTTGATTCGATCCTTGGCAGGTCATTCTATGTGCTGGTATCTCCACTTGAACTTGGCCCACTTGCAATGTGAGGGAACGATTATTTCATGATCATATAACCTGTGTGATACGGGTGGTAAATGAAAACCCTAGGTTTCCTGAGCCTCTTCTTCTACTTCCCTGAAATCTTTGACTGTGTAGGTGTCGATAGTAAGCAGGAGGGTAGGCAATGGTTTTTTCTTGCCCTTGGTGAGAACCTTTGAAAACCCGCTTGTCATCTGGTAGCATAATTCTTGCAAGAGTAATTTATTAGTGATGAAATGTGGTAGTGCATGGGGTGCCTTGAACGACCCAAAGACCCGAAGGAAAGTGCTATCTGTGACAGGAAATTAGTTGGCCACTTGGGTTATTGTCTCCATGGCTCACCTAGACATGCATGGGGCATCCTTGCCAAACAGTTTTCCGTAGAGCGCGGGAATGGAGTTGTGTAAGATCGACTCTATATCTTGCTTGTACTTGGAGGCCCAGAATACTTGAAACTCTTTATGGATTGGCTTGCCATGCTCTGCATCCCAGTTATGATATGATCCGGTAACTTTATATCTTGCGCATAATGCGTCCAACAAATAGGAGGCCATATAGAATTCAGATGCACACCCTTCATCAGGTGCTTGCACTAATGATATGTTTGACCTGAGGGCTGCTACTATTAGGTTGGCCCAATTGAAGCGGGTGTCGTATGTGGTAACATCGTACATGAGGGAAACCCAAATACCATTGAAAGTGGTGGCATCTTTTCGACCATACATCCTGCATAACATTGCTGCCACCAACTTGTAGACTCTCTTCAGGCCTGCTATTTTATATTCCTGATCCTTCCTGAACTTAAACTTTTCTGGATCCTCCCACCATCCCCTTAAGGTCTCGAGTATGGGAACTGCATGAGTAGTAGCCCATTTAGTGTTGAAATTCTATTCTCGGGTGGGGAGTGCATAGTAGACCTCTGAATCCCACCCCTTCAAATTTGCAGATGACTTTCCTGAATGATCTGGAATGACCCAGGTTCTGGAGTCAACCTTTTGCAAGATCCATTCGATCATCTTTGCGCATGGAAAAAAGGGTGGATGGGCCCCTGTGTAGTGTAGTTTAGACCTCTTGACCTGAACATACACCTGCCAGTTTGGGAGGTCTTCTGGAAATTCAGGCTTCATGAAATCCTAGTATACCTGATACCAAATCATGGCATCTCATTTCTCGAACATGCAAGCAATGTCTCCATAGATAGGGGGAGGGGAAGGAGGCACCTCTTCTTTTGAAATTTCTACTTCACAACTCTTGCCTCTTTTCCGAACTATTGGGGGCCCCATATTACTTGAGGCCGAAGCGATGGACACACACTTGAGCTCAGCTTCGATGTTCCCTAGGAAAAATGCACTCCAGCTGGCTTATCAGAGACGTTACTTGCTCTATTACGCAGATCAAATTCGACCTACGCGACCCTTTTATTTATAAAGGGGTCGCATGTGCAGTCAATTAATGAGGGTCGCAAGTCGAAAAGTAAAGCTAGTTGAGGGATCATGTGACCTTGCAACCATGCGAATTCACAACCTGGGGGTTGCGAGGTTGCTAGGTCGCACAGTCGCAATTTTTAAGTTTTAGAGCAATATGCGACCTTGCAACCTTGCGACCTGGGGGGTCGTAGGGTCACAGGTTCGCAACTTTTGGATTTAATGAGATTTGCGACTCTGCAACTAGAAGTTAAAAAAAACTAGATCAGGATCAAACTCCATATTTATTGAAAGATCAGGGGCTCAAAAAATTTAAAATGGGTAAAATTTTGGAGGGTGTTGCATCAAATACAACAGATTCAACAAAAAGATCCTAGTGAAATTTAAGCACCTACACTAGGATGGAGCCTCAGGCTATTTTTAGGTGGATGTCTATTTATAGATGCATGAGAAAATTTTGTTTATAAATGCATGTCTATTTATAGATTTATGTGAAAATTCTATTTATAGATTACATGTCTATGTATACATGCATGTCAACTATTATTATCCCTTAATATTAGTTGGACAATAAACTATAATCTATTCTCAATGAGAACTTGGAAATAGTTAACTGATGTGGAAAATTAGTTAGCTAAAGGAATTTCGAGTTAAGAGGTTGGTTGGTGGGACATGTAGGTTGAATTAGTTATAACTGAGTGATTTGAAGTTGTAACAGAGTTGGAAGTGCAGTAATGCAAGTTGTAAAGTAGTTTAACTCAGTTGAGTGAGTTAAAATCAATTGTGCTAGTTGTAACTGAAGGTAAACTAGTGAGAGATCAAGTGAATTAATTATTAATTAATTCACAATCAGTGGTCTCACATGAAATTGAAGATTTACTATTATTAACTGCATTGCATGTCAGATCCACTGGAGACCCAGTTGAGTTCTAGGTGAAAGGGAAGTAAACTATCATTTGTGACATTATCTGGTTGCACACATGCAACGACACACATATTGGATGTGCCCATGAGGATTTTGCAGTCAAGGCAAGTAGGATTTCACTCATTCAAGGATTGCTATCAACTAAGATTGCGCAATGGAGGCAGGCTGTCTAGAGATAGTAAATTGGCTAAGTAACTTGCCAATTTTTGTATGACAATGTGAGATAGTTAGCTCATGCACATAGAGCTCTTGGATTAGAGCTTTGTATGTAATTGTTTCATGATCCATGATGTAATAAATAGTAGAATATAGTGGGGTTTTTAGCTATAAGCTTTCCCCCGGTAAATTATATGTGTTATGTGTGATTGATATTTCTTCATGATATTGTGATTGGCGATTTTGTTTTAAATTATACAAATATTAGTTGAAGCGATTATGTATTTAAAAGTAGAATATTGTTAGATCGGGAGAATCCAGGACATACCTGAATTTTGTATTAAATTTATACATGGTATCAAAGCACAGGAGATTGCAGTAGTGAACCAAGAGCTGAGTTTGTTGGTGGAAAGAATTCGAATTTGGAGAAATACTTTATTGGTGCTACAGCTAATTCAAGATCGAAATGGATTTCAATGGTTTGAGGTTAGAGTATGCACTCGAGCGCAACTTGAACTACATTTATTGGAAGGACAGGATGGAGGCAGTGCTCGAAGAAAATGGCTTGAAGGAATTCATTGACAATGATGTTCCTAAGCTTGCTTCATCATATGCTGCCAATCTTGAAGCATGGAAAAAGAAAGTGGCAAAGGAAAGGAGGATCCTGTTGGAGGGAGTACGAGACAACATTGTCTGAAACCTGCATGGGAAAGATACACCATATGCTATGTGGAAGGCTTTTATGGATCTTTTCCAAAGTAGCAACGACCATAGGAAATTGCACTCAAAGATAAACTCAGGAAGATCAAGGAAAAGGGAGAAAACATTCCAAAGTATATCACGAAGTTTGTCTAATGACATGATGAACTGGGTAGTGTGGGAATAACTGTCGTTGATGACGATTTGGTGAGCTTGGCTCTCTTGGGACTTCCTAAGAGTTGGCACATCTATGAAGAGTCTATCAACGGTCGGGAAAAATTTCTAGATTAGGAATGACTGTGGTCGGATCTGGTGCAGGAGGAGTTCAGGCGGAACAACAGAGATGGCTCTTCATCAAAGCATGATCATGAAGAGGATTGTGCTTTGGATGCCAAGGCGAATAAGGGGAAGGGGAATAAATTCCATTCTAAATCTGAGTCTAAAGGAAAGAATCTGGATATTTCCAAGGTGAAGTGTTTTCACTGTCACAAACATGGGCATCTTGCTACTAACTGTCCACAAAAGAAGAAGAAAAAGAAGGTTGCTAGAGCTGCAGCTGGTGAGGCCCTCACCTTGTAATTGGAGTTTGAATTCTCTTTGATCGCATGCAAGGTTTCAATTGCATTAGGATCAGTGTGGTATTGGGATAGTGGCGCTTCCTTTCACATGACAGGAGATAAGGAACTTTTCAGTGACTTGGAGGAGAAGGATCTCCATATGCATATAGATATGGGCAATGACAGATGGTATAGTGCTACCGGGATTGGTACCATTAAATTTTAGAGGGAGTCAGTTAAACCATTTAAATTGAAATATGTTATGCATGTTCCAGGTCTGAAGAAAAATTTGGTCTCAATGGCAGTGTTGGAGGACAGAGGCGATGACATTGTTTTCAGTGATGGAAAATATTTCCTGTGACATAAAACAACAGGTCAAGCCAAGAGGATAGGAATTCGAGTTAAGAATCTCTACAAGCTAGAGGTAGATGGCTGTGCTGCCATGATGGGCAATGCAAAAAAAAAGTGGTAAGCCGAGATGAGGGTGAATTATGGCACAGACGATTGGGCCATCTTCATCATGGAGTCTTGAAAGTCATGCAAGAAATATCTACTAGACATAAAATGGGAAAACTTTCTCAGTTAGATTAATGCATGGTTTGCACCATGGGGAAGTATGTAAAGTCCACCTTTCATGAGAAGGAGAACCGTGCTTCAGGGATCCTTGAAAGAGTTCACACAGACATGTGTGGATAGTTCTCAGTTGCTTCTACAGCAAAACATAAGTACTATGTTATTTTTTTTGATGAATTTTCTCATAAATGATGGATCTTATTCATGCAGAAGAAGGATCAAACATTCTCAAATTTCTGTGAGTTTAAGGCATTGGTGGAGAAAGAGTCGGGGAAGTAAGTGAAGGCTCTTAGGAGCGATAATGGTGGAGAATACATCTCTAACTAATTCAAGAGCTTATGCAGCAAAGAAGGAATTCGAAGAGAACTCATAGTGCCTGATAACCCACAATAAAATGGGGTCGTGGAGAGGAAGAACAGAAAAATCGTGGGTGCATCATGAGCAATGTTGCATGATCAGGGCCTACCAATGCATTTCTGGGTCGAAGCATGCAACACTGCGGTTTATGTGAGAAATTTTTTTCCTCATAGAGTACTTGGCATGAGTACACCTAAAGAAGCTTTCACTGGTAAGAAACTGGATGTTTCACACTTTAAGATTTTTGGCTCATATGTTTATGTACATGTGACCAAGGACACCAAGAAGAAGCTGGAGCTGACTGCTAAAGTTGGGATTTTTTTGGGGTACACAGAAACACACCATAATTATCATGTGTATTTTCTAAACAACAGAATGACTCTTGTGCGACGGGATATAAAATTTCATGAAGGGAAAGCCATGCAGTTGTCGCTTGAGAGGGAGCTAGACTTGCATGTGGAGGAGGAACTACTGGTTCCGAAAGAAGAGTCTCTAGATGTGGATCAACCATAGAAGGAGGTTCACGGAGTGGAGAAGTCCACTCACGCAGAGCCAACCATCAGAAATGGAAAAAAGCATACCACGAATGCTGATTGGGTGAGACTTGATGCTGCAAAAAATGTAGAAGCCCCTACTTCACAGCGCAGGCAAAGAAAGTCTCCTGACCAATTTATTGGATACATGGCTCTCATGAGAAAATTTATTGTGACTGAACCATATTCCTTTTAGGAAGAAGTCCAGGAGCCCACATGGGTAGATGCAATGGTGGAGGAGTATGACTCCATTGTCAAAAACAGTGCTTGGGAAATTATTCCAAGGTTGGTTGATAAATCAATGGTAGGTTAGAGATGGATCTACAAGGTAAAGTAAGATGCTGATGGGAGTGTGAAATACAAGGCCAGATTTGTGGCCCGGGGCTTCTCAAAGATCGAGGGGATAGATTATGAACAGACCTTTGCACATGTTGCAAGGTATTCTTCCATAAGGACCATCCTTGCTCTCTCGGCGCAGATGGGCTGGCGCATTCATCAGATGGATGTGAAGACTGTGTTTCTCAATGGAATCCTTGAGGAAGATGTGTACATAGAGAAGCCTTAAGTTTTCTAGATATTCAATAGCGAGTCACGTGTGCTGACTCAAAAGAGCATTGCATGGGCTGAAGCAAGAAGACAACTATTTCACCAAACTGGGCTTCACCAAAAGTGAAGCAGATGAAAACCTATACCAAATTGTGGTGGAGGGTAAGATTTTAATCATTGTTCTTTATGCTGATGATTTAATATTGACTGGTGATGAGCAGCTGAAACACTCATGCAAGGAGGATCTTGCAAAGGAGTCCGAGATGAATTATATTGGCCTCCTACATTATTTCCTTGGATTGGAAATATGGCAGCGAGATGGTGAACATTTTGTGTCTCAAGGAAAGTATGCAAGGGAGATACTAGGTAAATTTCACATGGAGGGCTACAAACCCATGGATACTCCTCTTCCAGGAAAATAGAGGAAAGAGGATGCTACTTCTTGAGGGGTAGTGGATGCTATTGTTTATCGAAAGTTAGTGGGTTCACTAATGTATCTAGTGAACATGAACCATACATTTGCTATGCACTTAACCAACTGAGTCAAGCTATGGTTAAGCCTACCAAGCTCTTTTGGAAGGCGAGTAAGCATGTCCTGAGATACTTGAGGGGCACATCAAAGTATTTTTTATGGTATAAACAGACAGATGGAGTGAACTTTCATGGCTTCATGGATGCAGATTGGGCTAGAAGTCCAAAGGACAGAAAGCACATCAGGGGGGATCTTTAGTATCAGGTCTACATTTTTTTCTTGATACAACATGAAGTAGAGATCTGTGGCACTCAGTTCAGTGGAAGCGGAATACATGGGAGTGAGTCAAGCTGCTTGTGAGGCTATCTGGATGAGAAAGATCTTGGCCGGTTTGTTTGATTCTCATTTGGATCCTCAATGATTCATTGTGATAATCAAAGTTGCATTAAACTCTCGATTAATCCTGTGTTTCATGATAGATCTAAGAATATAGAAATATGGTACCATCATCTCAGAGATTGTGTGTAGAGGAGGATCATGTTGCTTCAGTACATTCCCACGAAATATCAAGATGCATATATTCAGATGAAGGCACTCACTAGGAGCAAATTTGAATACCATAGAGATAGGATCGGGGTGAAGGATAATCCATTTCTTGTTGAGAGGAAGTGTTGAGATTCAACACGAAGATCCTATTGAAAATTAAACACCTACATTAGGATGGAGCCTCAGGCTATTTTCAAGTGGATGTCTATTTATAGATGCATGAGAAAATTCTATTTATAGATGCACGTATATTTATAGATGTATGTGCAAATTATATTTATAGATGCATGTCGACTATTATTATCCCTTAATATTATTTGGACAATAAACTATAATATATTCTCAATGAGAACTTGGAAATAGTTAACTAAAGTGGCAAATCAGTTAGCGAAAGGAATTTCGATATAAGAGGTTGGTTGGTGGGAAATGCATGTTGACTTAGTTGTAACTGAGTGATTGGAAGTTTTAACAGAGTTGGAAGTGCAGTTATGCAAGTTGTAAATAAGTTTACCTCAGTTAAGTGAGTTAAACTCAATTGTGCTAGTTGTAACTGAAGATACACTAGTGAGAGATCAAGTGAATTAATTATTAATTAATTTACAATCAATGGAATCACATGCAACTAAAGATTTACTATTATTAACTGCATGCATGTCACATCCAGTGGAGACCCAGTTGAGTTCTAGGTGAAAGGGAAGTAAACTATCAGTTGTGACATTATCTCGTTGCACACATGCAACGACATACACATTAGATGTGACCATGAGGATTGCACAGTCAAGGAAAGCAGGATTACACTCATTGAGGGATTTATATCAGTTGGGATTGTGCAATGGAGGGAGGCTGTCTGGAGACAAAAAATTGGCTAAGGAACTTGCCAATTTTTGTATGACAGTGTGAGACTGTTAGCTCATGTACTGAGAGCTCTTGGATTAGAACTTTGTATGTAATTGTTTCATGATCCATTATATAATACATAATATAATATAGTGGGGTTTTTAGCTATAAGATTTCCCCGGGTAAATTATCCGTGTTATGTGTGATTGATATTTCTTCATGATATTGTGATTGGTGATTGTGTTTTAAATTCTGAAAAGATTAGTAGAAGTGATTATGTATTTAACAGTTGCATATTTTTAGATCAGGAGAATCCAAGACATACATGTATTTTGTATTAAATTTCTACAAAATACAAAATTTAGTAGGACATACCTAGTTGTGATTTTTAATTCTCAAAGTGTGGTTTGATTTACTGCTTTCTAGATTATATTTATTTTCATGACAGTTGTTGTTTTTTCCGTTTGATAGATTAAAATTTCTCTTTCAAATTTAGAAGTCGATCTCTAGCATATATAGTGCACGTGTGCCTCATAAGTCCACAGACCCCCCGGGTTGACAATTTATGGAAAAGAATCGAAGTTATTAAATTACCCGAACATTTTGGCATCGTTGCTGGTGAGGCATATATACAGATTAGTTTTCAATTTAGAATGTCATTTCATTTTTCAATTTCAATTTCATTTTCATTTTTCTTTTTATCTGCAATTTCATTTTTTCATTAGATACACAGTTAATTCTCACATAGAAATCAGTTTAATTTATAAATTGTAATTAGTCTTTTACTATATATATATATATATATCATTTTGACGCGTTTAGAATTTTTAATCAATTTTCATAATCATAAATAAACCCAAGCTTGGAAATAGTTAGTTTTCAAATTTTTATTCAATTTTCAGTGGTGCAGTAAGAGCCACTCCATCTAACCATTTGCAAGAAAAATCATGATAACAAAAATTCTTGGAGAAAAGTGGCAACGATGTTCTCTATGGAAAATTTTAAGGTTTAAAATCATTTCTTCTTGATGATATTTTAAATGCATTGACGAAACTTCTAAGTATGCTCTCTTCTTGCGTCTTATGTGACCTAGAAGATCAGAAAGGAAAATTAAATAAGTTAACTTTGAAATGAAATTTTGTAATAAAATTCATACATCTAAAAAAAAATTGAGTGAGAGATCTAAATTTACTCTTCATTATATATAAAAAAAAATTGTTCAAATTTTGTCTCCAACTTAAATAGATCTGTCTCAAAATTTGCTAGAATAAATTATTTTTCTTTATTAAAAATCTTTAAAAAAACACTAATTATTGTTTTCTAAAAATATCTTCTTCCTTTTGTCTTTATTAAATAAATAAAAACAAAACAAAACAGAGCAAAATACATAAAATCATTAAAAAAAAAACAATAAAGAAAAGCATTTTAAAAAATAGAAACAAATAAACACAATATAATGAAGGAAAAAAACATAAAACAATTAAATCGAAAAATAAAAATAAACATTTAAAAAATAAAATAAACAAAAACAAACAAAATAAAATAATAAAAACCAAATCTAAAAAATAACAAAAACATAAAAAAATATAAAACAACATTCATGTTATAAAATTAATAAAAAAACAATAAAAACAAAACAAATGAAATGTTTTTTTTAAATAAACCATATATAAAAGTTCATTTCATACATATGATAAAACATAGGGTTAAAACCAATGACAAAATAAAACATGATTTCAGAACGTAAAGAAAAAAATGAAAAGGACCGACAGCATGGTTTTATGACTGACGACGCTAGGAAAAACCACTACAAATGGGTGTAAAATGCAGTGTCCAATCTAGTGTTTCATTACTTGGGCTATGGCCTCATTGAAACCTGCAAGAATAATTTTTTTTCTTCATATGTATCTTGTTTGATTTTCAAGCTCTAGTTGAAATTAGTGATTTGTAGAATTTGATGGTTAAATTGGTTGCATAGATCCATTTTGTTTGGAAGGTGGACGAATTTGAATTGGAATAAGAAATCTGGGTGGAACTTTGGAAAATGTGCACGTGTTTCAATAATCAGTTGGTTAAAATGTCAAGTGGAAATTTTGGGTTCAATATTAATGGTCATTTATTATTTAATAAAAAATGAAATTTTAAAATAGCATTCAAATAAATTCATTTTCATTATTTTTCATCACATGTTGAATATATGGCTTATTGATAATTTTTTTGGCTAATTTGTTATGGGTCATGTTTTCAAAACCCATGGAAGCCAAAATTCATTAATAATGTAATATTTTAGCACTATTATTTCACTTTGTGGCAATTTGGTCAAACAATCATTGCTACCTGGGAATCCAACATTGGTCAATCCAACCATGTATCGACCAGTCAGTTTCCCAATTCATCATGGCACATAAGAATCTCCAAGTTCATGTGGCATATTCTGGCATTGCCAAGTGACATCTTCAGATGCTTCAACGTGGCACCCTTTGGCGCTACCAAGTGGTACCCTTGCAACATTTTTTTCATTATTTCATAAAAACTTCAAACACTCATAACTCTTTCATACGACATCGGTTTTTGATGATTCAAAAATCACTGGAGAGATAGAGACGAGATATACATGATGGGAGAGTTTTCATAAAAATTTGAAATAGTAAAAAAATGAATAAGTTACCAACAAAACACCAACAGCTAGTCCAAGGTACCACTTTCCAAACAGGTAAAAGTGCATTTGATTTTTCTTGAATTTGTCTCTTGAAGTTATTTTATTAGTACTATTTCGAAGTTGTTTGTGTATATATCAAGATGAAGAGAGACTAATCACCTCTCTCTCTATATATATTCTTACATTTTATTTCAAAAAAGTGCTAAGTTTTTATAGGTTCCAGGACAAGATGAAAGAAGAACATTATATGCACGAGAAGACCAATATTCTTTCAGAGGAGCATGATCATTTATTGCCAAATCAGATTCATTACACCATTGCTACTAAACAAAATATCAATTTTACCAAGGCTACTCATTCTAAGCCTGCAATCGATTCATAATCGTCCATCTCCCTAATAAAAAAAACTCATTTCCCTTCACAATTTTCATACTGTCCTACACCATTTTCACTCACCCTTCTCAAAAAATAATTTCATTTCATCTCCCTTACAAAACTGAGTCACCCGATTTTCCTTTTCATTCATGTCCAATAAACCTTGCTCCAATGCAAATTTTTCATCCATAGTCCTTCAAAATATTATTGTACACTCGTGTTAGATTATGGGGGATTCATTAAAGCCTTCCTTCTAACAAGTTTTGACCCATCGTGATCTGAAAGGAGCGTATTAGTTTGTTGTGCTAAGTGTCCTTTCAGTAATAAAAACATGTACAATTTGTTTCCATTTGTTTTCTTAAGGAATGAGTTTTTTAACCATGAAACATAGATGAATTTGTGAGTTTTAAGCATGAAAATAATCCTAAATAACATTGTACAACAGTGCATAACATAGAAATAACATCACACATAAGTTTTACACAGCAGGCATGACGAAGCAGTTCACCCCTCTTGGGCCACATCTGCTGGTCCAGATCCCAATGGCATGTCCCTCTTTGTCATTATGCTCAAAATTGCAAATACATGTATTTAAAAGCCTCCATTGGTTGTTTTCTCTGCACTAGTGGCTCCAGAATGCTCAAATTAGTCTAGATAGACTATTTTTTCACCCAAATTGGTCGAAAATTGACCTCCCAAATGTTGTTCCCAATAACAGCTAGAAAAACTCCACTAATTGTGGAGAACTGAAGTTAACTGTAGTTAATTTGGCAAATATCCCAAAAATTGATGGCGCACTATTAATATTTGCTAACTGTAAACCATTGAATTAAATGTTATGGGTGGGTGGTCACATGCCAACCCAACCATTACGGTCCACCCGCAACTGCAGGCAGAACCCACGGTAGACCATGTGGAGTAGTTTTGAACTGGAGTTTAAAGAATGTTAAAAAATACCATCGGGGTTTAAACCTTAATTGCGCTAAATGTTGTAACATGTGATAAGGCTTTGAGTTAATGTCATCGTTTCATAACCGTTGAATTACATTATATGCCGCGGTGATCGCATAACATGTGACCAACGTTTGGGGCCGCCGGCGCCCCCCCCCCACCCCCCCCACCCCCATTATTCACACTTTGTATAAGATATATAGGTATGGCACCCCTAAGGGGTAAGCAACAAAGCATAGAGGAGATGGTGGAAATATTTACGGGCATGTCGGATGTCACAGGGTCAAACCCCTCGGACTCCACCAAAACTTTAGTCAACGATCCAGGGGACACGTGGCGGCCTCCAGGCTGGCCACGTGTCACGCATCCAACAGTCCTCCCACAAATTCGTACAAACCATCAAACGGCCTAGAAACTACCACTTGTTGAAACATGACTAGATTTGAGAAAAGGGAATATTTTGAGAATATGCCACCTGCTGACTATACCTGCATGCTGATTGGGCATCCCAGTCACTCCTGTCACAAAAATTTTAGTTGTTTAGGAAAATTATCAGAACGTGATGTTTTACTCATACAACATCGTTTTTTTGAACCATTTGTGGCGTCAGAATCGCAATGATGAGACCTATCTGATCGCTTAGGTTCAGTACAGTTTTGAGCACTTTCAATTTTGAGAAAAACACATGATCTCCTTATCACACATCCCCATTGGGAAGCTTTTGGACCCCAAAATACTTTAATTACCTGTTCAGAAGATGAGGGTACAACTCCCTCACCTTTTCAACTTCCATCCACCTTGCCTTGTTTGGTTTACTGCCCTTGAGCCCAATTCGAAGATAATCTACACTTCCCCTCTTAGAAGTGTGTGTCCTCCTGTTAAGGATGGTATCCTCCTTGAGCTCATCTAGAAATTCTGGCAAGAAATCTTCTATAGATGGCAGTTGAACATCACTGCATTGATCATCAATCAAAGGAGGCTCATACAAATGCAAATTTTCCACATTGACAACTAAACACATTTTCATATATGAAGGAAAGTCAAGTTGAAATGCGTTGTTACCAACTTGTTTTATGATCTTGAATGGGACATAGCAAATGGGCTCGAACTTTTTAAATTCTCCTTGCATCCTTTCTTTGCTTATGTGCAACCATACCTCATTTCCTTCTTAAAACTTGTGATCAATTATATGTTTGCCATGCTTATCCTTGTATTTTCTTTGACTCTTCTTAAGCTGTTGTTGAAATTTTTGATGAATAATCTGAATTTTCTCAATGAAATTTCGAGCCTTGTCAAAATCACTATGCCCATCAATTGCAACATCTGTTGATCAGAGGTTGTCATTGATGTCAACCCAAGCAGCACCAGGGGCTAACCCAATATTGCATGGGAATTTTGACCTACCAAATTAATATATTCTGGGTCAATAATGCTTTTTATGGTTTCTACTTGTCGAGATGTTTCCGTTGATATATGGCACGCCACGTAATTCTTCATGGTTTGAGAGATATTCATGTTTGAAGTTTGCACCCCCAGTTACTGGGCTAAAACCCCATGAGGTTGGGGCATGGGTCATTGAAAAGTCATAATTAATATTTTTTTTAAGCTCCTAAAATCCCTCCCATGTTCACTTGTTGAAGCCCCTCTCAACTTAAGCATTTATATAGATTTTGATCTTCATTTCCTCTTTAGGCAAGGGATTTCGCCATCTTAAATAGGTAATTGTGGAATTTGCGCTCTAACTTTGTTTCTACAAAGGTTTACAAGCTAAAAATTTTATGAGGGGAAGCCAAAATCCTAAGGAAGCTGCTGTAAAAATTTCAGATCAAGGTGCACAAAATTTTTGGAGATATGATCTGTGGAAGTCAGGGTTTGTGCAGGCTCCTGAAATTCATCTCAAAGAAGTCACCTTGGTAAATTCGTCATAACTCTCTCTCTGAGTATCAAAATTGTATTCTGTAAAATGTGGCAGATAGTGCACAGTCTGTTTTTTTTTCTCGATCAATTTTAGAGCCAAATGAAGAAAAAGGGACACGTGGAACACCATACAAGTGTGCTCTGCTCAAACAGTCCATAATTAGAGCATTGTGAGAGATTGGGTATAAATCTCTCTTGAAGAATTCAAGTTGAGTCAGAACTGTGGCATTGGAAAGACGACTCAGAGGATTACTACATGACTAAAAATCAGATATTGAGGATCTGAAATAACATAGATACACCAGATTCAATATTGAGCTCCTAGAAGGCAAGAAAAAGCTAGATCATGTGTTGTCAAGGGTTGCAAAGGACCAAACTTTCTATGGAAGAAAAGAAAAGCAAGGTGCTGCAGAGGGTAGCATTACAAGAGCAACAACCAAGGTGCATAACAGCAGCAAGAAGTTCATCATATGAAGTCTTCAAGTGGGCAGCACTGCATACAATTATTGTAAAGGTATCATTGTACTTAGTCATTGTAAATACATTATTGTACAAATTGTACTAGTATCTATCTGCCAAGGGTTGAAGAGGAAGTGTTGGGAGGTCTAGGATCATCATTAGATGGTTGTGTCAAATTTGGGGTTATGGTCTATTATATCTTCTTCTTCTACATCATTCTATATCATTGTAAAGTGGACCATTTTCCCTGGTACGGGAGTCCATTCTTCTTTTATTCTTCTATAGGGTGGTAGGGTGGTGCTATGGTGAGTTGTAGCTCATTGGGTGTTGGGGCATCCGTTCAGTTGACTACTGAAGAATCTCGGGTGTTGGAGCGCCCATCCAGTGGGAGCTGGAGAAGAATGCTTTTCTAGATTCTAGGAAGTTGGAGCTTTATTTTCAATTGGAGTTGAATATTAAAAAATTATTAGAAAAGCTTTAGGTGGATTTTGTCCCGGAGTAGGTTTCCACCTTAAAAACTGTGTGCATTTGTGTTCCTCTTGTTTGCTGCTATCATTTAAAAAAAATGATAATAATTGAAGATTAACTAATGCTCTAATTGAAAGGAATATTGATTCACCCCCCCTCTCAGTATTTACAACAATTGGTATCAGAGCTTGGTTCCTTCAATAACATTTTAACAGCTGGAAGGAGGTCATGGAGCATACCAAGAATGGTGTACCTCTATTCAATGAGAATAATTATGCACTTTGGAAAGGAAGAATGGAGGTCTATCTCTTGGTGCAAGGTTACAAAGTATGGGACACTGTTCAAAATGGATTTACATCAACCGCGGATGAACAAGGTAAGAAAAATTTGGTAAATGATGCAAAAGAAAAGAATAATATTATCATTGGACTTATTGAATCTGCTTATCATAAGGTGTTGGGTTGTAAAACCGCCAAAAATGTATGGGACAAGCATGAGAATATATATGCAGGTGATTGAAATGTCAAAGAAGCAAAGCTTCAAATCTATAGAGAAAAATTTGAGCAACTAAGAATGAAAGAAGATTGCAACATTGCTGCATAATTCCAATACTTTGATGAAATAACCAATACTCTTGAAGGATTGGGAGAGCCAATTGACGAGAAGACTATTATACGGAAGATTCTTAGAACATTACCAGGGAAATTCAACCCAAAGGTATCGGTCTTAGAATACAGTGCAAATCTGGATAAACTCAGCAAGGAAGAATTACATGGAGTTCTCATAGCATATGAAATGAGACTTGATGAAGAAAAGGGTACTTCAAATCTAGAAACTGCGTTTGTTGCATCTAAGAAAACCAATAAGGACAAACAACCTTCAATTGAAATGACATGCACCTACAAGTGTGAAGAAAAGGGAGATGATGGAGAAGGTCTTTCAGATGAAGAATATGCTTACTTTACGAGAAAACTAAAACCTGGTAAGGGAAAATTCAAAGGTAAACTTCCATTGATATGTTTCGGTTGTGGTGAGGTTGGGAATTTCGTAGCAAAATGTCTGAACAAAAGTGATGGAAAATCAAAAGGAAAGAAAGGCTATAAGAAATTCAACAAGCAAGGCAAAAAGAAAGGATCCAAAAGGAACTTTCTCTCTAAAGAAGATAGCTCATCATCTGATGAAGAAAGTGACAAAAAAGAAGAAGCCAATGAGAAAGTATTGTTTATGGCCAAGCACAATAAACAAGAAGTATAAAACAATGAAGAAGAAGGGTTGACCATAGAATAATTTTATGAGGAGGCAATCAAGATTATAAAAGAGCTCAATGCTGAGAAGATCTGTTCCAATACTCTTGAAGAACAAGTTCAAGGTCTCAAAATTGAGGTTGAAGAACAAAAATGTATTGAAGAGTCACTTCAAAAGAAGTTGGAAGAAAGAAACCAAGAAAGGGAAGCATTAGAAGCTGAATTAGTCTCATTGCATAAGGAAGTGAAGAAGGGAAAAACTATCCAAAACTATGCCAACAGCTCAAGGGCATTGGAAGAACTCATCAACTATCAATGATCTTACAACGACAGAACTGTCCTCAATTACAAAGAAGAAGAAGCAGGACCTTCTACAACAAAATACAATGAACCTATGAGATCTAACATACATGAAGACTTCATTGGACAAGATTCGCAAACACATCCTTGGAAGATGATTCCTCGACGAAGATTTTCATCTAGGTACCAACATATTTTTCATGACTATTGCTATTCATGTGGAAAATTTGGTCATAAAGCTGTAGAATGTCACACGTACCCTAGGAACCAATACAATTCCAAGAGATTCTTCAAATATGAACCTCCCAGGGCTCAACGAAACATCAATAGGTTTGAACATTTAAGAAATAATATGGAATGTTACAAATGTTAGAACTTTGGACACATAGCCAGAGACTGCAGACTTGAAAATACTCCAGAAGAATCTTCGAAGCCACATAATGAACGAACTTGGAAGAAGAAGAAGACTGATAATTGTGCTCTCGCTCTCAAGGCTCAAAAAAATAAATATGTGTGGTATGTTGACAGAGGTTGCTCAACGCATATGACTGGAGATAGAAATAAATTTGTATCTCTAAAAGAGAAGAAGGATAGAACTATATCCTTTGGAAATGATGGATCTTCAAATGTTATAGGATCAGGTACCATCACTCTCATAAGAAAAGATGTTATAGCCAAGAATGTTCTATTGGTCAAAAACATGAATCACAATATGCTCAATGTTGGACAAATGTGTGATCAAGGACACACAATGCTATTCAACTCCACAAAATGTGAAATCAGGAAAGGCAAGTATGGTAAAATTGTGGCTACAACAAGTCGAGCTCCAAACGACATATATGTTATGGATGAAGAAACTAAAGCATGTCTACTAGCTAAAGAAGATGAAAGCTAGTTATGGCACAAACAAATGGGTCACATAAACTTTGACAATCTTGTCAGGATAGGAAAAAAGGAAGCAGTACGAGAAATGCCGAAAATCTCAAAACCTTCCAACACACTATGTGAGGCATGTCGGCATGGAAAGCAGACAAAATTTCAATTTAAAACAAAAGAACACTTTGCATCACATCCATTGGAATTGATACATACTGATCTATGTGGTCCTGTGAGAACAAAAGGCTTAGACGAAGAATTATATTTCATGTTAATGATAGATGACTATACTAGGATGACAGCCGTCAGTTTCCTAAAGAAAAAATCTGAAGCATTTGAGTGCTTTAAGATCTACAAGGAGTTGGTTGAAAATGAAACTAATTTGAAAATAAAGTGCTTAAGATAAAATAATGGTGGATAATTCACTTCCAAATTATTTCAGCAATACTGTGATGAAAATGGAATAAAAAGGAAATTTTCAACAACATGAACACCTCAACAAAATGGAGTTGCTGAAAGAACGAATAGAACCGTATAGGAAATGGGTAGAACAATGTTGAAGGACTCAAAATTGGATGAAAAATTATGGGTTCAAGCAATTGATACGACAGTCTTCATTATCAACCGAAGTCTTCTCAGAAATAATTGCAACAAGGCTCCATATGAATTATGGAAAGGAAAAACAACTAATGTAAAATATTTTAGAATCTTCGGAAGCAAATGTTATATCAAAAGAGAAGATCAAAATTTGGGTAAGTTTGAATCACGTGTTGATGAAGGTATCTTTGTTGGTTACTCACGCAAAATAAAGGCATATAAATGCTATAATCTAAGACGAAAACGGATAGTGGAGAGCATAAATGTTACATTTGACAAAGATGGTGTTCTAGAGAGTAATTATGAGGATCTAGAATCTTTGAAACTTGAGATAGAGGCTGAAAAAGACACAGATAAAATTGTAGAATGAGAAGCAACTATTAACGAGGAAGAAGTAAACAAATATCATCAAGATATACCAGAACAAAAACAAGAAGCTCCTCCAAGGAGAACAAAAGAGTGGATTCAAAAGAACCATCCATCAAATCAATCATCGGTGACATAAATGATGGTCGACAACTTCGTTCATCACAACAAGCTCACGTTTCTTTTCTAGCAACCTTTGAGCCTAGTAGTTTTGAGGAAGCCAGCCAGAATGAACATTGGGTAGAAGCTATGAATGAAGAATTGGATCAAATTGAGAAGAATAACACTTGGGAATTAGTTCCATGACCAAAAGATAAAAATGTCATTGGGACTAAATGGGTGTTCAGGAACAAATTGAATGAAGATGGGCAGGTTACCAGAAACAAAGCAAGATTCGTTTGCAAAGGCTATGCACAGGTGGAAGGAATTGATTTCGAGGAAACATTTGCACCAGTTTCTAGAATGGAAGCCATCCAAATGTTTCTTGCCTATGCATGTTCAAGAAAAATCAAAGTCTACCAAATGGATGTTAAGTCAGCATTTCTGAATGGAGAATTAGAAGAAGAAGTTTACATCAAACAAACTAAAGGTTTTCTACTATCACAAAAAGAAGACTATGTCTGCAGGTTAAAGAAGTCTCTATATGGTCTCAAGCAGGCTCCTAGAGCATGGTATGCTCGTCTTTATGGATATATACGTCAACAAGGGTTCAAGAAAGGTACTGTTGATAGCAATCTTTATATACAAATAGATAAAGACAATTTAACAATCATTGAGGTCTATGTGGATGATATAATATTTGGTAGCAATGATGATTGACTAAGTAATAAATTTTCTATAAAGATGCAAAGTGAGTTTGAGATGTCTTTACTTAGTGAGCTGACATACTTCTTAGGGCTTCAAATATCTCAGCAAGAGAAAGGAATATTTATATGTCAATCCAAGTACATCAAGGAAATTCTCAAGAAATTCAAAATGGAAGATTGCAAACCCTTCCTTACTCCGATGGTAACAGGTTGCAAATTTAGCATAAACAACTCATCTAAGGATGTGGATCAGAGGTTGTATAGATCTATGATTGGTAAGTCTTCTATATGTAACAGCCTCTCAGCCAGATATTATGCAAGAAGTTGGGCAAGTAGCAAGATTCCAAGCAGCACCAAAAGAATCACATATTATTGACATCAAAATAATTCTTCGATATCTAAAGGGCACAAAAGAATATGGCTTGTGGTATCCTAAGGGTGACAATCTCATTATCCAAGCCTTTACAGATGCAGATTGGGCAGGAAGCGTTGATGATCGCAAGAGTACTAGTGGAGCAACATTCTATCTAGGTGGTTGTCTCATATCATGGTTGAGAAAAAAGCAAACTTCAATCTCGTTATCTACAACGGAAGCAGAGAACATTACAACAACATCATGTTGTACTCAAGTCCTTTGGATGAAACAAACTTTGCAATATCTTCAAGTACAATTCAGTGAGCCTATTCCCATATTCTGTGACAACACTAGTGCCATCAGCATCTCTAAGAATCCTGTCATGCATTAAAAAACAAAACACATTCCGATCAAATATCATTTTGTTAGAGAACAAGTCACTGAAAAGAATATCAAACTTGAGTATGTTTGTACAAAAGAACAAATTGTTGATATCTTCACTAAAACTTTACCTTGTGAAGCATTTGAATATCTTCATCAAAAGCTTGGGATTCTCCCAAGTTCTCATTAGATTATAGGTCTGTAGGACGGTTGTGTGTCAGGGGGAGTGGAAGTGTGTACAGGTGCGTAGGATGGTTGTGTTTCATGGGGAGTTACCCTTTGCCATTGATGTTAAAGGGGGAGAGAATGTTGTAGGAAGAGGTGTCATGATCGCAGGGGGAGTACTTGTGTTGCCATCAATGACAAAGGGGGAGATTGTTGACCAGTGGTTGTCATTGATGTCAACCCAAGCAACAACAGGGGCTAACCCAATATTGCATGGGAATTTTAACCTACCAAATTAATATATTCTGGGTGAATAATTCTTTTGGTGGTTTCTAATTTTCGATATTTTTCCATTGATATATGGAACGCCATGTAATTCTTCACGGTTTGAGAGATATTCATGTTTGAAGTTTATACCCCCAGTTAGTGGGCTAAAAGCCCATGGGGTTGGGGCATGGGTCATTGAAAAGTCATAATTAATATTTTTTTAAGCTCCTAAAATCCCTCCCACGTTCACTTGTTGAAGACCCTCTCAACTTAAGCATTTATATAAATTGTGATCTTCATTTCCTCTTTAGGCAAGGGATTTCGCCATCTGAAACAGGTCATTTTGGAATTTGCGCTCTAACGTTTTTTCTACGAAGGGTTAGAAGCTGAAATTTTTATGAGGCGAAGCCGAAATCTTGAGGAAGCTGCTGTAAAAATTTTAGATCAAGGTGCGCGATATTTGTGGAGATATGATCTGTGGAAGTTAGGGTTTTTGCAGGCTCCTGAAATTCATCTCAAAGAAGTGACCTTGGTAAATTCGTCATAACTCTCTCTCTGAGTATTGGATTGGAATTATTTAAAAATTGGCAAATAGTGTATAGTCTATGTTTTTCACTTATCAATTTCAGAGCCAAATGAAGAAACAAGGACACGTGGCAGGCCGTACAAGTGTGCTATGATGAAACAATCCATAATTAAGGCATTGTGAGAGATTGGGTATAACTCTCTCTTGAAGAATCCAAATTGGGTCAGACCTGTGGCATTGGAAAGATGACTCAGAGAACTACTACAAGACCAAAAATCAGATATTGAGGATCTGAAATAACATAGATACACCAGATTCAATATCGAGCTCCTAGAAGGCAAGAAAAAGCTAGATCATGTGTTGTCAAGGGTTGCAAAGGACCAGACTTTCTATGGAAGAAAAGCAAAGCAAGGTGCAACAGAGGGTAGCATGACAAGAGCAGCAACCAAGGTGCATAACAGTAGCAAGAAGTTCATCATATGAAGTCTTCAAGTGGGCAGCACTGCATACAATCATTGTAAAGGTATCATTGTACTTAGTCATTGTAAATACATTATTGTACAAATTGTAGTAGTATCTATCTGCCAAGGGTTGAAGAGGCAGTGTTGGGAGGTCTAGGATCATCATTAGATGGTTGTGTCAAAGTTGGGGTTATGGTCTAGTATATCTTCTTCTTCTACATCATTCTATATCATTGTAAAGTGGACCATTTTCCCTAGTACGAGAGTCCATTCTTCTTTTATTCTTCTATAGGGTGGTAGGGTGGTGCTAGGGTGAGTTGTAGCTCATTAGGTGTTGGGGAATCTGTTCAGTTGACTACTGAAAAATCTTGGGCGTTGGAGTATCCATCCAGTGAGAGCTAGAGAATAATGCTTTCTAGATTTTAGGAAGTTGGAGCTTTATTTTCAATTGGAGTTGAATATTAAAGAATTATTAGAAAAGCATTAGGTGGTTTTTGTCCCGGATTGGGTTTCCACCTTAAAAACTGTGTGCATTTTTGTTCCTCTTGTTTTCTGCTATCATTGTACAGAACACTAATAATAATTGAAGATTAACTAATGCTCTAATTGAAAGGAATACTGATTCACCCCCCCCTCTCAGTATTTCCAACAACATCCTTCTCAAAGATGAATTTTAATGGCAATTTCGACAAATACCTATGGCAGGCGTCAAAAGGTCAAGTATTTGTAGAAGAGTGCTTTGCCCAGTTGTAAGCGTGTTGAATGTAATTCAGTTCTTCATCCCACAACTTGGGATGTTTGTTGCAATATCCTTTCAATAGATGCATGACGGTTCTGTTCACCACCTCGGTTTGGCCACCAGTTTGTGGATGAAAAGCAGTACTCTTTTTCAACTTTGTGTCCATCATCTTCCAAAGATTGGACCAAAAACCCCCAATGAACTTGGAATCCTTGTCACTAACAATAGAAGTTGGAAATCCATAATGAACCCATACATGTTGAAAATAAAGTTCGGCAGTTTGTTCAACAGTAACGGTTTTCTTACATGGCATAAGTATACACATTTTACTGAATCTATCCACAAATACATTAAGATAATCATGTTGTTTTCTTGACGTAGGTAGACCTCCAACAAAATCCATGGAAACACTCTCCCATGGCCTTGATGGTACCAGTAGTGGCATGTACAACCCAAGCTTCATATTGCTAGGATTAGTTTTTGCACACATAGAACAACCTCTTATAAAACGTGGCACACTATCTATCATGCGAGGCCAATAGTAATACCTCTGTAGATGCACCACTGTTTTTCTTACCCCAAAATTTCTAGCAATAAGAGACGAATGAGCCTCTCTCATGATACTAAGCTTCTCTCCTTGTGGTATACACAACTTGCCCAAATGAAACAACAAATTGTTATGCATTTGATAATCATTTTCCTCAACTTGATTCCCTTCACTCAAACTAGCATACATGTCTTGAAAATCAACATCATGTGCATATTGTTCTATGTAACTCGCATGTACAATAGAATAAATTTTAATTAAATTAGAAGAACTTATAATTGTCGTTGAAATCATATCAGCAACTTTATTGAAAATACCTTTCTTGTACATTATAGCCAAGTGAAACAGTTGAAGAAATCCCATCCACTTGAAATGTCGCGATTGTTTCAATTTTGTTTGCAACTTCAAGTACTATAATGGTTGGTGATAGGTATGAGTAATCGTTGCTTTACCCATCAAGTAGCGTTTCTACTTCTTAACGCTTTGTACCAACGCATACATCTCTTTGTCATATGTAGGATAATTAGTTACAACACCAGTGAATGTTTCAGAATGAAAAGCGATAGGCTTATGATGTTGCAAAATTACTGTGCCCATGGCATAATCACTAGCATCGGTTTGTATCTTGAATGGATGTCTCAAATTCGGTAATGCAAGGAACAGAGCTGAACAGATCTTGTCTTTTAAAGCTTCAAAATCTTGATGTTTTTTGTGTCCCCATTGGAAGACTTTCTTCACACTTGTCACTGCATGCATAGGAGTTGCTATGGTAGAAAAGTTAGCAATAAAATTTCTCCAATACTGAGTTGCGCCTAAGCAACTTCTTACCTCGGTCACTGTCTTGGGAGTGGGACAATTCACAATGGCTTCCACTTTAGAAGGATTAATTCTCAACTCACCTCCTCCTACAATGTGTCCCAAATAAACTAGAGAATTCTTTCCGAATTCACACTTAGACATCTTAAGAAATAATTACTTTTTCTTCAAAACATTAAGCACTATTTTCACATGCAAGACATGTTCGTCTCTTGTTTTGCTAAAAATGAGTATATCATCTAAATACACAATCACAAAGTCATCAAGAAATGGACGTAAAACATTATCCATAACACGCATGAAAGTCACTGGTGCATTACACAAACCAAACGACATAACCAACCACTCAAAGAGTCCTTGTTTTGTTTTGAATGTAGTCTTCCATATATCACTTTCTGCAAGTCTTACTTGATGATATCCACTTCATAAATCTAACCTAGTGAAAAAAATTTCTTCTTTCAGCTGATCAAGCAAATCATCAAGAAAGAGCTTTAGGTAATCCTGAGGCATATCATTTAAAACTGAGGCAAGGAAAATGGGGCATATTTGTTAAGGAGGAAACCCGACACAACCATGAGGGGCAGTAGTGGTGGATTCTGAGGGGGATTCTTATGGATTACGATAGGTATATGTTGAGAGGGGATTTGTATATTTACCTAAGATGAGTTATGGAGTATGGTAAATTTTTTGACTTCTTTTTCCTCTGGGGAGGGATACAAAGGAGGCACAGAGGTATTTACTGACTTGGCTTCGTCTTTTATCTCAGTGCTTGCTAGAGTATATTTTTCTGGGGGATATTCAAGTACTCAGGTTGTAGAGTCAGGGCCAAAAAATTCATCTTTCTAAGATGAGGACGGAGAGTCTTCTAATGAGAATGAGGGTAGTTCAGCTTGAACAGGTTGCTTTTCTTTCCGAATTCTCTTGAATATAATTTTTTCAGGATAAAATACAGATGGAGTTCTTAGCTGAGAAGTATCTGACCTTAGATGTGACTTGGTATAAGCCAGGATTGTAGCTAATTTAGATTTAGATAACAGTGGATTCACCATAGTAAGGGATGTGCAACTCTAAACCATTCATTCTCACTTGATTTAAGGGTGAAGACAATGTCATATTATAGGGAAAACATTTTCAACTTTGTTCCCTGGAAACGGTGCAAAAAATATGTTGTCACTCCTAGAGACAACCTTGAGTTTCAAAAGACCAGTGCCTAGGGCATCTTAAAATAGGAGGTCATCTAGGTTCTCTTCATGTTCTTTAACAGGAACCTCCTAGATATTAATTGGATGGAATTATGTTATATGTGGTTTTGGATCAGAAGGAGAGTAGAGTAATAACTGTGAACTTTGATTGTGAGGAGAGAGGCTTGCTCAGAATGGGCCTATGGCTGTCATGAAATGGGATTTGCTGCAAATAGGGCTGGATGTGAAACCAACGAACAATCTTTAAAGTTAATCGGGATGAAGACCATGAAGAATGAGGATGGTAAGTCAAATTGAGGTGGGCTTACAAGGTATAAGAATCTACTCTTCAAGGACTTAAGAGGAAAGCGGTGAAGAGAAAGAAATTGAAACAGGAATCATGCACCGAGCCTAATTAAGGTAGTATTATAGATCATCCTATGAGTATCATTCGAGATAAATTCATACATAACCTATAAGCCATCCGCATTTCAAAAGCATGATAACATGAAGGAAAATATAATGGAACAGATCATTAAATTGAACCAAATACAATAGAGACATACATATTGTTCATAAGTCCAGTAGGAATCAATTTTTGCAACAAACAAGCGTTATATTATTTCTTCAAAAGAGCTCTTCAGATATACATTAAGAGAAAATATCAAAACTACAAAATGTATTATGTAGACTATAAACTTCCAACTTTTAGAGATTTCAAAACCTTTACTTAGTCTGTGATTTGGACTTTTATAACTATTTACATGGGCAGCATGACCAGATATTTCTTTAAAAAAAATATTCCCTGCTAATATTACAGTTTCCCATCTAAATAAAAAATGATGAGGTGTAATGGCATCTCATCCGAAACAGTATGGTTTGACAGAGACTATAACAATAACATAATAGAAACTTGAAATGCTGTTAGGTCCCTATATCACTAGTATAGCCCCTTATTATTGTTAGTGTAAACCCCTTATTGTTATTATTGTACCCTTGTAACCCCAATTTTGTTATTATTGTGCCCCTAAATTATTATTGTTAGGTCGGCTAGGATTACATTGTGGCCCACTAGGATTACATTATGGCCCCATGGACTCCTATATATAGAAAGGAGGTTTTGTGAATTGTATCATCCAAGAATTGTTCATTTATGTAATGTATTGGAGGTTGTCCCCTCGAAGTGGCTTATTTCTAAGGCGTTCATATCTCTGTTCTTCTATTTTTGGAGCTGGTTACACAACATTTGGTATCAGAGCTTTGGATTCTAGGGTTTCGCTGCTCCAAACAGGTCATCGTGGAATTTTCGCTATAAAGTTTTTTCTACGAAGTTTCAGAATCTGAAATTTTTAGAGTGCGAAGAAAACATCCTGAGGAAGCTTTTATAAAAATTTCAGAGTTTGGTTCGCAATAATTTCGGAGATATGATCTGTGGAAGTCAAGTATTTTTTCAGGCTCATAAACAGGTCATCGTGGCATTTGCACTATAAATATCTTTCTACGAAGGTTTAGAATCTAAAATGCATATGGTGCGAAGCTGAAATCCTGAGGAAATTCATCAAAAAATTTCAGAGCTTGGTTCGCAATATTTTTGGAGATATGATCTGTGGAAGGTAGTGCTTTTTCAGGCTCTTGAATTTCATATCAAAGAGGTGATCGTGGGAAAAGTTCAATAACTCTCTCTCTAAAGATTGGATTGGAGTGCCGTCAAAATTGGTCGCAAGTACACGGCCTGTAGTTTCTTCGCTATCAATTTCAGAGACAAAGGACAAAACAGTGACACGTGGCAAGTCGTACAAGTTCGCTCTACTGAACCAGTCCAGAATTAGGTCATTGTGGGAGATTGGACACAACTTTGTCTTGGAGAATCAAAATTAGGTCATACCTGTGGCATTTGAAAGAAGCTTCAGAGGGCTACTACAGGGCTGAATTTCAGATATCGAAGATTTTCAATTACATAGATAATTCAATTTCAATATCGAGCTCCTAAAAGCTAGTAAAAGGTGTGTATTTTTTTTCCGAATTGCATAAGTCTTGTTTGAAGAATCAAGTTGAATTGATTTCAAGGGCATCTTGTAGAATAGATATCAATATTGGATTCTAAAATGGCCCCTAAAAAGAATTCAACACCCATCAAGCCTTCAGAAGGCTCTACCATGACTCATGAAGATGAAGAATTGCAACATGATCTATCAAAATTACAAGAACAAGTGCAACAAATTTCACTCTTGCAAAGAGCAGCAAAAAATGAAATGGAAGTTTTGAAGAAAGGTATGGAAGTGAAGATGGATGGTTTGAAGAAAGGCATGGAAGCTAAGATGGATGGCGAAAGCTAAGATGGATGACATGAAAGACAACATGGAAAACATGAAGAATGATCTAAAAGCATACATGGAAGGCTTGATGACAAGCTTAAAACCAGAAATGATTCCTAATGGCGGAAATATAAGAGAAGAACCTCATGATGAGAACAAAATAAATGTTAATCATGATTTCATAAACTCGAATGTTGGTGGGAAGAACCACCATATTCCAAAAATGGATATGAGGAAGTTTGATGGAAAGGATCCTGTAACATGGATACTACAGATGGAGCAATATTTGATCTCCATAACGTGCAAAACACACAAAAGGTACGCATTGCAACTTTACATTTAGAACAAAATACATTTGTATGGTATCAATGGCTTTGCTCCCGTAAAAAAATTGTCACTTGGTCAATTTTTACGGAGGAAATGATAGCACATTATGAGAATACAAAGAGAAACACCTTCTTTACCCAATTGATAAATCTCAAACAAAAGGGTTTAGTGGGGCAGCACATTGAGGACTTCCAAAAATTGAATATAAGGGTAACTGATCTTACAGAGGAACACAGGATTGATCTCTTCCTAGGCACTTTAAAGGATAACATCCAACATGAAGTTCGCTTTTTGGAACCTGATTCATTGGAGAAGGCATTCAGGTTGGCAAGAAAAGTTGAATGTAAAATTATGGCGACAAGGAAGCCTACCACTCAATTCTATAAAGAAGGAAGTGTTACTACGCCTAGATTTCCACAACCTACAAGGTTGACACCACAGCAATTGGAAGAAAAAAGAGCAAAAGGGCTTTGCTACAGTTGTGATAGCAAATACACTAAAGGTCATAAGTGTGCTGAGAAGAAATTATTTTACATAGATTATGAAGAAGAAGAAGAAAATGAACAAGAAGAGGATATACACCAAGAACCACCCCTAGAAGAAGAAGAAATGAATCCGACCATATCGTGTAATGCACTGGCAGGAATTACCACTCCTCAAACTCTCAAGATAGAAGGACATATAAAGAAGAAAGGGGTAATAGTGTTGATTGATTCAGGTAGCACCCATAATTTTATTCATTATAAGGTAGCCAAGGAATTAAATTGTTTCCTATACCCAGCACCAGAATGTCAAGTGATGGTTGCAAATGGAGGAACTATAAAATGCTCTGGAAAATGCCATAATATCAAGCTAACCATGGGGGAATATGTATTGACTAGTCCAATGCTTTCCATTCCTATGGGAGGTGCCGATGTTGTACTAGGAGTACAATGGTTACAATCTTTGGGGACGGTAGCTTTTAATTTTCAAGAACTTTTCTTGAAATTTTCTTCAGAAGGAAAGGAAGTCGAATTATGGGGTATTGAAGGGAAGCCGGGAAGGATAATAAGCTCTAATGTCATGACAAAGCTTCTAAAGAAAGAACAAAGAGGTGTAATTGCACAATTATGCTCACTAGAAGTTCCGACATCAAAATCATCTATTTCTGCAGATCTCCAACAAGTCTTGGACAATCATTCCAAGGTGTTTGAAACTCCCAAAGGACTCCTACCTATTCGTGATCATGATCATGCTATTCATTTGATTCCAGGAAGTGTTCCTCCAAACATCAGGCCTTATAGATATCCTTACGTCCAAAAGAGTGAAATTTAACGTATGATTGCAGAAATGTTAGAGGCGGGTATAATTCAACCTAGTCAAAGTTCTTTCTCTGCTCCTGTAGTATTGGTACACAAGAAGGATGGATCATGGCGAATGTGTCCTGATTATAGGGAGCTCAATAAGCTCACCATTAAAGACAAATTTCCCATTCCTGTGATTGATGAATTATTGGATGAATTACATGGAGCAATTTATTTTACCAAGTTGGATCTTTGTTCAGGATATCATCAAATTAGAATGAAGACTGAAGATATTCTAAAAACAACATTTCAACTCATGAGGGTCATTATGAATTTTTGGTCATGCCTTTTGGCCTTACCAATGCACCTTCTACATTTCAAGGGTTGATGAATTCCATTTTCAAACCCTTCCTTAAAAAAATTGTGCTAGTATTTTTTGATGATATACTAATCTACAGCAGGTCTTGGAAGGATCATGTTGAACATGTTGACAGGGTGCTCAAACTATTGCAGGAGGAACAATTATATGCAAAAAAGTCCAAATGTTTCTTTGGAGTACAAGAGGTGGAATATCTGGGTCATATTGTATCTCACGAGGGTGTTAAAGTGGACCCTAACAAAATTAAAGCCATTAAGTAATGGAAAGTTCCCACAACCATAAAGCAGTTGCGAGGATTTCTCGGGTTAACAGGGTATTATCGCAAGTTTGTCAAGAATTATGGGAGAATAGCAGCACCTCTAACAACATTATTGAAGAAAGATGCATTTTCATTGACTCCTGAAGCAACTAAGGCCTTTGAACGTCTTAAAGAGGCAATGTGCCTAGCACCGGTCTTAGCTACACCAGACTTCACAAAAACCTTTATTGTGGAATGTGATGCCTAAGGAAATGGAATTGGCGTAGTTTTAATGCAGGAAGGAAGACCCGTTTCTTTTGAAAGTCGTCCAATCAAAGGAAAGTATTTACAGAAACCTATTTATGAGAAGGAAATGTTAGCAATACTACATGCACTAAAGAAATGGCGAACATACCTAATGGGAAGACACTTCAAGGTAAAAACTGATCATGATAGTCTTAAACACTTTTTGGAACAAAGACTATCGTCAGAAGAACAACAAAAATGGGTCACAAAGATGTTGGGTTATGACTTTGAAATAATCTACAAAAAAGGAAAGTTGAATGTTGTTGTAGATGCACTCTCAAGAAAGAATGAAGAGGTAGAAGCATTGCTTTGTGCCATTTCTATTATCCAACCAGATTGGATAACTGAAGCAAGAGATGAATGGAAGAAGGAAAAAGATGTATGGATACTCATTCAAAAGTTGCAACAAGATCCTAGTACATCTGATACATTTAGTTGGAAAAATGATTCCTTATGGTACAAAGATCGCTTATATCTTTGTAAGAATTCCCAACTAAAACAAAAGATTCTTTCGGAATTGCACACTTCTCCTTTAGGAGGACACTCAGGATTTTTAAAAACTTACCACAGGGTGAAGAAAGAATTTTTTTGGGATGGCCTTAAATCTGATATTCGAAAGTTTGTGGCGGAATGTTTGGTTTGCCAGCAGAATAAATTTGAAACAATTAAGACCCCAGGACTTCTACAACCTTTATCCATTCCAAGTCAACGTTGGGAGGAGATTTCAATGGATTTTATCACAGGTTTACCTAAGTCCGAGGGAAAGAGTGTCATCATGGTGGTAGTTGATAGACTTACCAAGTATGCACACTTTTGTGCATTATCTCATCCATTTAAAGCAAGTACAGTTGCTACTACATTTATGGACAGAATTCAAAAGCTACATGGTAGCCCAAGGGTTATTGTGAGACAGAGATCCCATTTTTACTGGAAATTTTTGGACGGAGTTATTTTCTTGTTTGGGTACTCAATTAGCTCATAGCTCATCTTATCATCCTCAATCTGATGGTCAAACTGAGATAGTAAATAAATGTTTGGAAGAATATCTTCGTTGTTTTGTATCCGATAAACAAACACAATGGGTCAAGTGGTTACCTCTCGCTGAATGGTGGTATAACACTTCCTTCCATACTGCAGCAAAAATGACCCCATTTATGGCACTTTATGGATATCATCCACCATCGATCACATCATCTTTAAGGGAAAATTCGAAGGTTCAAGCAGTGGAAGATCACATCGAGTATCAGCAAGAAGTTCTCCAACTCTTAAAGGATAACCTGAATTTGGCACAAAATCGAATGAAACAACAGGCAGATCAACATCGTAGCGAGAGAAGTTTTGATGTAGGAGATTGGGTATTTTTACGGCCACAACCATACAAACAAATGTCCCTCAAGCAAGCAAAGAAGGATAATAAATTATCGCCAAAGTACTATGGTCCTTACAAGGTGTTGCAAAAGATTGGTACTATGGCATACAAATTGGAGCTTCCTGCTTCTTCGCGAGTACATCCAGTTTTCCATGTTTCATGCTTAAAGAAGGTTATAGGTGAAAATGTTCCAGTTCAAACAGTATTGCCAGAACTTGATGGGGAAGGGAAAATCATATTGGAACCTGAAGCAGTCATGGAAAAAAGAACTCGACAACTACGGAATCGATCAATTTCAGAGTATCTCATCAAGTGGAAGAACTTACCCACTGAAGATTCTACATGGGAGGATGAGAATTTTATACAGAAGCACCCGGAGCTACTCAAGCGTTTAGGACAACACTTTTTTGAAGGAGAGGGGCATGTTAGGTCCCTATATCACTAGTATAGTCCCTTATTATTGTTAGTGTAACCCCCTTATTGTTATTATTGAACCCTTGTAACCCCAATTTTGTTATTATTGTGCCCTTAAATTATTATTGTTAGGTCGGCTAGGATTACATTGTGGCCCACTAGGATTACATTATGGCCCCATGGACTCCTATATATAGAAAGGAGGTTTTGTGAATTGTATCATCCAAGAATTGTTCATTTATGTAATGTATTGGAGGTTTCCCCCTCGAAGTGGCTTATTTCTAAGGCGTTCATATCTCTGTTCTTCTATTTTTGGAGCTGGTTACACAACAAATGCAGAGAGTGTGTAGGGTGAAATCAACATTTCACTCGATTTTACATTACAAGGAAATTGAAAATAAAAAATAAAAACAAAGGCCACATGGGCCTGATAATGATGTCCATTAGTTGGTATGACAAGGAGTGCCCGAGCCTTCTATGTGGTGTGACTAGACCAAAGACGTGGAGGAGCCATGCTGACGAGGCGACATGGGTGGCAGTTGCTGTGAAGTAGAGTAAACTGGAGGATTCACGTATTCATAACACTTTCACCACAAAATTGTTCCGGGTAGTTGTGATATGGTATAGGTCTCAAACATAGACTGCAATTGTGTAAACTCTGTATAATCCATGCGGAAAACAAATAATTTCTTGACCTAAGCAAGAAGGAAGAATTCCTTATGCAGTGCAGCTACTAAGGTCTCTTCTTTTAGCCAGGAGGTTTTCTCTAGAATTATGTCTACCCTGCACATGATCTCTGACATTTTCTGATCATAGGCCATTAGGGGAAGTAGAGCACCTGATTGTGGATCCAGCATGGTGGGAGGCCACCTTCTACCAACTTGCGCCATTCATGATCGAACCTTTCCACTCCCTTCAACACCAATGCTAAAAACCCCAACGTGTTCACGCGGGTGTTTTCTTTCTCAATCATCTTACTGACGTCCATAACTATCCTGAAATGGTCGATCACTCCCTGTGTGCTCAACTCTTCATATGAAAGCTCATTAAGATATCTGACATATTTCTTTGCTATTGTTTCCTTCTCTTCTCCTTCCCTGCATCCAACCTCCAATTGTGCCTTATACTCGTGAATAACAATCTTCTTGTCGTTGGTCAGCATGAGGAGCTCCCAATGTTGCTTGACCTCTCCTATGATCTCCCCCCAAAAAATTCATATCGCTTCTACCAATGACAGGTTACCTTTAATCTGCACTTTTAAGTCTTTGATAGACTTATCATGTCCCTGAGCTTCCTTTCGGAGGTTCTCTAGCTCATTCTATAGGGATGCAATTGTCTTTTGATTTTCTTCGTAGGAAACGTTGGCCTCGTCTAGGAGCCAGTGGGTAGTCCGTGTTTCATCTTTTCATATCCTAAAATATGCCAGTGCCTTGGTGAGCTGCTTCGGAGAAGTCTGTGGATCTTCTAGCATCGGAACTACACACATATGTTCACCCCACTTGAGTTGTAACTATGAAAACCTCTTGTTTAGCCCAATGATTTTCTTATCTTTTTAAGTAATCTCTTCTTCCCTTTGAGCAAGGGAATCATCGAGAAATATCTTTTCCCTTTCTACTTGGGCAAGTTCCTTGGTCTAAATACGTTCGAAGCGAGGGATATTCAACTTTCTCCTCAACTCCAGTACCTCCAAATCTGATTTGGTTTGAAGGGCTTGCAATGCTGAATTGGTATCAACACCCTTTCCTCTTATCATTTTTCTGGTGTTGTCTAGCTGATTATCCACAGCCTTATCACTAGCCCTTTTTCTTTGTTGGGTGACCTTCATTCGATTCAGCTTCCTTTCAGTACTCTATAGGGAAACTATATGCTTCACTACCTCAGTACGTAGCATGTCCCCGATACACTGGTGCAAATCCAGCTTATCCAGCAGGGGAATGTTGTCCAGATTTAGAATTATTTCCAGAGCTCGATATTGGGATCCCAAAGGTGCAGGATGCAAGGTTGACTGCTAGATGGCCAATATGAGTTTCTCCTTATCCATATCCAGGACTGAGGAGAGCCTAGTATGGTTTTTATCTACGAACTGAGAAATTTCATCCCTCAAACTTTCTCTCACGGACTTTTTCCTGGTCTCAATCTCCTCCCTTGCATCATATTTTCCCAATGTGACCACCTGTGAAAGATATTAGGGGGTTGAAGACGAGGCAGAATCAAAGCAGACTAGAAATCCTCATTTGTCTTTGTCAGTAACCCTAAGAAAGGGGACCTCGTCATCAGATAATTTGACGTCTATCTCCTCTGGTCCTTCAGTTCTCTGCTTTTTACTAGGGTGTGTTTCCTCATCAACCTCCATGAAACCTTGAATTCCCAAGGGGTCCCCCTGTTCTTGCCCTTCTACCTTGATGAACACATTATCTCCTTTTCCTTCAGCAGCTGCGGATTCAGCCTCCATCTGTGTATCCAAAGGTCATGTATGAAGGTTAGCTTTCCATTCAATGAGAGGCCTAGTTTCATGTGCATATGTTTTTTATTTAATCTTCTTCTTCCTGATTGTGAGGAAACCCTTAGGATCATAGTGCTAGACATCTCCCTAAGGGAAATTCATCTCCCGCAACATCCTTTCCATAGTGGATAAGGCATGCCTTGAATTAATGGTGAAATGGCCTATAGAATGTGGGAGTTTGAAGATGTGTCCCTTTTTTGTGGGCACGAAGTGCACTTGGTTGACACTTAAGACCTGATGGATGAACTCGAGGGAAAAAATCCTCATATATGGGAACATTGGTAGGTCATAAGAAGGTAATTCGACACCATAGACCCTGATCTCGGTGTGGTATTTGAACAAGTACCAATCACCTGTGCGATCTGTTTCACCGAACTGGAGCCAATCCTTCGACTCAGGAAAGATTCTGGGTGGGGAGATATCATGTATGATAGCATAGGCTATGGATATAAAATCAGTAACGAATTTCGCATACCCCTTCCCCTTTTGATGTTGGCGAACAGTCGAAGTCCACTCAAAAACAGACTTGGGTTTAGCATTTCTCCTGGAGAACCTGTTCAAGACTAGACCTTCAAACTTATCTGCATGCTCAAATAGGAATAAGTAGAAAACTAGGGAACAATATTTGAAAGAATAGAAGGAAGACATATCTTGGAACCAGGCTTTGATAGCTGAGGCCAGAAAGGAAGGGATATCCAAAAGGATATCAGCCTACATCATGAGTCATAAGAACCCTAAACCCGCCTTAGTCACCATCTCAGCATCCTCAAACCATAACATTCCTGATATAATCGCTAGAATAGGCTGTATGGTGTTACGGAATGAAGATAGTGGAATAGACTCTATGTGAGGGAAAAATAATAGGTGTCAGTCGGAGATGAGGTTGAGGAAACCACTTTGTTTTTCCAGGGGTTGATTCGAGAAATGGCACGAGAGAGTGACTTCGGAGAACTTGACACGTTCCTAGGCGAGAGGATAAAAAAGGGCTTTTCTGATGAGTTGGGGAGTAATCTCAAGAATCTTGGTGCCCCGAGTGGAAAGGAAGATGTCCTTATGCTTGATGTAGTCCTCCCCAAGCTAGACAATAACTTCTAGGAATGGATTGGTCGTCGGGGCAATTTGGTAGTAAAGCCCTAACTTGACAACTCTAAACACCTCTTTGTTTCTTCGCTAAAAATTGAAGATCTCAGCCCTGGTGCAGGCTACATTGAAGGGATAGACCGGGTTGTAGAGTTGGGCGTGAGCATTAGTGAGGGGTTTGGGTCCAAGAGAAGTCCTAACCTCGCAAGTTTGGGGGTTTTGGGTGCAGATTTCTTCAGTTTTTCCATGATAATTTGAAATCAAAGTAAAAGGGAAATAGAAAAAGGGACACCATCAAATACCTGAAGTAGAAGTGAGGTAGCAAGGGAAAACGACGCGAGAGTGAAAATAAGCCAGTACTCAATTTTTAACCTGCCTGACAGAGTGGAATACCGGTAAGTAACCAGTAGAAATGCACGGTCAAGAGTAAAACACACTACGGATAACAAGGTTTTACTAACTATCAAGGCAAGGTGAGACATGTAGGGCTGACTTCATAAGGACGTCAACAGTGAGACACGTGGCGCTAGGTGGTTGGCTGCCAATTGTCGAGTAGGTGGGGGCCACGTGCCGGATAGGGCGAGTACCGGCCTTTGTACCGCCTACTATACTTACCTTACCATAAAAATACTTGAGCCAAAATTGATCATGGCGGGCCCCTTCGCTCTTCGGCGGGGTGGATAGAGGCCTCCACCCCTTTTCCTTTCCCGCACAGAACCACTCTGATTGGCCCGGAGGAGGGATGATGTCACCTCCTCTAGGGAGTCAGCTTCGGCCACCTTAAATCCTTTTGGATGCTGATGGAAAGGTTATCGACTACCAATACTTAGTGTGTGGTTTCGCTACGAAACTGTGAGCATTCTTCCTTTAAGAGCATGATGGTTCTTTTTCTTTATGCAACAACTCTTTTTCTTTTGATGAGTGAGGTCACAAGCCAAAAAAATTCACTATTAAACATGGGCAATTCAAACTTAACATCAAGTTTTAGAAAAGGAATTTTTCCAATGTTCTTTGACTTGTGTGGCTAATGTACTGAAGATGAAGTAGAGGATGATGAGGATGAAGATGAGGGTGATGATGGTGACTTTCCACTGTCTCCATTTCCACCATTTCCCTTCTTTGATTTATCTTCATCATTGTGACCTCCTGATGATCCCTGACGTTCCTTGTGATGTTTGGATCCTTCTCCTTCTAGTCTTTAATTTCTTTCTTAATAAAGGACTCTCACCATTTCAATCATGTCAACGAATGATTTCCTGAACACTCTTTCTTCTTCTTTGGGATCCACCTCTTCATGGATTTCTCCTTCTCCTGGAGGCATGCTTAATGCTACTTCTACTTCTTTTGGAGGTGAACTAGGTGGCGGAGAATGTGGTAATATTTCCCTCCTTTGTTGTGGCTCCCTTTGAGAACCTTTTGCTTCCACCAATTTTCCTTATCCTCGCTTAAGCTTGAGCCTAGTAAGCATGTAAACCCTTGCAAACAGTTAAAAAAATATCGCACACAACATCACCAGAGAATAAAATCTAGCTCTGATACCAACCTAATCTGAAAGGTGTGTATTAGTTTGCTGTGCTAAGTGTCCTTTCAGTAATAAAAACATGTACAATTTGTCTCCATTTGTTTTCTTAAGGAATGAGTTTTTTAACCATGAAACATATATGAATTTGTGAGTTTTAAGCGTGAAAATAAGCCAAAATAACACTGTAAAGCAGTGTATAATAGAGAAATAACATCACACATAAGTTTTACACAACAGGCATGATGAACCATCTCCCAATGGCATGTCCCTCTTTGTCATTATGCTCAAAATTGAAAATACATGTGTTTACAAGCCTCTAATGGCTATTTTCTCTACACCAGTGGCTCCAGAATTCTGAAATTAGTCTAGGTAGACTCTTTTTTCACCCAAATTGGTCGAACATTGACCTCCCAAAGCTTTTTCCAAATAACATCTAGAAAACCTCCACTAATTGTGGAGAACTGCAGTTAATTGCAGTTAATTTGGAAAATATCCCGAAAATTGGTGGTGCACTATTAATCTCTGCTAATTATCTGAAAATGGAAGTACTTGAAAATGTGTGCAAGGTATCCATTTCCATTAAATTAAATGTGTGCAAAATTCTCCATGTATTGTTGCATAAAACAACTACTTAGATCTAATCCAGAGAATAACTGTAGGGGAATTTACTGGATATGTCACCTTTGATAAAAGGATGAGATGCAAAGGCTACCTGGCCCTTTACAAACTCTGTCTTTAGAACTTTTATAAGTTAACACTCATGATATGTTTTCCATAAAATTATATGTGCAAAATGTTATTCATGTCCTGCAATTGAAACCAAGTGTTTTTTGTAACTTTATAAGAGTTTATGTATGAATGAAAGTTAATTTAATTTGTTTTTTAACATATTAAATTATAAATTTTTAGCATGATAACTTCAGCATAACATGACATAGATGTTTGGTGAGCAGTTCACCCGTCTTGGGCTACGTTTGTTGGATCAAGCCTCCCAAAACGAGCTTGTCTTCTTGTATTAAAATGCTTGAAAATGATAATACAAGTTTAAAAGTTTCTCAATAGACAAATCTAAATGCAAATACTGATTCAGATGACATGAAAAATCTAAGAATTCCTTTCCAAATTCACTAAACAATGAAGAATTACCATAAACAGTGATTTCTTCAATAAGTCTCCAACGGCTCTTTGAACTCCTATATAGATTTTTGGGCTATATAAGTCCTCAAACATGTTTGAAACCTCTTCCATTAGGTTCAGAAGGTTTAAATTAGCTGAAAATGATGTTTGGTTCACCTCAAACAGAGAGGTACAACTCAAAACAACTCCAACCCCAAAATGGCTGTGGTGGCCCTGAAAATTCTCCTGAAGGTTTTTTCCCTATGAAAGTCTTCAAAAAATTCTGAAACTTCTTCCATTGGTTTCAGAAGGTGGAAAATATATGAGAATGGTCTTTGGTTCACCTTAAACAGAAAGGTACAACCCAATACAACTCTATTACCAAAATGGCCCTAATGGCTCAAAAAGCTTCCCTGAAGCTAAAATGGTTGTAGAACACATCTACTACCTTTGGAACCTATCTCAATGGCTCTGGAATGCTGCAAATAGTCAAAAATAACTTTTGGTTCACCTCAAATGGTTAACCATAGCTCAACACAGCTCCAACTCCCTCTTGGCCCTGATGGCTCTCATTGCTTCCTTGAAGCAAAAGGGACTGTAGATCAACTCCAATGGATTTTTAACATGTTCCAATGGATTTTTAATGCTCCAAATGCCCGAAATCAAAAAAAAAATTGTCCAAAAAGGTTCTCCCTATCAGAAGCTATCGTCAAAACAGTGTTTTGCCCAATGTCATGTAAAAATCCCACTAAATGTGACTAACTGCAGTTAAGCCCGCTAAAAATGGCCAAAGGCCGAAAATTAAGGAACCTCCGCCAACCTTGGTGGAAAAACTGACCGTTAAAATAAATTTTGGTTTAATGGCATGTGAACAATTCCGTTTAAACCGCCAGAGTTAACGTTGGTTAACAAACCATAAAAAAACAAACTCCGAATTTAATTGACCATGGCATATAATGTTAAAAGGGTGGTCACATAAACATGGCATTAAATTGTTTTAAAACAAATCCGCCAAATTTTTTTTTAAGCCCCTTGTTTACCAGCTTCTGGTCATGTGGGGTCGAGCTAACCCTAAGGGGCTAGTCCCTTTTGTTTTCAGCCCCAACCAATTTTACTCCTCAAATATATGCCAAGAACATTAATGTTCAAGAAATAAGTTGTTGCATGTGTGGTTGGGTCAGAGCGCTTGCTGGAGTGAGGTTGCGAGTTCAAAACTTGTAACTACAAAAGTTTTGATATGCCAAAATTTCACTAACCAGGGGGCCACGTGGCAGCCCGTAATTGGTCAAACTTTCGAAAAGTCAAACCAACTTCCAATACTTACTCGCCACTTGTCAGAACATAATTGGCCCAGGTGGAATATTTTGAGGAATATTACAAGAATATTCCTTGGAATATTCTTCTTTTAATTTTTCAAATTTGGAAGTCAAACCTGGTGAAACTGGACTTTTGCCTGAAATTGCGAATTTTTAAACTTGAATAACTTTCACATACAGTGTCGGATTTTAGTGTCGTTCACGACGTCAGGATCGTATCGCTGAGGCCTATCTATTCATTCAGGTTGCAAGTGATTTTGAGCACTTTCAATTTTGAGATTTTTCCATAGCTTGGACTTGAGCTCCTAATCACACCTCCCAAATGAGAAGCTTTTAGACCCAAAAGCTCACTGAAATTCTGAAACTGATATGTAGTAAAGAAAATGAGAGAATAACAACATCCTCTTCTCTTTAGCCTCAAAAAATTTTCCTGAATTACCAACTGTTCACATGGGGAATTTTGTTGAATGAGCCATGTACTTGTGCCAAATCCCGACCAAGTTTTCTCGCCATACTAAACTGCCATACTGAAATCAGCAATGACCTTTACTGAACTTTGTGCCCTCTTTGCTTGCATGCCTTTTTAACTCATGGAATCTTGCACTGCTTTCCACTGACACTTCATTCTCTGCACCAATCAACACCAAAGGCACCTTGTGCAACATACAACATCAACAACAAGTTGACAATGAAATGTGATATACAATTGACACACAAAATCTGTAAAAAGTGTGCACACAACCGACACAAGTCGATAAACATGTATGACATAATTAACACAAGTCGATAAACATGTGTAACATAATCGACACAGGTCGATAATTATGTGTAACACATTCAACACAAGTCGACAAACAACAAGATACATCTTGACACACACATGTGTATGTATCATGTACAATGAACTATATACAGTTCGCTAATTACACATACAACTTCTATGTACATGTGCAACTTCAACTCTTCTTTTCAAATCCCAAAAAAAACATGTGGGTGTAATAAGATCTGAACCAAAAGACATTGTTGCAACATAAGTGAGTATCATACTCATCTTTTACACCTCCATGGCGAAATTTTGCAACAGCAAAGAAATTCCTTCAACTGAAACTGATTTTACATGCAATCTTGCATCAACCTTTCAACTGAAATACATTCTTACAAATCTGAAATTTTCATGTACAAAATGAGTAATGACTTACTGCAATAAGAAGTTAATCCACTTCCTACAAAGCCAACTCCATGGCGTCTTTTGCGATTGCAATACACCTTCATGTGAATCTTCCATTTCCACGTCAATTATGGACTCCATATATCCACTTGCGCCAAAATTTTTATCATCTAGCGGCATGTGCTTTGGACGACTTGTTGGATGCAAAGTCCAACAATGAGAGACATCATGTCGCTTCCTTTGAAAAAAATTTCAACTCTTAAGCACTTTCTGAGAAAGTTCTCTTTGCCTCTTCTGCTTCCTGTGTGCTTTCTTTTTCAACCAGCATCTTGAAGCAACATGGTTAAATCCACCACAAAATGTGCGACAAAAATTTCTTTCATTTGAATAACCAAAATTATCATTCTTTGCTGAAACATAATTAAATTGATCATGTGAATAATTATACCTCTTTTGCTGCATGGAATGTCCATCCTTTTTGTCTTCAAAATACGATGAACTAGTAGAGGAGACAACTTTCCTTTTTAGACTTTCTTCACAGTTCTTGTCGAACTTGAAGGCTCACCATAAGCGACATGTTTAACCTCTACTTGCTACAATTATGGGTTAAAACAATGACGATCATCCTTAGAACAATTTTGACATATATGCATAGAATAACTTGGATTAAAGGTTCTCTTTAAATTTGCATCACATGCATTCAAGGATTTGGAGTCTTCGCCACTAAACTGCACATAACGAAGACCAACATTCTTGGGTTGCTACACAACTAAAATAGGGTCAACCATGCCTTGTGCATGCTTGCCCAAACCTTTTCCTTCATGATAGCCCATCTTAAACATTATTTTGGACCCGATTCCCCTTGTATGTTTTTCAAAAGAACCAACACACTTTTCAATAGAGGAAATTGAAGACAAGTTGAAATGGTTTACCTCTTCCTCACGCTTGTTCTTGGACAAAGCTTCTTGAGCTTGAAGGAGTTGTTTTTCCATGTCATGCAACCTTTGGAGAATTTCTTCATTTTCTTCCTTCATAGCCACCAATTGTGCATGAAGCTTAACACTTTCTCTTTGATCCTTGATGAGAATCTGCACCATGTCCTTCACCTTAATGAACTCATTCTTCATGTCATCATTGAATAATTTCGTGAAGGAGGAAAATTCACTTATAGAAGAAGTTGACATTATGTAAATGGTCAAATTAACAAAAGGAACTTCCAAAGAAAAGTTCTCAAAGCTTTCAAACAAATGAAAAGATTTTAACCAAATGTCTTTAAAGACCCCTTCTTATTCAAGTAGCCATAAAAACACAAACTCCAATAGCTTGAAGCAAACACTAATCAAGTGGGTTTGTTTTCCAAAGATAATCTTGAGGTACTTTGGGGTAAGGAAATAGCCTACAACTTTTTTTTTCCTTTCCAAGACTTAGCTATCAACAAATATCTTTTCAACTCAAGAAAACTCATACAATCAACCATTTGCAACCAATAAAACAGTCAGTCTTTTACATTGTTTTAACACCTTTTGCACAAAATCAAATGCTCAAGCTGAGCACAACCAAGCTTAACCTGCCTTTGATACCATCTTATCTAAAAATGGAAGTAATTGAAAATGTTTGCAAGGTATCCATTTCCATTAAATTAAATGTGTGCAAAATTCTCCATGTCTTGTTGCATAAAACAACTACTTAGATCTAATCCAAAGATTGACTTTAGGGGCATTTATGGGATATGTCACCTTTGATAAAAGGATGAGATACAGAGGCTACCTGGCCCTTTACAGACTCTGTCTTTAGAACTTGTAGAAGTTAACACTCATGATCTGTTTTTCATAAAAACCACTGTTACCGATTAAATAGGTAACCTGGCCTCAAAACGGGAACTCTAGCCCAAAAGACTCAAAAAACATGAAAAAACACCCCAAAAACAAAAAAAGTGTATTCCAGAATGCACTTGGTTTTTTTTAAGGTCAAATTTCAACATTTTATAAAATTATGCTAAAAATAAAATTGTTTCTTGAAAAAAGGATTGAAACAACACCCTCAAAACAAAACCAGTTGAGCTGGAATAACAGAAAAAATAAATAATAATAATAAAAAATAAATAAATAAATAAATTAATTAAATAAAATAAAATAAAATAAAATAAAATTGTGTCATATTTTTGACATTTTTAAAAATAGAAATAACATTTTATAATTTTTAAAATTCAAACATTAAAATAAACCTAAAATTTAAGAGAAAAATAAATTTAAAAAATAAAAACATTTTAACGCTTAAAATTTAAAAATATTTAGGAATAAAAAAATAAAAATAAAAACAAAATAAAAATTTTAATTCAAACATTTAAAAAAAAACCTAAAATTTAAGAAAATAAAAATAAATAAAGAAATAAAATAAAAGATTAAAATTTCAAAATATATACAAATAAAAAAATAAAAATAAAAACAAAATAAAAATATTAAATTAAAAAAAAAAAAAAAAACAACTTAAAAAAGAAAGAAATTATAAAAAATAAAATATAGAAATTAAATTTAAAAAAAGAAAAAGAAAATGTTTATTAAATTTAAAAAAAAATTAATTTTAAAATAAAAAATTAAATTTAAAGAAATATATATTAAAAAAAAAATTAAATTTAAATTATAAAAAATAATATATATATATATTAGATTTTATTAAATTTAAAAAAAAATGTTAATATTAAAATAACAAATTAAATTTAAAAAAGAAAAATATTAAATTTTAATAAATAAATGAATAAACAAATAAATTTTGAAATAAAAAATAAATTTTAAATATAAAGAAAAAAAAAACATTATTAAAATAAAAAGTTAAAAAACTTTAAAATCAATTAAAAATGAAAAATTGAAAAAAATATATTAAAAAAATATATATTAAATAAAAAATAAAATAAAAAACAAATTAATTTGAAAATATTAAGTTTAATTAAAAAAAAAATCTAATTTTAAATACGCAATTTTAATTGAAATAAAAAAAATATAAAAATTTTATGTAATTAAAAAAATAATAATAAAAAAATTAAAAATTAAAAAAAAAATATTAAATTCATATAAATTAAAAAAAAATTCAAATATAAAAATTAAATTAAAAAAAAATAATTTTAAATTTTTCGAATTTAAAAAAGATTAAAAAAAATCAAATTAAAAAAAAAAATAAAAAAATAATATATATATATATATATATATATCTATATATATATATATATATATATATATATATTAAAATTTAAAAAAAAATTAAAAAATTAAAAGAATTTTTTGATCATGGTGGCAGCCAATCGGCTTCCCGCCCAGGTGGCGGCAGAGGTCGGCCGCTTGGCGGGCAGAGTGCACATGCGACCCCGCCTTGACTAGCCTCGCCAATGGCATGAGGCCGAGTCAAGAAGAGTTTGACGGCCGGGAGGCAGGTCCGAGAATCGCCCTACGGCCGTGGGAGGCCGATTCTCAAGATCACCCTCCCGCGACAGGACAGTTGAGGCTAGCCCTCACTGCTGGCAGATGCATTGGTCGGAATCACCACTCCTCACCGCACCTGGCGGGAGGCGGGTCGGGAATCGCCACTCCAGCACGATGGGGCCGGTCTGGGGGAGAAAGCGAAGAACAGTCTGGGAATGGCCTCCGCCAGCGGGAGGGCAATTCCGAGCCAGCCTCCACTCCTAGGTGGCGACCTCGCCGCCACAGGCGGGAAGGCCGATTGGCGCGCCACCACGCGATCAAAATTCTTTTTTAATTTTTTAATTTTAATATATATATATATATATATATATATATATATATATATATATATATATATATTATAAATTTAATCTTTTCTTTTTTGTATTTTATTTTTTTTATCTAAATTTTGATTTTGTAATTTAAATTATTTTTAAATTTTCTATTTCATTTTTTTTTTTAATTATATGGTTTTTTTAATAACTTAGAAAAAAATGTTTTTGATGTTTTTATTTTTTTGGTTAATTTTTGTTTTTTTTCTTTAAATTATGTGTTTTTTTTTCAAATTTTGTCATTTCTTTTGATATAATTTTCGAATATTTTGGTTTTTTTTGTTTTTATTTATTTATTCTTGTTTAAATTTTTTATTTTTACGAGTTAATTTTGTTTTTTTTTTACATTTTTATTGGTTTTTTTTATTGTTTTTATATATATATTTTTTATCTAAGTTTTGTGTTTTATTACCAACATGAAAATCACCACTCTAAAAAAAAAAGGTTGATGCTGCATCAATACATTTCAAAATTAGCATGAAAATCACCGCTCTAAGAAAAAAAAGTTGATGCTGCATCAATACGTTTCAAAATTAGCATGAAAATCACTAACATTTTAAAGAAAATATTCATACTTCATAAATAAAAATATTAGAGTGTCAAAAATGTGCACCAAAAAAAAAGGGGGTGATTCTACATCACCACTTTTCAAAATCGGGTGTTTTTTATGCTACCAAAAAAAAGTAGGTAACAGTGCAGTTACCTATTTCATCGGTAATAGTGTTAAAATTATATGTGCAAACTGTTATTCATGTCTTGCAATTGAAACCAAGTGTTTTTGGTAACTGTATAAGAGTTTATGTGTGAAGGAAAGTTAATTTAATTTGTTGTTTAACATATTAAATCAGAAATTTTCAGCAAGATAACTTGAGCATAACATGACACAGATGTTTGGTGAGCAGTTCACCCCTCCTAGGCTACGTCTACTAGATCTAGCCTCCCAAAATAAGCTTTTCCTCTTGTATTAAAAAGCTTCAAAAAGCTAATACAAGTTTAAAAGTGTCTCAATAGACAAATCTCAATGCAAATACTGATTCAGAAGACATGAAAAGCTAAGAATGTCTTTCCAAATTCAATAAACAGTGAAGAATTACCATAAACAATGATTTTTTCAATAATGCCCTAACGGCTCTTTGAACTCCTCTGTAGCTTTTCAGGTTGTATAAGTCCTCAAACAGGTCTGAAACCTCTTCCATTAGTTTCGGAAGGTCTAAATTAGCTACAAATTTTCTTTGGTTCACCACAAACAGAGAGGTACAACTCAAAACAGCTCCAACCCCAAAATGGCCCTAGTGGCCCTGAAAAATATCCTGAAGGTTTTCGGCCTATGAAATTATTCAAACAGTTCTGAAAACTCTTCCATTGGTTTCATAAGGTGGAAAATAGCTGAGAATGGTATTTGGTTCACCTTAAATAGAAAGGTACAACCCAATACAGCTCTATTACCAAAATGGCCCTAATGGCTCAAAAAGCTTCCCTGAAGCTAAAATGGCTATAGAACATCTCTACTAGATCTGGAACCTATCTCAATGGCTCTGGAATGCTGAAAATAATCGAAATGACTTTTGGTTCACCTCAAATGGTTAACCATAGCTCAACACAGCTCCAACTCCCTCTTGGCCCTGATGGCTCTCATTGCTTCCCTGAAGAAAAAGGGACTAAAGATCAACTCCAATGGATATGAAACATGTTTCAATGGATTTAGAATGCTCTGAATACCCAAAATCAAAAAAAAAATCATCCAAAAAGGTTCTCCCTATCAGAAGATATCATCAAAACAGCCTTTTGCCCAATGTCATGTAAAAATCCCACTAAATGTGGGCTAACTGCAGTTAAGCCCACTAAAAATGGCCAAAGGCCGAAAATGGAGGAACCGCCGCCAACCTTGGCAGAACAACTAACAGTGAAAATAAATTTTGGTTTAAAGGCATGTGAATAGTTCCGTTTAAACCTTTGGAGTTAACGTTGGTTAACAAACCATAAAAAAACAAACTCCAAATTTAATTGACCGTGGCATATAATGTTAAAAGGGTGGTCAGATAAACGTGGCATTAAAATGTTTTAAAAAAAATCCGCCAACAAAATTTTTAATCCCCTTGGTTACCAGCTTCTGATCATGTGGGGTCGAGCTAGCCCCAAAGGGCTAGCCCCTTTTGTTTTTTGCCCCAACCAATTTTACTCCTCAAATATATGCCGAGAACATTAATGTTCAAGAAATAAGTTGTAGCCGGTGTGGTTGGGTCGGAGCGCTTGCTGGAGTGAGGTTGCGGGTTCAAAACTTGTAACTACAAAAATTTTAATATGCCAAAATTTCACAGACCAGGGGGCCACGTGGCGGCCTCCAAGCCTGCCATGTGGCAGCCCATAGTTGGTCAAAATTTTGAAAAGTCAAACCAACTTTCAATACTTACTCGCCACTTGTCAGAACATAATTGGCCCAGGTGGAATATTTTGAGGAATATTCCAAGGAATATTGTGAGGAATATTCCAAGAATATTCCTTGGAATATTTTTTTTCTAATTTTTCAAATTTGGAAGTCAAACCTAGTAAAACGAGACTTTTGCCTAAAATTGTGAATTTTCAAACTTGAATAACTTTCACATACAATGTCGGATTTGAGTGTCGTTATTGGTGTCAGGATCGTATCACCGATGTCTATCCAGTTGTTCAGGTTGTAGGTGATTTTGAGCACTTTCAATTTTGAGCTTTTTCCATAGCTTAGACTTGAGCTCCTGATCACACCTCCCAAATGAGAAGCTTTTGGACCCCAAAAGCTCACTAAAATTCTGAAACTGATCTGTAGTACAGAAAATGAGAGAATAACAACATCCTCTTCTCTTCAGCCTCCAAAAAATTTCCTGAATTTCCAACTGTTCACATGGCAAATTTTGCTGAATGAGCCATGTACTTGTGCCGAATCTCGACCAAGTTTTCTCGCCATACCAATCTGCCATACTAAAATCAGCAATAATTGTTGCTGAACTTTGTGCCCTCTTTTCTTGCATGCCTTTCCAACTCATGGAATATTTCACTTCTTTGCACTGACACTTCATTCTTTGCACCAATCAACACCAAAGGCACCTTGTGCAACATACGACATCAACAACAAGTTGACAATGAAATGTGTTATACAATTGACACACAAAATCTGTAACAAGTTTGCACACAACTGACACAAGTTGATAAACATGTATGACATAATTGACACAAGTCAATAAACATGTGTGACATAATCGACACAGGTCGATAATCATGTGTAACATATTCGACGCAAGTCCAAAAACAACAAGATACATCTTGACAAACACATGTGTATGTATCATGTACAATGAACTATATATAGTTCACTAATTACACATACAAATTCTATGTACATGTGCAACTTCAACTCTTCTTTTCAAATACAAACAAGTACATCATCCAAAAAAAAACATGTGGGCGAAATAAGAGTTGAACCAAAAGACATTGCTGCAACATAAGTGAGTATTGTACTCATCGTTTACACCTCCATGGTGAAATTTTGCAAAAACAAAGAAATTCCTTCAACTGAAACTGCTTTTACATGCAATATTGCATCAACCTTTCAACTGAAATACATTCTTACAAATCTGAAATTTGCATGTACAAAATAAGTAATGACTTACTGCAATAAGAAGTTAATCCAATTCCTACCAAGCCAATTCCGTGGCATCTTTTGTGATTGCAATAAACCTTCATGTGAATCTTCCATTTCCAAGTCGATAATGGACTCCATAGATCCACTTGTGCCAAACTTTTGGTCATCTAGCTGCATGTGCTTTGGACGACTTGTTAGATGCAAAGTCGAACAATGAGAGACATCATGTCCCTTCCTTTGAAAAAAATTTCAACTCTTAAGCACTTTCTGAGAAAGTTATCTTTGCCTCTTCTGCTTCCTGTGTGCTTTCTCTTTCAACCAGCATCATGAAGCAACATGGTTAAATCTACCACAAAATGTGCAACAAAACTTTCTTTCATTTGAACAAGAAAAATTATCATTATTTTCTGAAACATAATTAAATTGATCATGTGAATAATTATACCTCTTTTTCTGCATGGAATGTCCATCCTTTTTTCTTCGAAAGATGATGAACTAGTAGAGGATACAACTTTCCTTTTTAGACTTTCTTCACAGTTCTTGTCTTGAAAACTGATTGAACTTGAAGGCTCACCATAAGCGACATGTTTACCCTCTACTTGCCACAATAATGGCTTAAAAAAATGACAATCACCCTTAGAACAATTTTGACATATATGCATAGAAGAACTTGGAATAAAGGTTCTCTTTAAATTTACATCACATGCATTCAAGGATTTGGAGTCTTCGCCATTAAATTGCACATAACCAAGACCAACATTCTTGGGTCACTCCACAACTGAAATAGGTTCAACCATGCCTTGTGCATGCTTGCCCAAACCTTTGCCTTCATGATAGCCCATATTAAACATTATTTTGGATCTGATTCCCCTTGTATGTTTTTCAAAAGAACCAACACACTTTTCAATAGAGGAAATTGAAGACAAGTTGAAATGCTTTACCTCTTCCTCACGCTTGTTCTTGGACAAAGCTTCTTGAGCTTGAAGGAGTTGTTTCTCCATGTCATGCAACCTTTGGAGAATTGCTTCGTTTTCTTCCTTCATAGCCAAAAATTTAGCATGAAGCTTAACACTTTCTCTTTGATCCTCGATGAGAATCTGCACCATGTCCTTCACCTTAATGAACTCATTCTTCATGTCATCATTGAAGAATCTCGTGAATGATGAAACTTCACTTGTCGAAGAATTTGACATTATGTAAATGGTCAAATTAACAAAATGAACTTCCAAAGAAAATTTCTCAAAGCTTTCAAACAAATGACAAGCTTTTAACCAAATGTCTTTAAATATCCCTTCTTATTCAAGCAGCTATAAAAACACAAACTCCAATAGCTTGAATCAAACACTAATCAAGTGGGTTTGTTTTCCAAAGATAATATTGAGGTACTTTGGGGTAAGAAAATAGCCTACAACTTTTTTTTCCTTTCCAAGACTTAGCTATCAACAACTATCTTTTCAACTCAAGAAAACTCATACAATCAACCATTTGCAACCAATAAAACATTCAATATTTTACACTGTTTTAACAACTTTTGCACAAAATCAAACTCTCAAGCTGAGCACAACCAAGCTTAACCTGGCTTTGATACCATCTTATTTGAAAATGGAAGTACTAGAAAATGTGTGCAAGGTATCCATTTCCATTAAATTAAATGTGTGCAAAATTTTGCATGTCTTGTTGCATAAAACAACTACTTAGATCTAATCCAGAGATTGACTATAGGGGCATTTACTGGATATGTCACATTTAATAAAAGGATGAGATCTAGAGGCTCCTGGCCCTTTACAGACTTTGTCTTTAGAACTTGTAGAAGTTAACACGCATGATCTGTTTTCCATAAAATTATATGTGCAAACTGTTATTCATGTCTTGCAATTGAAACCAAGTGTTTTTGGTAACTGTATAAGAGTTTATGTGTGAAGGCAAGTTAATTTAATTTTTTTTTTAACATATTAAATCAGAAATGTTCAGCAAGATAACTTCAGCATAACATAACACAGATGTTTGGTGAGCAGTTCAACCCTCCTGGGCTACGTCTGTTGCATCAAGACTCCTAAAATGAACTTGTCCTCTTAGATTAAAATGCTTCAAAATGATAATAAAAGTTTAAAAGTGTCTTAGTAGACAAATATGAATGCAAATAATGATTCAGAAGACATGAAAAATCTAAGAACTCCTTTCCAAATTCACTAAACACTGAAGAATTACCATAAATAGTGATTTCTTCAATAAGGCCCTAACGGCTCTTTGAACTCCTCTATAGATTTTCAGGCTGTAGAAGTCCTCAGATAGGTCTGAAACCTCTTCCATTTGGTTCATAAGGTCGAAATTAGCTAAAAATGATCTTTGGTTCACCTCAAACAGAGTCATACAACTCAAAACAGCTCCAACCCCAAAATGGCCCTAGTGGCCCTGAAGACTCTCCTAAAAGTTTTCAGCCTCTAAAAGTCTTCAAAAAATTCTAAAACCTCTTCCTTTGGTTTTAGAAGGTGGAAAATAGCTGAGGATCATCTTTGGTTCACCTTAAATAGAAATGTACAACCAAATACAACTCTATTACCAAAATGGCCTTGATGGCTCAAAAATATTCCCTGAAGCTAAAATGGCTTCTGAACACCTCTACTACCTCTGGAACCTATCTCGATGGCTCTGGAATGTTGAAAATAGTCGAAATGACTTTTGGTTCACCTCAAATGTTTAGCCATAGCTCAACACAACTCCAACTCCCTCTTGGCCCTTATGGCTCTCATTGCTTCCCTGAAGAAAAAGGGATGGAAGATCAACTCCAATGGCTATGCAACCTGTTCCAATGTATTCAGAATGCTCTTAATACCCGCAAAAAAAAAAAAATTGTCCAAAAAGGTTCTCCCTATTAGAAGATATCTAAAAAAGGTATTTTTCCCAATATCATGTAAAAATCCCACTAAATGTGGGTTAACTGCAGTTAAGCCCGCTAAAAATGGCCAAAGGATGAAAATGGAGGAACCGCTGCCAAAATTGGTAGAACAACTGGTAGTTAAAATAAATGCTGGTTTAATGGCATGTGAATAGTTTCGTTTAAACTGCCAAAGTTAACGTTGGTTAACAAACCATAAAAAGAAAACTCTGAATTTAATTGACCGTGGCATATAATGTTAAAAGGGTGGTCACATAAACGTGGCATTAAGCTGTTTTAAAACAAATCCACCAAAGAAATTTTTAAGCCCTTTGGTTACCAGCTTCCGTTCATGTGGGGTTGGGCTAGCCCCTTTTGTTTTCTGCCCCAACCAATTTCACTCCTCAAATATATGCAGAGAACATTAATGTTGAAGAAATAAGTTGTAGCCCATGTGGTTGGGTCGAAGCGCTTGCTGGAGTGAGGTTGCAGGTTCAAAACTTGTAACTACAAAAGTTTTGATATGCCAAAATTTCACTGACCAGGGGGCCACGTGGCAGCCTCCAGGCCTGCCACGTGGCAGCCCGTAATTGTTCAAAATTTCAAAAACTCAAACCAACTTTGAATACTTACTCGCCACTTTTCAGAACATAATTGGCCCAGGTGGAATATTTCAAGGAATATTCCAGGGAATATTTAAAGGAATATTCTAGGAATATTCCTTGGAATATGATTCTTTTAATTTTTCAAATTTGGAAGTCAAACCTGGTGAAACTGGACTTTTACCTGAAATTGTGAATTTTCAAACTTGAATAACTTTCACATACAGTGTCGGATTTGAGTGCCGTTCATGGCGTCAGGATCGTATCGCCGAGGCTTGGACTTGAGCTCCTGATCACACCTCCCAAATGAGAAGCTTTTGGACCCCAAAAGCTCACTGAAATTCTAAAACTGATCTGTAGTACAGAAAATGAGAGAATAAAAACATCCTCTTCTCTTCAGCCTCCAAAAATTTTCCTGAATTGCCAACTGTTCACATGGCGAATTTTACTGAATGAGCCATGTACTTGCGTTGAATCCCAAGGAAGTTTTCTCTCCATACCAATCTTCCATACTGAAATCTCTAATGACCCTTGCTAAAATTTGTGCCCTCTTTTCTTGCATTCCTTTCCAACTCATGGAATCTTGCACAGCTTTGCACTGACACTTCGTTCTCTACACCAATCGACACCAAAGGCACCTTGTGCAACATACGACATCAACAACAAGTTGACAATGAAATGTGCTATACAATTGACACACAAAATCTGTAACAAGTGTGCACACAACCAACACAAGTCGATAAACATGTATGACACAATCGACACAAGTCGATAAACATGTGTGACATAATCGATATAGGTCGATAATCATATGTAACACATTTGACACAAGTCTACAAACAACAAGATACATCTTGAAAAACATATGTATATGTATCATGTACAATGAACTATATATAGTTCGCTAATTACACATACAACTTCTATGTACATGTGCAACTTCAACTCTTATTTTCAAATACCAACAAGTACATCATCCCAAAAAAAGTATGTGGCTGCAATAAGAGCTGAACCAAAAGACATTGCTGCAACATAAGTGAGTATCATTCTCATATTTTACACCTCCATGGCGAAATTTTGCAACAACAAAGAAATTCCTTCAACTGAAACTTCTTTTACATGCAATCTTGCATCAATCTTTCAACTGAAATACATTCTTACAAATCTGAAATTTGCTTGGACAAAATGAGTAATGATGTACTGCAATAATAAGTTAATACACTTCCTACAAAGCCAACTCCATGACATCTTTTGTGATTGCAATACACCTTCATGTGAATCTTCCATTTCCACATCGATAATGGACTCCATAGATCCACTTGCGCCAAACTTATTGTCATCTAGATGCAGGTGATTTGGACGAATTGTTGGATGCAAAGTCCAACAATGAGAGACATCATGTCCATTCCTTTGACAAAATTTGCAACTCTTGAGAAATTTCTAAGAAAATTCTCTTTGCCTCTTCTACTTCCTGTGTGCTTTCTTTTTCAACCAACATCTTGAAGCAACATGGTTAAATCCACCACAAAATGTGCAATAAAACTTTCTTTCATTTGAACAAGAAAAATTATCATTCTTTGCTGAAACATAATCAAATTGATCATGTGAATAATTATACCTATTTTGCTGCATGGAATGTCCATCCTTTTTGTCTTCGAAAGACGATGAACTAGTAGAGGAGACAACTTTCCTTTTCAGACTTTCTTAATAGTTCTTGTCTTGAAAACTGATTGAACTTGAAGGCTCACCATAAGCGACATGTTTACCCTATACTTGTTGCAATCATGGCTTAAAACAATGATAATCATCCTTAGAAAATTTTTGACATATATGCATAGAATAACTTGGAATAAAGGTTCTCTTTAAATTTGCATCACATGCATTCAAGGATTTGGAGTCTTCGCCACTAAACTGCACATAACGAAGACCAACATTCTTGGGTTGCTCCACAACTGAAATAGGTTCAACCATGCCTTGTGCATGCTTGCCCAACCCTTTTCCTTCATGATAGCCCATCTTAAACATTATTTTGGACCCGATTCCCCTTGTATGTTTTTCAAAAGAACCAACACACTTTTCAATAGAGGAAATTGAAGACAAGTTGAAATGCTTTACCTCTTCCTCATGCAGGTTCTTGGAAAAAGCTTCTTGAGCTTGAAGGAGTCATTTCTCAATGTCATGCAACCTTTGGAGAATTTCTTCCTTTTCTTCCTTCATAGCCAACAATTGTGCATGAAGCTTAACACTTTCTCTTTGATCCTCGATGAGAATCTGCACCATGTCCTTCACCTCAATGAACTCATTCTTCATGTCATCATTGAAGAATCTCGTGAAGGAGGAAACTTCACTTGTAGAAGAAGTTGTCATTATGTAAATGGTCAAATTAACAAAAGTAACTTCCAAAGAAAAGTTCTCAAAGCTTTCAAACAAATGGCAAGCTTTTAACCAAATGTCTTTAAAGACCCCTTCTTATTCAAGCAGCCATAAAAACACAAACTCCAATAGCTTGAATCAAACACTAATAAACTGGGTTTGTTTTCCAAATATAATATTGAGGTACTTTGGGGTAAGGAAATAGCCTACAACGTTTTTTTCCTTTCCAAGACTTAGCTATCAATAGCTATATTTTCAACTCAAGAAAACTCATACAATCAACCATTTGCAACCAATAAAACAGTCAATATTTTACACTGTTTTAAATTTTTTTTCACAAAATCAAATGCTCAAGCTGAGAACAACCAAGGTTAACCTGGCTTTGATACCATCTTATTTGAAAATGGAAGTATTTGAAAATGTGTGCAAGGTATCCATTTCCATTAAATTAAATGTGTGCAAAATTCTCCATGTCTTGTTGCATAAAACAACTACTTAGATCTAATCCAGAGATTGACTGTAGGGGAATTTTTTGGATATGTCACCTTTGATAAAAGGATGAGATCCAGATGCTACCTGGACCTTTACAGACTCTGTCTTTAGAACTGGTATAAATTAACACTCATGATCTATTTTCCACAAAATTATATGAGCAAACTGTTATTCATGTCTTGCAATTGAAACCAAGTGTTTTTGGTAACTGTATAAGAGCTTATGTGTGAAGGAAAGTTAATTAAATTTGTTTTTTAACATATTAAATCAGAATTTTTCAGCAAGATAACTTCAACATAACATGACACAGACGTTTGGTGAGTAGTTCACCCCTCCTGGGCTACGTCTGCTGGATCAAGCCTCCCAAAATGAGCTTGTCCTCTTGTATTAAAATGCTTCAAAATGCTAATAAAATTTTAAAAGTGTCTCAATAGACAAATATGAATGAAAATCCTGATTCAAAAGACATGAAAAGCTAAGAATTCCTTTCCAAATTCACTAAACAGTGAAGAATTTCCATAAACAATGTTTTCTTCAATAAGGCCCTAACGGCTCTTTGAACTCTTCTGTAGCTTTTCGGGATGTAGAATAACTAAAAGAGGTCTGAAACCTCTTCCATTAGGTTCATAAGGTCTAAATTAGCTAAAAATGATCTTTAGTTCACCTCAAACAGAGAGGTACAACTCAAAACAGCTCCAACCCCAAAATGGCCCTAGTGGCCCTGAAAACTCTCCTGAAGGTTTTCGCCCTATTAAAGTCTTAAAAAATTTCTGAAACCTCTTCCATTGGTTTCAGAAGGTGGAAAATAGCTAAGAATGGTCTTTGGTTCACCTTAAACAGAAAGGTACAACCCAGTACAACTCCATTACCAAAATGGCCCTGGTGGCTCAAAAAGCTCACCTGAAGCTAAAATGGCTGTAGAACACCTCTACTACCTATGGAACCTATCTCAATGGCTCTGTAATGCTGAAAATAGTAAAAAATTACTTTTGGTTCACCTCAAATGGTTAACCATAGATCAACACAACTCCAACTCCCTCTTGGCCCTGAGGGCTCTCATTGCTTCCCTGAAGCAAAATGGACTGAAGATCAAGTCCAGTGGCTCTAAAAAATGCTTCAATGGATCAATAATTCTCTAAATACCCGAAATCAAAAAAAATTTCGTCCAAAAAGGTTCTTCCTATCAGAAGATATCATCAAAACAGTCTTTTGCCCAATGTCATGTAAAAATCCCACTAAATGTGGGCTAACTGCAGTTAAGCCCGCTAAAAATGGCCAAAGGACGAAAATGGAGGAACCACCACCAACCTTGGTGGAAAAACTGACAGTTAAAATAAATTTTGGTTTAATGGGATGTGAACAGTTCCGTTTAAACCGTCGGAGTTAACATTGGTTAACAAACCATAAAAAAACAAACTCTGAATTTAATTGACCGTGGCATATAATGTTAAAAGGGTGGTCAGATAAACGTGGCATTAATTTTTTTTAAAGAAAATCCACCAACGAAATATTTAAGCCTCTTTGTTACCAACTTCCGATCATGTGGGGTCAGGCTAGCGCTAAGGGGCTAGCCCCTTTTGTTTTCCGCCCCAACCAATTTTACTCCTCAAATATATGCCGAGAACATTAATGTTCAAGAAATAAGTTGTAGCCCGTGTGGTTGGGTCGAAGCACTTGCTGGAGTGAGGTTGCGGGTTCAAAACTTGTAACTACAAAAGTTTTGATATGCCAAAATTTCACTGACCAGGGGGCCACATGGCAGCCTCCGGGCCTGCCATGTGGCAGCGCGTAATTGGTCAAAATTTTGAAAAGTCAAACCAACTTCCAATACTTACTCGCCACTTGTCAGAACATAATTCGCCCAAATGAAATATTCTGAGGAATATTTCAGGGAACTTAGGAATATTCCAAGAATATTCCTTGGAATATTTTTTTTAATTTTTCAAATTTGGAAGTCAAACCTAGTCAAACTCGACTTTTGCCTGAAATTGTGAATTTTCAAACTTGAATAAATTTCACATACAATGTCGGATTTGAGTGTCGTTCTCGGCGTCAGGATCATATCACAAAGGCCTATCTGGTCGTTCAGGTTGTAAGTGATTTTGAGCACTTTCAATTTTGAGCTTTTTCCATAGCTTGGACTTGAGCTCCTGATCACACCTCCCAAATGAGAAGCTTTTGGACCCCAAAGCTCACTGAAATTCTAAAACTGATCTGTAGTACAGAAAATGAGAGAATAAAAACATCCTCTTCTCTTCAGCCTCCAAAATTTTTCCTGAATTTCCAACTGTTCACATGGCGAATTTTGCTGAATGAGCCATGTACTTATGCCAAATCTCGACCAATTTTTCTCACCATACCAATCTGCCATACTGAAATCAGCAATGACTGTTGCTAAACTTTGTGCCCTCTTTGCTTGCATGCCTTTCCAACTCATGGAATCTTGCACTGCTTTGCACTGACACTTCATTCTCTGCACCAATCGACACCAAAGGCACCTTGTGCAACATACGACATCAACAACAAGTTGACAATGAAATGTGCTATACAATTGACACACACAAAATATGTAACAAGTGTGCACACAACCAACACAAGTCGATAAACATGTATGACACAATCGACACAACTCGATAAACATGTGTGACATAATCGGCATAAGTCGATAATCATGTGTAACACATTCGACGCAAGTCAACAAACAACAAGATAAATCTTGAAAAACACATGTGTATGTATCATGTACAATGAACTATATATAGTTCTCTAATTACACATACAACTTCTATGTACATGTGCAACTTCAAATCTTCTTTTCAAATACCAACAATTACATCATCCAAAAATAACATGTGCGATCAATAAGAGCTGAACCAAAAGACATTTCTGCAACATAAGTGAGTATCATACTCATATTTTACACCTCCATGGTGAAATTTTGCAACAACAAATAAATTCCTTCAACTGAAGCTGCTTTTACATGCAATCTTGCATCAACCTTTCAACTGAAATACATTCTTACAAATTTGAAATTTGCATGTACAAATGAGTAATGACTTACTGCAATAAAAATTTAATCCACTTCCTACGAAGCCAAGTCCATGGCTTCTTTTGCGATTGTAATACACCTTCATGTAAATCTTCCATCTCCACATCGATAATGGACTCCATATATCCACTTGCACCAAACGTTTTTTTATCTAGCTGCATGTGCTTTTGAAAACTTGTTGGATACGAAGTCCAACAATGAGAGACATCATGTCCCTTCCTTTGACAAAATTTGCAACTCTTAAGAACCTTTTGAGAAAGTTATCTTTGCCTCTTCTGCTTCCTGTGTGCTTTCGTTTTCAACCAACATCTTGAAGCAACATGGTTAAATCCACCACAAAATGTGCAACAAAAATTTCTTTCATTTGAACAAGAAAAATTATCATTCTTTGCTTAAACATAATCAAATTTATCATGTGAATAATTATACCTCTTTTACTAGATGGAAGTCCATCCTTTTTTTCTTCGAAAGACGATGAACTAGTAGAGGAGACAGCTTTCCTTTTTAGACTTTCCTCACAATTCTTGTCTTGAAAACTGATTGAACTTGAAGGCTCGCCATTAACGACATGTTTACCCTCCACTTGCTGTAATGATGGCCTAAAACAATGAGTTTAGAAAATTTTTGACATATATGCATAGAAGAACTTGGAATAAAGGTTATCTTTAAATTTGCATCACATGCATTCAAGGATTTGGAGTCTTTTCCATTAAACTGCACATAACCAAGACCAACATTCTTGGGTCACTCCACAACTGAAAAAGGGTCAACCATGCCTTGTGCATGCTTGCCAAAACCTTTGCCTTCATGATAGCCCATCTTAAACATGATTTTGGACCCGATTCCCCTTGCATGTTTTTCAAAAGAACCAACACACTTTTCAATAGAGTAAATTGAAGACAAGTTGAAATGCTTTACCTCTTCCTCACGCTTGTTCTTGGACAAAGCTTCTTGAGCTTGAAGGATTTTTTTCTCCATGTCATGCAACCTTTGGAGAATTTCTTCCTTTTCTTCCTTCATAGCCAAAAATTGTGCATGAATCTTAACACTTTCTCTTTGATCCTCGATGAGAATCTACACCATGTCCTTCACCTTAATGAACTCATTCTTCATGTCATCATTGAAGAATATCGTGAAGGAGGAAACTTCACTTATAGAAGAAGTTGACATTATGTAAATGGTCAAATTAACAAAATGAATTTCCAAAGAAAAGTTCTTAAGGCTTTCAAACAAATGACAATATTTTAACCAAATGTCTTTAAAGACCCCTTCTTATTCAAGCAGCCATAAAAACACAAACTCCAATATCTTGAAGCAAACACTACTAAAGTGGGTTTGTTTTCCAAAGATAATATTGAGGTACTTTGGGGTAATCAAATATCCTACAACTTTTTTTTCTCTTCCAAGACTTAGCTATCAACAACTATCCTTTCAACTCAAGAAAACTCATACAATCAACCATTTGCAACCAATAAAACAATCAATCTTTTACACTGTTTTAACAAATTTTGCACAAAATCAAATGCTCAAGCTGAGCACAACCAAGCTTAACCTGGCTTTGATACCATCTTATTTGAAAATGGAAGTACTTGAAAATGTGTGCAAGGTATCCATTTCCATTAAATTAAATGTGTGAAAAATTCTCCATGTCTTGTTGCATAAAACAACTACTTAGATCTAATCCAGAGATTGACTGTAGGGGCATTTACTAGATATGTCACCTTTGATAAAAGGATGAGTTCTAGAGGCTACCTAGCCCTTTACAGACTCTGTCTTTAGAACTTGTAGAAGTTAACACTCATGATCTGTTTTCCACAAAATTATATGTGAAAACTGTTATTCATGTCTTGCAATTGAAACCAAGTGTTTTTGGTAACTTTATAAGAGTTTATGTGTGAAGGAAAGTTAATCTAATTTTTTTTTTAACATATTAAATCAGAAATTTTCAGCAATATAACTTCAACATAACATGACACAGATGTTTGGTGAGCAATTCACCCCTCCTATGCTACATCTTCTAGATCAAGCCTCCCAAAATGAGCTTGTCCTCTTAGATTAAAATACTTAAAAATGATAATACAAGTTTAAAAGTGTCTCAATAGACAAATATGAATTCAAATACTGATTCAGAAGACGTGAAAAAGCTAAGAATTCCTTTCCAAATTCACTAAACACTGAAGAATTACCATAGATAGTGATTTCTTCAATAAGGCCGTGACAGCTCTTTGAACTCCTTTGTAGCTTTTCGGGCTATGGAAGTCATCAAAAAAGTTTGAAACCTCTTACATTAGGTTTATAAGGTAGAAATTAGCTAAAAATGATCTTTGGTTCACCTCAAACAGAGAGGTACAACTCAAAACAACTCCAACCCCAAAATGGCCATGGTGGCCCTAAAAAATCTCCTGAAGGTTTTCGGCCTCTAAAATTATTCAAACAGGTCTAAAACCTCTTCCATTGGTTTCAGAAGATGGAAAATAGCTGAGGATGGTCTTTGGTTCACCTTAAACAGAAAGGCACAACCCAATACAACTCTATTACCAAAATGGCCCTAATGGTTCAAAAAGCTTCCCTGAAGCTAAAATGGCTTTATAACACCTCTACTACCTCTGGAACCTATCACAATGGCTCTGGACTGCTAAAAAGAGTCGAAAATGACTTTTGGTTCACCTCAAATGGTTAACCATAGCTCAACACAACTCCAACTCCCTCTTGGCCCTAATGGTTCTCATTGCTTTCCTGAAGAAAACGGGACTGAAGATCAACTCCATTGGCTCTGAAACCTATTCCAATGGATTCAGAATTCTCTTAATACCCGAAATCAAAAAACAATTCGTCCAAAAAGGTTCTCCCTTTCAGAAGATATCATCAAAACAGTATTTTGACCAATGTCATGCAAAAATCCCACTAAATGTGGGCTAACTGTAGTTAAGCCCAATAAAAATGGCCAAAGGCCGAAAATGGAGGAACCGCCGCCAACCTTGGTAGAAAAACTGACAGTTAAAATAAATTTTGGTTTAATGGCATGTGAACAGTTATGTTTAAACCGCCGGAGTTAATGTTGGTTAACAAACCATAAAAAAAACAAACTCCAAATTTAATTGACCGTGGCATATAATGTCAAAAGGGTGGTCACATAAACGTGGCATTAAACTATTTTAAAACAAATCCGCCAACGAAATTTTTAAGCCCCTTGGTTACCAGCTTCCAGTCATGTGGGGTCAGGCTAGCCCCTTTTGTTTTCTGCCCCAACCAATTTTACTCCTCAAATATATGCCGAGAACATTAATGTTCAAGAAATAAGTTGTAGCATGTGTCGTTGGGTCGGAGCGCTAGCTGAAGTGAGGTTGCGGGTTCAAAACTTGTAACTAAAAAAGTTTTGATATGCCAAAATTTCACCGACCAGGGGGCCACGTGGCAGCCTCCGGGCCTGCCACGTGGCAGCCCGTAATTGGTCAAAATTTTGAAAATTCAAACCAACTTTTAATACTTACTTGCCACTTGTCAGAACATAATTGGCCCAGGTGGAATATTTCAAGAAATATTTCGAGGAATATTCCAAGAATATTCCTTGGAATATTCTTTTTAAAAATTTTCAAATTTGGAAGTCAAACCTGGTCAAACTGGAATTTTGCTTGAAACTGTGAATTTTCAAACTTGAATAACTTTCACATACAATGTCATATTTGAGTGCCATCACGGCATCAGGATCACATCCCCGAGGCCTATCTGGTCATTCAGGTTGCAAGTGATTTTGATCACTTCCAATTTTGAGCTTTTTCCATAGCTTGGACTTGAGCTCCTGATTAGCTAACTGTAAACTGTTGAATCAAATGTTATGGGTGGGTGGCCACATGCCAACCCAAACCTTACGGTCCACCTGCAACCGTAGGCGGAACCCATGGTAGACCACGTGGAGTAGTTTTGAACTGGAGTTTAAAGAATGTTAACAAATACCGTTGGGGTTTAAACCTTAACCACGCTGAATGTTGTTACATGTGATAAGGCTTGGAGTTAATTCCACTGTTTCATAACCATTGAATTAAATTATATGTTGCGGTGATCATATAACATGTGACCAACGTTTTGGGCCGCTGGTGGGTTGGGACTGCCTGTTGTCCCACCCCCATATGCACACTTTGTAAAACATATATAAGTATGGTGCCCATAAGGGGTAAGCAACAAAATGTAGAGGAGATGGTGGAAATATTTGCAGTTGCATCGGAGGTCACGGGGTCGAACCCCCCAGATTCCACCAAAATTTTAGTCAACAGTCCAGGGGACACATGGCGGCCTCCAGGCTCGCCACATGTCATCCATTCGATAGTCCTCCCACAAATTCTTACAAACCATAAAATGGCCCATAAACTACCACTTATCGAAACATCACTGGATTTGAGAAAAGGGAATATTTTGAGAATATGCCACCTGTTGACTGTACTTGCATGCTGACTAGGCATCCCAGTCCCTCCTGTCACAAAAAATTTAGCTATTTAGGAAAATGATCATAACGCGATATCTTCCTCATACAACATCTATTTTTTGAACCGTTCATGGTGCCAGAATCACAACAACGAGACCTATCCAGTCGCTTAGGTTTCATACAGTTTCGAGCAATTTCAATTATGAGAAAAACACATGATCTCCTGATCACATCGACTTTGACACATCATCTGGGATCAAGACTATAGATCTTTCACATACCTTGAGGCTTACATGCCTTAATGGAAAGATCTCTCACCAATAAACAATGGGAATACATCAATGTCCTCTATTTGTCAGATCTTTTGGGTGACTCGACTTTGAAACATCTATTTTTACCTAATAATATGTACTAGGGAATATTGACTCTCATTGACATCAATGGTGAGTAGTCTCATGTTGGTTAATGGTATTCATTAATGGCCAGTAATCCAAAAATTTCTTTCTCCCCAGATACGGGTGACAGTGGACGCACATATGAAACTAGTCCCTCCCACATTCGAGCTGTGGAATATCTACAATGCATGCCTTCACCTTAAGTGGATCCACCTCCCTGCAATAATTCGCATGAGGTGACGGAGGCAAGGCCTCAAGAAGATACACAATGCTAACTACCACTCTGGGTGGTACCTCACATCTGCAATCATTTGAATGAGCTCCCTGATGGATATGACACTCTACCATAACTCCAAGCACATGCTTCCACTTGAAAAATGTGACAACATGAAACTGTGAGCGTGTCATAATAATGCACAACATCTGCGCTTATGCCACATGCCTAAAAAAGAAGAGACCCTTCCACATAGTGCTATTAAAATTTTTCTCTCCCTCGCTCTCATTGCCCTCTTAGCCTTTTTGTTTCAATTTCAACCCTCCTACGCGGCCCAACTACTATGTGGCCTCCCCCCCAGTGCTAGGCTACTGAGGACCCTCCCAGCTGCGCACCTCCTTGACTGCGCGCCCCCCTGAGGCTCTCCTTGCCTCGCTAGTTTCTCCCGACTTCATGCTCTCATATTCACATTTCCCTAGCTACACAACCCCCACCTACAACCGTCTTGCCCAACAACACCACGTTCCGTACTTGTTGTCTCTACTCTAAGAATCTTCCCTATACCTCGCAACCCCCCATCCCCCCTTTCATTCACCTTCCCATGGCTCCAGGATTGCACCAAAGGAAAATCAGAGGTGGCCAAAGAGGTGTGTTCCCTGGACGCTACTAGCGCAGGCTCAATAACCATTTGGATCCCTTTAGGGGCTCCTATTTTTGCGGTCATGCCAGGGATGCCCCCCAGGGCCCTGTGCAAGACCAGGAGGAGGAGGCCCCTATTCAAGCAACATAAAGAGGTAGAAGCAGACCCAGGAAATCCACTATTGTGCACCAGGAGCACCCCAGGCCCCATAAAACCGAGCCTCTTCCAGTTGAGGAGGTCGTGGGGGAAGACATTGACGTATGGATCATGGAATCAGAGGGCACTTGGATGCGTGTGTCAAATGCTGAGGACTTGTTTTCCCCCATCCTCTGCACACCTACTTACAGGCCTCCACATCGTCCTACTATTGAGGAGAAGGCCATAGCGCAGGGGTACGTTTGCCGTATCGAGGAGGAGGATACAGACACCGAGGATTATGCAGATGCACCATGACTACGTGGTCGCTCAAATCTTCTTAGGTTTATTTTATTCCAGCTCTTACCATAGAAATTTTACTTTCACAAGTTCCATGACACATATTTTAATTTTCTATCTGATGTCACTATAGGGTTGGTTTCCTCCAAGGAGGCAGCCCTAAACCTGCGCAACTATGAAAGCAACAAAGGCTAGGATTGGATAAGTGCAGCTTACCAACTTAGCCTGTAGCATATGTAATGTATTTTTTCGAATTAATATAGTTTAGCCTAAATTACCAAAAAACAAAATCCAAAAATTTCTTTCTATGGTCGACATCGACACATCCACTAACATAGATAAGAATTGTGCTAATGTGTGGGAATGATATGAAGACTATAAGATTCATCATCATTCATCATTTCGTACCAGATGCAAAAAATTTAGTAGCAGCAATAAATAATCCACTTTCACGACTTCATCCATCACTTATGCAACCAAGAAGAAGATCAACTCCTTGTACTTCACATTCCATGATCCAGCAAGTGTCGCATTTTTCTACATATACACAATTCATCCACTTCTTAGGTAAGTAAATGTATGTTCTTTTCTAACTTTTAACCACGTGATTCCTTAAATACTGAAATTATATTTTTTGGAAAATGCCTTGCCACATTCCCTTTGTCATTTCACAAAAACTAAAAACATATTTAGTTGGGGGGAATGAATATCCATTCATGTTTACCTTTCATATCGTTTCATTTAATTCCATCCTAACCAACATACTTTTCCCGATAAGCTATTATTGCATTCCAAGAGATCATATTTTTTGCAAATTGATGAGTGTGTATTAGATGGCTAAGTAAAAATATGAATTCTCAATGTTATCAAGGTATTTGGATGCTAAAAGAATAAACAAAGTATTGTTACACAAGAACCAATACTAATCAAATTTTTGTTGCCACATAAGAACCAACCAAAAAAATATGTTGCAATGCAATGTATACTTTGCAAAATAATGAACATATCAAACATTAGGAGTTACCAAATGCAAAGAAGAAGTGATACAACCAAGGCTTATTCAAAAGCAATACAAGTACAAGCAAATCAAAGAATTCAATGTAATAGTTGCATGCAAACATTCAACCACTTTAGTTGGGGGTTATATTGGGCCACCAAATCAAAATTCACTTTCACTCCACTTTCACCTTGCATCCTCATTTTATAACCTCATTTCATCACATTTTCATTACCTAACCCTATACTTTCATTAATATATGGTTTTATATTTTCATTTTCCAAAGTTATTAGTTTCATGTATTTAGAGTGAATTTTTAATTAAAATTTAGAAAAATAACATATATTTATTTATACCTAAAGTTGGAATGACTTTGGTGACATGTGTAGGTGATTAGGAAGCTTCGAAGACATCCTTATGTGGCTTCCAAGGCTCAATTTCGAATTATCTTCAAGATTTGGAGGATATTTGGATGTGGATCAACCATATCTCATAGAGGAGAATCATGAATAAAGGGATGTGTAACTTATAACTAGATAATTGGTTGAAAATTTTATGGATCTAAGGAGAGAATGGTGGATCTCCATTAATGTGGTAGTTTCTTAAGTTTTTGTATAAATAGGAGAGCGTTCTCCTTTCATTTATAATCTAGAAATTTGTAATGTAAATGTGGGAAGTTTAGAATCATGGAAGAAGATGTGAAATGATCATGTAATGAGATATATAGTAGTAGGCTTATAGCATAGAGTTTGAGTATGTAGTTAGATATTTATTTAGAGATTGATGTAATTATTATTTCATTTATACATAAATTCATTTTGAGTGTGTCAATTTGAGTGTGCATGTTCCATTTTTCCCAATGTAATTATTATGGTGTTGGTATGTTGCTGAGGAATGGAGGGTCACAATCAACCAAAACTTGCATACTTGTGTAGTGGTAACTTATATTAGTTTCATTTAATTTTTTCAAATTCTTTTCATTATGCAATTTCAATTTCATGTAAGTGTGCATTTCAATTCCTGCAAGAGTACTTTAGATTGATCATTTCAATTTCGAAAGTGTGAATTTCCATTCTTGTAAGAGTGATTTAAGTTAGCCGTTCAATTCGGCAAGTGTGCTTAGATTGGTTATTTCATTTCTGCAAATGTGTGCTTTCAATTCTCGCAAGTGTGTTTTAATTCAGCAGGTGTGGTGTAATTTTCTTTCATAGAGAAAGTGTGATTTTTAATTCCAAAAGTGTGGTGTGATTTACTGTTTTTTTTTTTTCCTTTGATAGATAAAAATTTATATTTTTAAATTGGAAGCCGATCTCTAGCACATATATTCCACGTGCGCCTTGCAAGTCCACGGACCCCTGGGTTGACAATTTATGGAAAGGAATTTAAGTAATTAAATTGCCCCAACAAAGCTTTAGTTGAAAATGAGACTAAAAAGAAAATTTAATCCTTGAGAATTGATAATGGATGAGAGTATGTGTCTAATGTATTTAAAGAATTATGTGCCAAGGAGGGTATTAGAATGGAGTTCATTGCACCAAAAACACACAACATAATGGGGTTTCAGAGAGGAAAAATATAAGTATTGTAGGAGTTTCTTGACCATGGATTCCATTATCATTGTGAGCATAATATTGCAATACAATTTTTTATTTGCAGAATAGGATCCCTCACAAAATTATTATAATGATCACACTTGAAGAGGATTTCACTAGGAGGAAGCCATATGTCTCCCACTTTTTCATTTTTAAATCCATAGTCTATTGTCATGTCTCCAAAGATAACAGGAAAAAGTTGGATCCCATTGCAGAGAGGTGGACCTTTGTAGGCTATATTGAGACACCTCATATTTACCGAGTGTACATGCCCTCACTCACAATGACTGCTATGAGGAGGGATGTGATATTTGATGAGGATAAATCATGAGAAGTTCTATAGAGTGAGAGATGAGCATACCACCATAGGAGGATCATCTAGTTCTAAAGGAGGAGCCACAGTCAGATCCATAGAGTCAGATCTTTCTCAAAGGAAGGAGGACATTCCAAGAGGATATGTGGATCATCCACATGTGGAGGACCAGATATTATACCAAGTGGAGGCACTCACTCACACAATGTTTTCCGGGGAAGGGAGGAAGAGGACCAAGATGGTTGATATATTGGTGGATGAAGCTCAGAAGCAGGTTGTATCTCCTAGCTCCTTATGTAGATACCATAAATATACATAGGATATATGGCACTCATTATCGACTTGATTAATTCTGAGCCATATTATTTTGAAGAGGTTGTTTCCTAGTAGGTGTGGGTAGATCCCATGGTAGAGGAGTACAACTCCATCATGAAGAACAATGTTTGGGAGGTGGTGCCCAGACCTGAGAACAAATCTGTTGTTGGTTATAGGTGGGTGTATAAGGTGAAACATGTAGCTAATGGAAGTTTTGAGAAGTACATGGCCATATTTCTGGCCAAAGGCTTCTTACAGGTGGACGGGATTGATTATGAGGAGATATTTTCCCCTGTGCAAAGATACTCATCTATCAGGACCATATTTTCATTGGCAACATTGATGGGGTGGAGGATCCATCAACTGGATGTTAAGACTACCTTCCTCAATGGAGTGCTTGAGGAATATAGTTGCATTAAGTATCCTAAGGGGTTTGAGACCTTTATTAGGGAGACACATGTGTGTAGGCTCAAGAGGGCCCTGTATGGTCTCAAGCATGCACCTCATGCTCAGTAGACTCACATAACTTATTATCTTAGTGGATTGGGCTTCACTAAGAGTGAAGAAAATGAAAATATCTACTACATTATGGTAGATGATCGTCTTCTCATCTTACTTCTCTATGTGGATGATTTGATACTGACAAGATATGACAATTTGATCCATTCTTGTAAGGAGGACCTTGCAAGAGAGTTTGAAATGAAAGATATGGGTTCAATGCACTACTTCCTTGGTTTGGAGGTGTAGCGAGGAGATGGAGAGATTTTTTTGGACAAGGGAAGTACACCTATAAATCCTTCAAACATTCCACATTTAGGATTGTAAACCCATCGATACTCCTCTAGGTAATAAGTTGAGGGAAGAGAATGCTTCTCCAGATGAGGCAGTATATGGCACTATCTATAGATATTTAGCGGGGTCCTTGATGTACTTGGTGAACACAAGGCTTGATATTTGTTTTATAGTGAACCAAATTAGTCGATTTATGGTGGAGCCTACCAAGCTCCACCGGAAAGTAGCAAAATATTTTCATATATGCCTTAGAGGAACACCAGAGCTTGTTTTATGGTACATGCATACTAATGAAGTGTAGCTACAAGGCTTCACAGATTCATATTGGGAAGGGAGGCACTCAAATAGGAAGACAACATCAAGAGGAGTCTTCAGTGTTAGGTCAACAACAATTTCTTAGTACATCAGGAAACAGATATTTTTAGCACTCAACTTAGTAGAGGTTGAGTATATGGCTTCTAGTCAAGTAGCATGCGAGAATATTTGGATGAGGAATATCCTGGTTGGTCTCTTCAGTTAGGTGAAGGATCCTACATTGATCCACTGTGAAAATAAAAGTTGTATACAACTCTGAAAATATTATGCTTCATGGTAGATCCAGACATATAGACACCAGGTACCATCACGTAAGAGATTGTGTCCAGAGGATGATTGTTATGTTACTGTACATTCCTATAGAGGAGCGGCATGTAAACATCTTGAAAAAGGCTTTGTCAAGAATTAAGTTCGAGTTCCACAGGAGTATGATTGGGTTTTTTCGTAACCCTTTTATTGCTAAGAGGGAGTGTTAAATTGTAGCGAGAAAACGATTCATTTAACTTTTTCCTTACTAAAATGGATAAATTTGAATTTCCACTTTAGCAGGATGACTTGAGTTATAGTTAGAAAGATTTACATTGACAAATAACTTAGTTAAGTCAGTTAATTTGAGTTTTTGGGAAAAATATAAATTTGTGTGCATTTTGATTGCTAAGGTCTAGATATCTAGTGGAGTTATGTTTAGTGAAACTGAGTTATTTGAGCTCTAGTCTAGAATAAAGTCGGTATAAGTTTAGTTGCGTAGTTGTAACTATTGTTTACTCACTAATCTCTCAGTTAACTAGTCAATTTACTAAAAATATCCCTAATCATACACGCAATTCAAATTACGTATTGGAGTGGAGGAAAAAGACATAATTGTAATCATTATTGTATACTAGTGAATGTACATAGCTTGCATTGAGCATATGAGCTAATTATCTTCGTATTTTCGTAAGCAAATGGAGCTTCCCTATTTTTTAGCAGAAAAAAATGTTCAAGGAAATAGGAGGAAGCAGGAAGACTATTTTTCCTAAATATTGGGTAGAGTAGACTCGAGAGGAGGAGATTAGTATTGTAGTGTAGGTTGAGCTTTAAGGATTGAAGTTTTCATTGTAATACATCATTGTTCTCATCTAATATAATAAAAATTGGGGAGGGTTTTTCCGAGTTCGAATCCTGAGTAAAAATTGTTTTCATTATGATTAAATTATTTCATGTGTTTCTATTGTTAGTTTTCTTTCCATGGAATTCGACTGCAAATTTCGAGTTATTTCTACAATCCTTGAAGAGGACAATAAGATGTTTCAAAAGACAATGAAAGAACCTCTTTAGATGTTAAACATAAAAAATGATTCAAGGGGGAAGACTTGATTGTAACGACTAATTGACAATTGAGTATTGTCATGGATTTGGATTGAATTTAAGATGGTTGGTAGCATTGATTATTTTTTGCATGACTAACTATTAGAATTATATGCATGAATCAATTTTGATTGAAGCTTATTACAAGTTCTAAAAAAGGTGATTGTGGGAGTTCACTTCATGTTATTGGATTAACGGTGACACTAGGTTGTTTTATTTGGGTTTCATTGGATTATTACCATAGTTGTTAGTGGCACTTATTACTGATAAATCAATATTTTTATATGATTAAATTTGTGTTTATGCTTTTATGAAAATGCAAGAAAACTACAATGATTGTGAACGTGATTACTTGTTTAAATATATATATATATATATATATATATATATATATATATATATATATATATATATATATATATATATATATATATATATATATATATATATATATATATATATATATATATATATATATATATATATATATATGTTACAAAGAACTTTGATCATGACATAGTAGAGTCATTAAAGTCATTGATTTAATGGTTCTACCAAATGATAAAACTAGTATTAAATAGATGATGTGGATTACCTTGTTTTTTCAAACCATTAGAGAAATTTTGAGGTCTAAAATGGACCTCCTAAGGAATATTATAAATAATAATGGAAGTAATAAAATAATATTAGATTACATCATCAAATTTTAGAGGAAAAAAGGATAAAACTACTTTGTCAACTCCTATTTTCAACTTATCTCCTTACTATTTTACTCATATTTCGAGCATGAACACTCATTCGATGTGGAATTTAATTCATCATTCAATTAGTACCCACATACTTTTGATGGACTCTTCTACACGAAAAATGAGAAATACATGAAAAAGTGTTACTTCAATCACATTTATAATGTATTTCTTATTTTTCATGTAGAAAGGTCAATTGAATGTATGAAACATGGCTACTTCTTGGATGCAAAATTAAATTCTACATCCAATGACTTCTCCCGCCCAAAATTTGAGTAAAACCATAGGAATATAAGCTTAAAATATGAGTTGATTTTTTTATTTTTTATTACATATGTTTACCTTTCTACTCTAAAAATGGTGAATTATCCCCCATGGTTGACTTCATCATCTTAAATTCTATTGGTCCTTATAAATTTGATTTTGGTTGTACATTTTTGTTTTGAGGCCCATTTTAGACCTCAAAAATTCTCTAACGTTCACAACTTTACAAGTTGATGATTCAATGATGATGCTAGTTGATGTGCATTAATGACTGTAGATGCATATGCATAAATAAGAATGTCATGAATTAGAAATATAGGAACGTCAACGAGTAAAGTCTTATTTCCTTACCTATTGTGTTAGAAAACAACTTTATGAAACCTTTTTTTTTAAGTTCCTTGGATGTAGCATCTCAAAGATGTATTCATTAGAGAAATTTCGAGGTCTAAAATGGGCCTCCTAAGAAAAATGTACAACCAAAATAAAATTTATAATAAATAATAGGATTCAAGATGATAATGTCAACCATGGGGGATGATTCACCATTTTTGGAGTAAAAATATAAAAATAATAAAACTATTTTTTCAACTTGTATTCTCAACTTATCTCTCTAAGGTTTTAGTCAAATTCTAGTTAGGAATACTCGTTGGATACAAAATTTAATTCCTCATCCAAAGAGTACCAATGTTGCATACTTTCGATGGACCTTGCTACATGTAAAATAAGAAATATATGAAAAAATGTGATTGTAATTATGTTTTTTCATGTATTTCTCATGTTGCATGTAGAAGGGTCCATCGAAAGTATGCAACATGGGTACTCCTTGGATGAAGAATCAAATTATGCATCCAACGAGTATTCCTACGCGAAATTTGAGTAAACCCATAGGGAGATAAGTTGAAAATAAGAGATAATACATGATGTACATGAGGGCCATGTTGAGGGTCAAGTATGAATACATGATGTACATAAATTTTCCTTTTGTTTAATGTTAATATGCATATGGTTAGTTATGTAAATTACAGTGGGAAAAGATTCCAAAAGAGAATTTCACATGCCAGAAAGTTATGGGACAGTTGTGAAAGGCCTAAGGAAGGTTATGGGATGATGACAGATGTTTGCCTGGATTTCCTCTCCCTAGAGATAAATGATCTCAGTAAGGGAAAAAGGTTAGCCAATATGGTGAGAGGGGAAAAGCCTAAGGAAAATCTGTCGATTTTGGAGCCATTTGGAGAAGGCTCAAAATTCCTCATGGATAGGACGTTGTTATAGGAATACCAAGACGCTACCAAAAGGAAACCTATATTGGACAAGGTTTGGTCACTGTCAAAAAACTGTCTAGAATGTGAAATTGGCTCATTTTGGTTGTGAAAACGAGTTCCCATTGGTTGGGAGGAGCATTATTTTTCCCACTGTGTTTCTCATAGTCGAATAAATTAACTAATCAGATAAGTAATGTGTTAAAAATGAATTATTTATATGATTACATAGGAATTTTATGTACATATTGATAGGAAAGGAGCCTAATCCTTGGAAAGGAATTATTGTAAGTAATTTTCTTTATTGTATTACCATTATTGTGTATGTATTAGAAAATACTAAGAGAGTATGCACTTGGTGGATTTATTGATTGTTTTGATAATTAGAGAGCTAGGTTCATTCTTAGTACTCGTAAAAGCATATAAAATTCTAGGAGTCAATTTTTTCCCTAGGGTGAAATTAAGGGGCTTTAAATAAGTTTCTTGGTTTTATTTTCCCATATTTCATGGTATTGGGATTAATTTTGAGAAAATGGCCCGAATTTTTGAAAAAAATGGTCATAAGATAATAATTCATATCTATTTAAAAATTCAAGAGTCTTATTGTCATGTTTATTTAAAGATGCAATAGTGTTCTTAACAAAGTAATCTATCAAACTAGAACTGTGACCTCAAAACAAGAACTATAGAAAAAAATCCCAAAAAAAGCATGAGAAAAAAACAAAACAAAAAGTGTATGCTAGAACATTGTTTTTTTTTTTTGTAAGGGTAAATTTTAATCATTTTCTAAAAATGACAGTGAAAACTAATTTTTAAACATGAAAACTCACCCGAAAACGAAAATTCTTGATGTTGGAATAACGTATTTTTTTTTAGGGGTAAATTTCAACATTTTTTTAGCAATCACGTTAAAGATAAAATATCATGATTCTGAAAAACCTTAAAATTCCAACAATTTTCATGCATGACACTAAAGATAAAATATCACATCTCTGAAAAGCCTTAACATTCTAACAATTTTTAGCCATGGCGTTATATATAAAATACTTATAATTTTTTTCAATCATAGCATTATAGATAAAATATCATGACTCAAAATAACATTAAAATTTTGACAACTTTTCAACCATGGAATTAAAACTGAATATCACGAGTACAAAAAACCTTAAATTTTCAATATATTTCAATCATAGCATTATGGAAAAAATATATGACTAAAAAAAACTATAAAAATGAACACTTAATGAAATGGTCATCATACAAAGAGTAATTTCTTTTTTAAATGGTAAAAATATAGCTATTTTAAAATCTTAGCTTAAGTCAATTTTACACACTCCAATGAAAATTTAAAAATAAACTATCAAAATGACACACATTGTAGGAAAACATTACTCACTCCAATGAAATATTAAAAATCAACTATGAAATTGACACATTATGAGGGGTAGACTTGATCTATTATAATGAATACTTTAAATTAAATATCAAATTGACATATAATAAGATCGAATTACACGGACCCTACAAAAAAAAAACAAAAACAAAAACAAAAAAACTTAAACTAAACCAAAAATAAAACAAAAACAAAAGTTCAAAAAAATAACAAGTAATAAATAAAAAATTATATTAAAGCACCAAAAAAAAAAATGACTTCATGAAAATAAAACATTACACACACACACACACACATATATGCAAAATGTTAGAAAAAGCAAAATTAACTCATAAAATATAAAAATTAAAAAAAAATTATAGAAATTAAAAATAAAAATAAAAATATTTACAAAAATAACATAATCTAAGAAATAAAGTTAAGATGGAAAATAATAAATAAATAATAAAAAATAAAAGTTAATTGGATAATTTAAAAATAAACAAATAAAAAAATTAAATACAAACGAAAATCAATCAAAAAAATAAAAAATTGAAAATATATTAAAAAATAAGCATTAAAACGAAGGAAAAACATTAAAAAAACATTAAATTAAAATTTTAAATTTTAAACATTAAAATAAATTTTAAAAATAAATAAATAAACGAAACGCATTATAAAAAAATTAATTAATATATATATATATATATATATATATATATATATATATATATATATATATATATATATATATATGTATTGTTGAGAATCACGATTGTATAATTGAACAACTGTTGGCAGTGTTAATCGACGATACTTTCGCCGAAATGAGATCCATGAGATGCGGTTAGTCCATGTCCACGAAAACACATGGGGGTATTGGTTTGTCAAATGTCCAACAATCTCCCCTAACGCGAGCCGGTGTGTAAAACCGTGACCTACACTGCGATGCCATGACCGGAATCATGATTATTTGTTAGACGAAACAGTTGTGTTGATCAATGATCGCATCGCCGGAGAATGAGATCACGAAGACGGTTAATTCATATTAAAACACACGGGGGTAATGGTTTAACCAATGTCCAACAATACATACATATATATATATATATATATATATATATATATATATATATATATATATATATTAGAAAAAACTTAAAATAAAAATAAAAATAACTTTAAAAAATTTGTTAGAAGCCAACCAAAAAATTCGGTCAGATAGACCTTACTTTCTGAAAACGACAATAAGTGCTTCCTTTTAATTCTATAATTCCTTATTTGTATGGCCATCATCAAAATTTAAACAAGAAACTGAAACTGAAAACTAACATAACCAAAAACATAAGCTAGTCCTCAGAGGACTCAATAGGCGCAGGGTCTTTTTCACTAGACCGTGGAATTTCTGAGTAATGGGGGCACCGAAGGAGTTGCTTAATTATTCTCAGACAAGCATTCTATTGCTAGACCTGGAACTGGACCAAGTGAAAGTCTTTTTGGATTTCCTACAAGATAGGATCAATCTACATGTAGTCATAAGTATGCATGATGGCCTTGACCGCTAGATTTTTCATCATCCAGTAGAGGTGGATGGTTTGTTTGTATTGGGTGACTTGGCCTCAGGAATTTCCTGGGCCAGGAACTAGGATTTCATAATCTACTTCCTGCTCTTCCTCCTCTGCTTGGCGGGTGAGATTCACTTTCTATCTAGCGATGACCCATCTAACTTGCTTCAAAATCTCCCTTACATATGCATGCACAAATTATATGTTATGCTAGGCCTAGGGATTTCAGCCTGCTCTTTTTCATTGATGAGTTGATGATTTAAGTCTCTCCACCCATGAGCCTCATTTATGATTTCTTCTATGTCCCTCCACCATTGCTTCTTCTTTGACTTTTTTCACGTGCACCATCCTGAGAACCAACATCCGTGAAACTGTAAGGTCTTTGCATCCAATCCACGTCTAGAAAGTCGCCCACACGGAGGTGAAATGGTCGTCATGCATGTAACTTGTCCCTGTGAAAATAGGAAATGGACTGCACAATATCGAGGTAACATTAGTGTACCAGAAATAGCATATAATATTAAATAGGAAATCCCATCTCGCTTAGTGTTTCTTATTCATCATAATCCCCTTCCCCTGAATCATTGCAAATAGAGGTGCAGTTCGAGGATAAGTTCTAGTAAAAATAGCTGACAAGTCCTTGCTTCCCACAGAAGGGATCCTTACCAATTCGGTTGATTCTAAGATATGAAACAAATTAATTACATTAAGGGAGAGATAGTGCCTCTTTCTCAAGGATTTTGCAGCAGCCCATGCAATTTCGGTGAAGCAACATCCAACCCCCCAAACCCAGAAATAAAATTCCCATTCTCTGAAGCATAATCCCATAAATAATTAAGACTGACACCAACATCCAGAGTTTAGAAAAGAAAGAATGTCCCCCGAAATTCATGAAACGAAGGAAAACCCTCTTCACGGGCTAACAAATCCATCAAATTGCAAAAACAATAAACCTACATACTATCTCCATATTCGCTTCACTGTGGGAGGATAAAGGAAACATCACATACCCCTTATTCACTACCCTGCATATGCCACCAAATTCGCCCTTTAGATCGCCTCCGTTTTCAAGCTTCCTTCATCCAACCTCAAGCTGGATACAATAATAGAATAACCGAGACAAACTTACTTTTCCAAATAACCAGATCTTCCACCCAAATTTCAATACGCTCTGATGATAGCACGCTTCATCATTCATTTCCCCTTCTCCCACACAACCATCACCTTATCTCCTTCTGCTCTACTTTCCGTCGGATTGACAGACATGTTGTCTTGCAGGCTTCGTATTAATTGGGATGATCATGATCCCTGTTGGTATCCTCCACTTGATTGCAACCTGATCAGGGTATGTGTATTGAAGTATTAATTAATGATATATAAATATGTAAAAAATATTAACTTCAAAATATTAATTTTATAATTTTTTCATAACTTCAAAAAAAACATTAAAAGTTTCATTATAAAAATCATTGCAAAGAAAAACAAAAAACAAAAGATTGGAAAACCATTAAAAAACAAACATCTTAGGATGAAATATAAGAAGAGAAATAAGACAACTTGAGAAATGGTTAAACAATCAATATTTAAAAAAATTTGTGCATACTTAGGACATAAAAAAATTTAAGGTGTTAAAAATATACCTAAAAAAATTTTGATTTTACTTTCAAAACCTGCATGAAAATCGCTAACATTTAAAAAAATATATCCATACTTAATATATCAAAAACAATTAAAGTGTAAAAAATAAGCCCCCCAAGAAAAGATTGATGTTGGATCAACATCTTTCAAAATTTACATGAAAATCACTAACATTTAAAAAAATATGCATACTTAATACATAAGAGAATTTGAAGTGTCAAAAATATGCTCCAAAAAGAAGGTCTATTATGAATCAACATTTATCAAAATCGGATGATTTTTTGCAACTCTAAAAAATTGAGAACTTGGTTAAATTCTTATTTGATAGGTTACTTTGTTTCTTTCCATATTCAAAGTTTTCATTTCTTTAATCATAATCATATCTTATGCATGAGGGTTGTTTGAAAAGTTGTGGAATTTGAATTAAGAAGTCAAGGTTCAAAACACAATGGTACAAGTTTGTTCGTAAAGTAGTCAAATTTGAATTAAAAATTCAAGGCTCAACACATAGAGCAGTGGTACAAGTAACTTTGAGTATTTTTTTCTACATTCTAATTCCCTGTGCATGCTCTCTCTTTTTCTTCTTATTGTTTTATTATTTTATTTTTGGAAACATAACACTTTTTTTTTGGAAAAGTACTAAGTTTTGGTAATAAAATAAGTATGGTTGATTATCTATACCCATTACAAATTGAAATCGATGATGTCCAAAAAAAATTGGATTTTTATCATCAAGTGCGTCTAATGAGTAGTAATGCTCTAGTCCAGTGGCTTCGATATCTTTTTCTGTTCACCACAATTCAACAAAAAGGGTAGATGAGAATAGATTGAAGGGATGGCCTACTTAGTTTTAAGGCTACAAGATCCAATAAATTCAAATCCATTCAATATTAACCGAATGAAATAGTGAGAAAGGAGAAAAATTGATATTGAAAAGAAACAGAAAAGAAGAAAATCTAGATAAAAAAGATAGATGGAGAATAAGTTGTATTTATAAAGAAATAAGACAAAAATATGTACCCTACTCTACGATGTACATACAAATCCAAGTTTATTAGAATTTTTTCATAATAACCAAGACAAAATAAAACTAACTATGATATAATGTTTTAATACTAACCGGTGAGATGAATAGTTTACTCAAAGGAGTGAAATCCATTTTTTCCGTAGCAACATTAACCGAACTAAAGAAATTACTACTAGTGCCTAATTTCACCATATTGTAGCCTCTATGATAACCGTGGAATGCAATTATTAAGGGAACATGAAAATGGTTTTCCCATGCCCTTGAGGTTTTTTCTTAACACATATACATACGTTCAGATTCAAATCTTGAAATATTCATTTTCTTTATATATATGCATAAGTCCAACTCTCAACTAATAAACATAGTTTTATATCATGAAAACTTGGTGATGTTAATAGTTATGTTAATTGGTTAGTAAATATATTTGGATTAATAAATATATTTGGTTGGTAATAATTTTTTTAACAAATATATTTATATTTAGATTTGTATATACTTAATTTATTTTTCTTAATGCATACACTCATATTCAAATCTTGAAATATTCATTTCATTTATATCATAGGTTCCAAGTTTGAATTTGAATTTTATAGGATACAATAAAAAAATTAATTCTATAAGATACAATAAAAATTCAACTAAAAAAATTTTAATTTAGAAGAGAAAAAAAAAAAATCCATAATATACATCTTAACTTGAATATCTATATACCTCTTCTTCTTTTTTTCTAACAATAACATGTTCTGCTATTTTTTTCCTAATTCATCTTAAAAATTGAATAATTTCTAATAACTCTAAACGATATAACAACCTTAGAAATATAATTCACTCACAAAAAACTAAATAAATACAAACTTACTTTTCCCTCCAAGAATTTAAATCTGAAAAGTATAACATGGCTTTTTAACATAAAACTTATTTGTTCAAAATTATTATTATTATTATTATTATTATATAATCACCATTCTAAACTTATTTATTTATGTAGTCAAAATAAAAATATATTTAGAAAATAAGTAATAATCTAATTTCACTAAATTTTTTTTTTTCCAAATTTTCCAGCCCTCCAAAACAGGATTGAAATTTAAAAAAAAAAAAAATCCAATTTCATAATTATTTCTATTTTCCTTTATTTTCATGCCGAGTAATCCTAACCAAAGAGATCCCTTCCTTAAGCCAAAACATATATCACGATTTCATTCTGGAATAGAAAGTCAAACAATCTCCTAACTTGCCTCGCCTTCTAACTTCTCGTAAGTATTCTTATATGTTAAATTATTGTTTTCTTTGGAGATGGACTCAAATGAAAAAAATTGTGAACGAACAGGATCAAATTTCAACGAATTATTCATGGTTCAAATCGAATGAACGAATTTCTGGACTTTTTCTCAGATTCAGGCATATTGGGTAACTATGCTTCATATATATATACATAATTCAAGATTTCGACTAATAAACTTAGTTTTATATCATGAAAACTTGGCGATGTTATTAATAGTATGTTGATCGGTTAGTAAATATATTTGGTTAGTAATATTTTCTTTTTACTAAATATATTTAGATTTAGATTTGTATCTTCTCATACTTAATTTATTTTTGTTACAGCATATGTTAAAATTCAAATTATGAAACATTCATTTGCTTTATATATATGCATAAGTCCAACTCTAAACTAACAAACACTGTTTTATATTATGAAAATTTTCCAATGTTAATATTTATGTTAAATAGTTAGTAAATATATTTAGATTAGTAAATATTTTTGGTTAATAATTTTTTTTTTACTAAATATATTTAGATTTAGATGTGTATCTTCTCATATTTAATTTATTTTTCTTTCTCCATACACTCAAATTAAAATATTGAAACATTCATTTTCTATATATATATATATATATATATATATATATATATATATATATATATAAGTCCAACTCTCAATTAATAAACAAAATTTATGTTATGGAATCTTGACAATGCTAATAGTTGTGTTAATTGGTTAGTAAATATATTTGATTAGTATTATTTTTGCTACTAAATATATTTATATTTAGATTTGTACCTTCTCATCTTTAATTTATTTTTCCTACTACATATATATAACTCCAACTCTTGACTAAAAAACACAATTTTATTTTCGATATTAATCATTATGTTAATTGGTTAGTAAATATATTTGATTAGTAATAAATTTTTTACTAAATATATTTAGATTAGTAAATATATTTTCCACTTGGTGAGTAATAAATGGTTAAATGATTAGTAAATATATTTGGTTAGTAATAATTTTTTTTGCTAATTATCTTTAGATTTAGATTTGTATCTTCTCATTTTTAATTTATGTTTCTTACTACATACACTCAAATTCAAATCTTGAAGCATTCATTTGATTTAAAGTCCAACTCTCCACTAATACTTAATTTAGATTTAGATTTATTTAGTTCAACAACGCACACCTTTGGGGGTGTCTCTCTAACTAGTTTCCCCTTGCCATGTAATAAGAAATTTGTGGTAAAACGTGATAAAAACATGCAAAAAGATTTTCAATGGTGTATACTAATAACCTAAAGCAACATTACCCATCATTTCTCTTTTTCCAAACACGGTAAATTAATATATTATAGTTTAACTAAATATTTTTCTTATTGCTATATATGTTTCTATACATTATCAAGGAATTGCAAATATTTTACAATGTTTTCTATTTCTTTTTTAGAAGATTAGCCTAGAATTTGTAGTACTTTATAACCTAGTGAAAAAAAATCGCCAAAATTCGACAAAATTTTATAGTTTAGTGAAAGATTCAACAAAAATTATATATGTATATTATATTTTGAAAAAATAGCCTATACATTTTTCTATATGACATGGGGATTCACATATTTATTAAATTATAAGTGTCGTGATTAAAATATCACCTAACAATACATAAATAATTAATGATTAAAAATGTTGTGATTATTGTTATTATATTAATCACAAATATGGTGCTTTCCATGGAAGTTGTGAAATCACCTTACAGCCTGTAATTAAAAATTTTGCATAAATTGACCATAATTTCCAAGAGTAAATGGAAAGTAACAATAACACAGTATAAAGACTTTGTTTTTGTTTATGTGAAAATGAATAATAGGTAATTAATTGAAAGTAAAAATAAATAAATAATTTTGTGGCAGTAAATATTTATGATCGTTGATAAACATTATTGTTTTTACTTATTGGTATCCCTTGGAAATAAAATTCTTTACTTTGAAGGGAAAGTATTCCTTGTGTTGGTTTGGTGGAATGAAAAATGATAATGATAATGAAAACCAAGGACGGTGTTATGTTTAAGGGGGAGCATGTAATATCCCCTACAAATGACATATTATTTCACGTCTGCATCCATAATTTAATAATATAAAATATATATAAGGAATAATATGTGGAAATAAGTGAAGAATTATTGGTAGCTAACCGGAATCAAACCACGAAAATATTTCCACGCATGTTAAGGGTTTGATATTCACCTTTTTCCATCCCTACCGGAGGGGAGAGTGCATTCGATTGTAAATTGGTATAATGATGAATACAGAGGTATATCACCATATCATTGTATTTTTATAGAATGAACGAAACCATTTTAGAAGAACGGTATACAATGTGAACTGATTATATACAATGGATTGGTTCGATTTCTTAATCTGTTCAGTGGAGGTATCACTTGGGCTTGTGGCGGTTGTTTTTGGGACTTCATTGACTAGGTCGGGTGTGTTCCATATGTGAAAATAACCAGCAAAGTCGTGGCCGCAAAGATAAGTAACCATTCTTGTCTGTCGTGTGTGTTCCATATGTGAAAAATACCAGCAAAGTCGTGGCCACAAAGATAAGTAACCATTCTTGTCTTTAAACAAATAATATCGCATATGCATATTGTGTATGAAAATATATTATCCATGCTATTTTTAAAAGGATTTCATATGAATCTAGTGTGTGAAATAATAAAAAAATCCATTTCATATGAATCTAGTGTGTGAAATAATAAAAAAATCCAAGTTATTTTTTTGAAAATGAAGATAAGTTAAAGAGGGTCATTCTTAAAAGATTTTCATGAGTGATGAAAAAATAAAATTCAATTAGATTAATTTTCTTGAAAAGGTTTTCATGAATATGTATTCATAGATCATATATTATTCGTGCTGTTTATTGAAAGGTGGCAGTGATTTGAATGTGCAAAGATTTATTATTTTATTAATTTTCTCTCGATATCCTTTGCATGGTTCTTACTACATTGGTTTTTTTGAAGGAGAATATGTGTATACATACACATAAATAATAGTTCTTGTGTCATAAAAAACATATTTACATTTGTGTTAGAATTTTTTGGAAAATATTATGTATTTACATGTAAGATTTTATTTGTTTTTTTTGAAATATTTCCTATATGTTTCCTGGAAAAAGAATTGTTTTTGCATGCATGAAAATAATAGCTATTGAGATATATTTATTGGAAAAAAAATTGTTTTAACATGCATGGAAAAAATAGCTATTGAAATAGATTTCTTGGAAAGAAATGTGTTTTTGCATGCATGGAAAGAATAGCTATTGAGATAGATTTCTTGGAAAAAAATATTTTTTTGCATGCATGAGAAAGAATAACTATCGAGATATATTTATTGAGAAATAAATATGTGTTGCATGCTTCAAAAAATAGTTTTGGTGTTAAAGGAAATATGTATTTGCATTCATATTATGTTTGAATGCTTATAAAAAAAATTAATGGACAAATATTTTCATGTGCAAGAAGAATAGTTATTTTCTTAGAAGATAATATGTGTTTACATGATAATAGTTGATGGGCTAGGTTCTTTTGGATAAATATTATGTAATTGCAGGCAAATAATATGGGTAGTGTAGTGGTTATTCTTTTGGAAAAGAATATATCATGTTCAAATGAAGTAATAGTTAGTGTGGTGTTTATCCTAGGAAATATTTCCCTCTTGTTGTGTGAAAATATGGTGATAACCATGGAGAATTTTTTTGTAACCATATTGTTGTAGGTAGAAGTAGAATGTAACTAATTCTGATACATGTGAAGTAGAGATAAGTGGGGATGATTCAATAATATTTATATAATTACCCTTTGTAAGTTTGTATGCGAGATATGGATGGACTTACATGTGTCATAACCATACATATGTAAATATAAAATACATTTTTGGGTAGTTATGTACTTTTAATTAATACATGAGCAATGCTAATAAAGAAGCATGTCTTAATACTTTGTTTACATTTTATTTATGCACATGAAAAGATGTTTGAAACATCACTAGTAAATATTATTTATTAATATAATTAATGTTTTATTTAATCATGATATCAAAGTTTGTTGATGATAACAATGGAAAGGAAGGAGTGTTACTTATGCGAAGGATGGATTATGTTTAAAATTATGGTAGGAAAAGAACTAATGGTCCATGTAGATTGAGGAATGTTAGTTGCAAGATAATCCCCCTGATGGAAACAACCATGCCTCAAAGACATAATGTTTGAGGATTTGTGGATAAATGATATCATAATTAATGTAATTTAGCTTATTTCTAGTTATGTTGTATTTAAGATGATATTTCTTTGTAATATTTTATGAAAATGGTCAACGGATGGACTCCCTTATAGTCATTGAGTGAGGGATGAACACCCTAATGAGACGTTTAATAAAATAAAATGTTTTGAGTTCGAGGTTTCGAGGATATATCTATGTTCAATGATGTGATTTCCTATTGTGCCATTCTAATGATGTTGCATCCTTGCATTGCATGACATTTATATTATCAAGTTTGTGGTTAACTAACCTAGTTAAAATAATCATGGAGATAATGCAAGGTTACAATAGTAATATTATTTTAATATACTGCAACAATGGTTGGCATGTTATGTAACTTACTATTCCATTTCTAAAGTTTACTCTATGTAATGATGAATGGTGTTATCTAATAGTCAATTAAGAGTAAGCTCAATTAATTAAATAAAAATATGTCCACGAAGTGTAAGCTCAATTGGTAGCCGCCTTATTATGAAGTAATATGTAAAGCATGAGATTCAAAGTTCAAAACCATGTGAGTTAGATCAACAAAAAAAATAAAAAATAAAAATATTATTTAGTAAATTAATGTAGAAATTCGAACTCACTTAAAATAAAAATAAAAATGGCTGATGGTATTGAAAACCCATGGTGTTGCCCCATGGTATTCATGGGGAATGTAGCATATTTAAAGGGGAAAATTAAACTATACTAGATCCAAATCTACCAAGACGAGAATGATAAAATCTCTTAATATGCAAACCTCTGAAAATATTTGATCCATCTCAGTGCTTAATAAATATAAAGTTAAAATAAATTTTATGCTACTTTTACACGAAATTTATGCCATAATGATTTGAAATCAAATTCACTTCATAACCATAAATAGGTGGCATGTTATATTTGTTATATCGTTGTTTCTATTTTCATTCGGACTATTATCATGCTCATTGTTGTTGCATGCAATCTTCATGCTAACCCAAGAGACGATTTGTCAATGCTACAGATTACGAATATGAATAATTACAGTGGTGTTGCAACTTACGGATAGGAACATCTTCAGTGGTATATGGAAAACCTAATAACAACTTAAAATCAGTGATCCTCATTTTGAAGAATTTTTTACGAAATAGTTTCTTGTTTACTAAATAGACAATTTTTAAACATATGATTATTTCTTGAAATTGATAATTTTTACAAATATAATAAATAATAAATAATAAAAGTTATATATATATATATAGATATATATATATAAAGTATTTCTAATTTATAAAAAAAAAAATTTATAAAATATATATAAAAAAACAAATTTATTTTTAATTTATTACATTTAATTAGAATCTTATCAAAGTTAAATTGGTTTAAATTAAAAAATTTCTTAGATTATAGGGATTATCATCATAAATTACTATCTTGATAATCCGTATTCCAATAATATAGTGAAAGACAACTTAAAGTTCAATGTTCTGTGATTTTTTATTAAGTGTGGACGTTTATTTCTAAAATGAGAGGAACCGAGATGAATTGAAACAAAAAAAAATCAATAAAGAACTAAGTTTTATTAAATTATGCATTATAGTTTTTTAAATAAATTAATAATTACATAAATTTATTTTTTAAGAAAGTTGTTTCACTTAATTGATAAGAAGTTTGGTTATGGAACTTAAAGGATGTTGAGTATAGGGTTCTCTTTGTTAAAAAAATATTTGATTAATAGATGTTAGTATAATTTAATTATTAGTTTTATTATAAAAATATATATAATTTTGGAAGTAGGATGTAGGTTTGAATGGTTAAAAACATAGTAGGAAAGGTAGAAAGGCTAGAAAATGAGGGAAGTTGTACATGGTGGCAGATATTGTCTCACTTCCGTGTTGAATCTTTTTTAGTTTGATTTTGATTTTCCTTCGATGTTTATTACTTTGGTTTGATTTTGATTTTGTTTATTAAATTATTTTAATTTTATTATATTTAACTAAAATATTATTATATTTATTTATTTTTAAATTAAAAATTTACGTAAATTATTGGGATTATTCTTATAAATTACTATTTTGATAAACTATATTCCAAATAATATAGTGAAAGACAACTTAAAATTCAATGTTTTGTGATTTTCAACCATATTCCAGTGTGGACGTTTATTTCTAAAACGAGAGGAAGTATTAATGTTAAATTTAGTGAAAAAAAAAAAATTAATAAAAAACTAAATTTTATGAAACGATACATTATAGTTTTTTAAATAAATTAATAATTAGATAAATTTATGGAACTTAAGGGATGTTTAGCATAGGGATTTTCATTGTAAAGTTTTTTTATTTGATTAATAGATGTTGTTATAATTCAATTATTAGTTTTATTATAACTAACATCATGTTCGAAGTAGGATATTGGTTTTAATGGATAAAAACATAGTAAAAAAAAGATAGAAAGGTTAGAAAATGAGAGAATTTATACATGGTTGTAGATCATTCTATATTGAATATATTTTGTTTGATTTTGAATTTTCTTTTATATTTATTAGTTTATTTTTTTTCCATTTAAATTAATTCTTGGTCATTCCTAGCTAGGCAAGGTTCTATTGGGCATATATATATGGGATGATTTTATGGATATCTCTTGATAATCATAGTTTTGCAACATTTTCATTGTTCCCATTGTTTTCTCTTAGTATTTTATTGTAGTTTTTCTTTCATTTCTCCTATTATGTATCCTTTAATTTAGGTGGATATTGGTGGCCACAGACCTATTCTTTTTGGACCCTACCATTTTTTCTTTCAGTTTCCTTAATTATAGCACAATTTATTACTTTTGACATTTTTCGAGTCTTCAACTTCCAAAGTCGTTTTGAGGCCGTAAACAACACTTTTTTTGGAAAATGGGTAAACTTGAAACCTATATTTAGGCTTTCCAATCGAAATTTGTATTCCTTGAATATTTATTTTTAACGATGTATTATATGCATCAAACAGAGATTGTATGCCAAAGTTACAATCCTATGAAGTTGATGTACCAATTTACTCCAACGGGGCCCACATACGTTTAGTGCTTCATCTCCTAGGGTTAGGTTTTTGGATGTTTATGATTTTCCATTATTTCTCAATAATAAATAGGCCTTCAAACCTTATTGTAGAAAATTTCGGAAGGCATGTAGTCGCCACATCTCTTCTTAAAGATAAACTACCATCATCTAAACTAGTTTATTTCATTCCTACATGTAAACAATTTTCAATATTTTTTTATTAATAAAATAAAATATGTTTTCTTTTTATATCACTATTTTTCTATATATTTGTTTTTCATTTCATTCCTCAAACTCAAATGATCATTTGAACCTCGACTAGAATGCAACAAATGTCAAGTTAAAAAGGTAACTATAAATATTCCGAAGATACTCTAAACTCACAACACCCTAGTCTTATCACTTTGGGACAAGTTGATGCCTTGACTATGGAATCCAATTATCTATGTTTCTTTTCCACTCTTCTCAAGGAAGGGATCATCCACATTAAGAATTCGGTCGGGACTAACAATGAAATTGAGGTAGGATTTTGTCCTTAACATGAGGTTATTTGACTCTATAGACATTAATATTTTCAAGATAATAAGGATTTTCTAGTTGAAAAAGTCTTTAACAGTACAAGTTTCGGAAGATAGGGGTTAATAATAAAAATAATTCTCCACAAAATAAATTTAGGGGATAAAAATTTTGAAGCAGTTTGAAAATAATTTTATGAAATTAAAATCATAGTGAAAGACACAAAAACATGTTAAGCACAACCCAATGGTAGCAGAAAAACTTGATTTGGATTTTGAGGGTGCACCTTCTAACCATGTTTTTCTTGATGAGGATATTAAGGAAAACGAGGACATGTAGCAGTGGAAAAAGAAAGCACGTGTACTCCCAAGTTATAAACATTTGTTCTCCTTTCTTAGATTTACATATGGTAACTAGGTTTCCCACTTTAATTTTTTTAATCTAGTTATGTATCTTGTATGTTATATTTAATAGTTATCTGAGTTATGCTACTACTAGGGTTTTAGACTTAAAGAATTATCCCTGCATTCTGATAAGAAAATCACTTATATTTTGGCTTATTATTTTTCTAGTTTCTTTAGAGTCATGACATGGTTTTATTTTATTATACACTAGTTTAACTATATAAATTAAATCACCCAGAGTCAATAAATGGTTTTTCTTGACCATAGATTAGTTCAACAATATAAATTAAATCACCGATAAAAAGAGGTAAATATAAATTCTCTATAAGTATCAAAACATTCACTTTATTATGCATTTCAAGTTGCTAAAATTAAAAAAAAAGAAAAAATCATAAGAATTAAAGTAAAAATTTATTTTAAATTATTATTATAATTAATTATAAAAATGAATTAATATGTAAGTTAAACATATATAGATTTCAAAAAACATTGAACAGGGTTCTTCACCAAGGATATCTATTCCTACTTTATTAAGGAGATTCTTAATTTGTAAATAGGATTTGTTACAATACCATGGCTCATTCATACAACCTGTACAAACATTTTTTTAATTAATTAATTTAATTAAAAGGGAGAAAATACTATAACTACTTTGGAGATAAATCTCAATCTTTAATTTGTGTATACTATTATGAATATTCTAGAATATTTCATGGAGGTTAAATCTTTACCATCCACTTAATAATTATTGATAAGTAAATTAAATTTGACTACGTAGAATTTCATAGTGATAACTATGTTGATGTTGAGAGCTTCTTGTGGAACATTGTGTAGTATCCTTGAGGTGTCCAACATTTCGCTAACACTTCACTTATCTTCAAGACATTAAGTTATATTATTGATGAGAAGAATACTAAACCACAAATAAATAGATAAAGAATGTGAAAATTAGGAGATGTAAGGAAAATGTGTGAACCATAATGAAAATTAAAAACAATTTATTAATAATTATTAAATTATAAAAAAAGAAGTCAAATTAGAATAAACAAGAATAGCGATAAAAATAAAATTAATATAATTAATATAGAATATTATCAAATAATTAGATTAGAAAGATTAAATTAAAATTAAAATATTGATTAAATTGAACAAAGAAATATAAAATAAATGTGAACAATAATAAATATTATATGAAGTTGGAAACATTGTGAGTGATCGATTCCAGGAATGAGGGTTCTGGAGCCGACTCATTAGGGTTCTGCAACTCTGCAATGGTGCCGACTGGGCTTTTCAACATTCATCCCACGGCTTCATTCTTTCGCCAATGCTCTTCTTAACACTCTAACACTACTCTCCCTCCATGGATCCTCCATTGGGAGGGGCGGGATCCTTCCCCTGTCCTATCATACCACCTTCTGATCCAAACACACCAGGCAACATGACCACTTCTGATCAAATTCTGTCCTCTACCGCTAATGCAACTGTAAACGAGGCGACCAATCTTAATGGCCTACCACAGCATACGGAGTCCCCCCAAGGAATGGCTGAAGTACTGCCAAAAGTCTCATCAGCCACATGCATCCTGATAGCAACAGAACGCATAAAGATAGATCTTCTGAGTCACCGAATCAATGGTCACATTCAGTGCATGAAGGATCATGCTTTGATAGGAAAATTTATAGACTTATGGCTGACCGAGAAGGCGCTTCAGGGTTGGATAGCTTCAAAATGGAAGCCCAAAGGCCATGTGACCCTGCAGCTTGGTCCTAAAGGTTTCTTCATAGCGAGCTTCAATTGTCTGGAGGAAAAAAACCGTATTTTTGATGGAGGACTATATTTTTTCAACTCTGCAGGCCTTTATCTCTGAGATTGGATAGAAAGATTCAACCTGGACAAGGAATAATTCAACTGGGCACTAGTATGGATACGCATATACTCTCTTCCGTTAGAATACTGGGATGAAGAAACCCTCAAAGACATTGGCAATGGACTGGGAAAGTTCATCAAGATAGATGAAGAAACTAAACTCAGAAGGTACACCTCCTATGCTCGGATATGTGTTTGCATGCACCTAGCCGAAGCTCTCACGGACTCGGTAAGTCTCTTTCATGACAACTTTGAATGGATTCAAACCATAGACTATGAACATGTTCCCTTCCATTGCAGAAAATGCGATGAGCATGGCCATTTATATCATGATTTCCCTCTAAATAATCCTCCCAACAATTCAACATCTGCAAAAGGGAAGGATGTTGAAGGCTTCACCAATGTCTCCAATAGGAAGAAACACACCAAAAAATCCTCTGCATCGCCCACAGCTCTGAATAAACCCTGAACCAGCAATAGTTTTGAAACCCTGGCAACTCATGACACACAAGAAGGAAATCCCACTCCACCCTCAACTACCCCACCGAATTTGAGTACCCCTGAAACCAAATCTGCTCCTTCAAATTTTGACTATGCTAAACTTGTTCACCTTGCCTCCACCTCCCAATCCAATCTAGAAAAAGCCATAGTTCTCATAAGTTCTTAGATGGATATTAACGGACAACTCACCATGGTCTCTCAGCAAGATCACACCAACGAAGAAAATAACACACCAACACATATGGAGGAGGAACCAGAGAGTATAGATCTAGGCGATCTGGACATTCTGGGCTTGGAGACAGCTTGCCACTAGAAAGCCTATAATAAGATTCCCCCTTGGAAGATTGATAGCCTTGAAGTTTCCCTCTCACGAGCTCAGAAAAGTAACTCTCTTGGCATTCAGGCAGGTATCCACTGGGACGGAAAGAAGATAATGAAAGAATCCAAAAAAAGAGGGTGCAAGACCGATCTGGAAAGAACTATCATTATTGGAGAAATACTTGTCGAATCCGAAAGGTATCCCAAGTTGACCAAGTTCTACCGGTCGATGTCACATAGTTCCTCATGAAGTTAATCTCATGGAATGTGAGAGGGCTCAATAGCCCCTCACACCGTATGATTAAAATATGATTCAGAAATACAGACCAACGATTGTCTTCCTACAAGAAACTAAATGCAATAGAAATGCTCTTGAATCCATTCTCACCAAATCTTGGGTGGGCAGTAGATCTGTAACGATGGATGCCTCTAGAGCCTCTGGAGGGCTTGCAATAATATGGAATCCACAGATTATTTCTTTGTCTGACTTCTATGCCTCCCATCATTTCATCCAAACCACGTTTCACCTGGTAGGTTCCAACTCCCATGGACACCTTACCAACGTTTACTTTCCCCAAGAAGCTCAACAAAAACCTGTTATGTTATCCTCTTTAGCTGATCTCAACTCTTCTAGACGCCATCCACTTTGGATCTATGGTGGAGACTTCAATATGATTACTTTCTTAGAGGAAAAAGAAGGCAGCAGAATCATAATAGAAGCAGACAACATTGGCTTCAAAGAATTCATTCAGGGCAACTGGTTAATGGATCTCCCTACGTCTAATGGAATTCACACTTGGACTAACAAAATAGGGGGCTCCCAACATATTGCTTCCAGACTTGACCGTTTCCTAGTCTCGGATAATGCAATTCACCTGGGGGGGATATGCACCCCTAAATATTGCCCTCAGCAGGATCAAATAACTAGCCAATTCTTCTACAATGGATGAGACCAGGAGTAGCCAACAACAAACCTCTTTGCTTTGAATCTTTCTGGCTCAACCACCCTGATTTCAACGAGATGGTTATCAAATCTTGGAATGAATTTCGTCCTCCTGAAGGATCCAAAATGTTCCAATTCCAACAAAAACTCAAATACCTCAAGCTTACCCTCAAAATATGGAACCACAACAACTTCATCAATATCTTCTCCCATCAGAAAGATCTAGAACAAAAAATGAACGATCTATAGCAGCGCATCATTTCAGAGGGACGTTCAGATGAACTCGCCTCCCAGGAAAAAGATCTACACTCCAAACTGAATGAGTGAAGTCAATAGGAGGAGACCCTTTGGCATCAAAAATCAAGAATACATTGGTTAAAAGATGGAGATAAAAATACAAAGTTTTTCCATAGATCTACCATTCAAAGAAGAATGCAGAACAACATCGTTTTCCTAAATAATGGTTAGGGAGAATGTCTGGAGGATCAGGAAGACATAGAAAAGGAACTTATGGGTTATTTTAAAAACACTCTTCAGGAACCAACAGGAGACAGACAACATGCTATTCAAGCGATCACTCAGCACATACCAAGGTTAATCACTGAGGAACACAACACCATGATTCTCAATCCGGTTTCACTACAAGAGGTAGAGCAAGTGATGGCCCAACTTAAAGATGGAAAAGCTCCTGGACCAGATGGTTTCACAACCAATTTCTTCCACTTCTTCTGGGAGCAGATCAAATGGGAAGTTTGGGCCCTTGTTGAGGAATCTCGTTCTTTGCACTAGATCCTTCCTTCCCTCAACACTAACTTCATAGCCCTCATTCCAAAGGAGGAGACATCCAGTACACCGAACAAGTATAGGCCAATTTCTCTTCATAATGTCATTTATAAAGTCATCTCCAAAGTCATTGCTAATAGGCTCAAATTTCTACTACCTATTCTCATCTCTCCGGAACAGACTGGCTACATGGAGGGGCGTCAAATTCTAGATGGTATCACCCTCACTCATGAAGTGTTCCATTCTTTGAAACATATCAAGAAGGCAGGTATGCTCTTAAAACTATATATTTCAAAAGCATTTGACAAATTAAGTTGGGATTATATCAATCAAATGCTTTTGGCATTTTGTTTTAATCCAACCTGGACTAGGTGGATTATGCACCTCATCTCAACCCCGCGTTTCTCCATCTTGCTAAATGGAAATCCCTCTGCTCCATTCTTCGCCTCTCGAGGAATTCATCAAGGGGACCCTCTTTCCCCATTTCTCTTTATACTCATGGCTAAAGGGCTAGGTTGTCTCATTCATCATGATGCTCATCCAACTCTCTTAGAGGCCACTCCCTTCATGACAGCCAGCCCATCACTCATCAACAATTTGTTGACGAAAATATGCTCTTCAGGCATCCCTCTATTCAAGAAGCTAGAACTATCAAATCTTGGCTGGACACCTTCTCTAAAGCCTCTGGCACTACTATCAACGTTGGTAAATCTCAATTTTTTCTTCAACACACCAGTCCTCACTCAATGTAACATAGCTCGGCTTCTGGGATTCTCGATCACGGCTCTCCCTTCAAAATATCTAGGAGAACCTCTTATAGACTCTGCAATCAAACATACCTCTTGGAGGGAACTCCTAGACAATCTTGAAGCTCGAATTTCCTCATGGACTTTCATATTTCTCAACATCACCAGCCGCCTCATCCTCATAAAATCTATACTCCAAGCAATGCCACTGTATCTTTTCTCCCTCTTGGCTACACCCAAATGGGTTCTAAAACAAATTTGCAATATCCAATGGAACTTCCTCTAGGGATCCACAGGACTTAACAAAAAATGGGCACTTGTTAAATGGACGGAGGTGTGCCTTCCCAAATCTGAAGGTAGTCTCAGAATCAGAGATCCCTAGCACAGCAATGCCACTATGGGAGCTCGAATCTGGTGGAAATGGCTCTCCATGCCAAATACTCCTTGGGCCCGGCTATGGATTACCAAATATACCTCAGGTAGACCTACAGATGATCTTATTAGAATATCTCCTTACATAACTGGCTCTCTCATATGGAACAATGCAAAATAACACAGTGCCTTCATTCAAGCTCACTATTTTTGGGAGATAAAATCGGGAAACTCTGCCAGATTTTGGGAAGACTCTTGGCAACAACTACCCAAACTAGCCAATGTGTTTTAAAAACCACATTGGCAAGCAGTACTTCAACAATCTGCAAACAATCTTGTCAACTACTTCTGGCAACATCAACCTAGACAGGGTTTTCGTCATTGGATTCCAGTAGTAAAATGACAAATGCATTGGTAGAATGAAACCCATGAGGACATCGACCAAGAACTAAGTCAACGGTTAATCGAATTCTCCACCCAAGAGGACAAGTTACGGTGGGGGTACACACCTCGTGGGTGCTTTACCACTGAAGAAGCATATCAGTTACTCTACCTCACAATGCCAGCTCAAAAGGACGTTCTCTGGATTCAAGTATGGAAACCAAACATCTGGCCAAAAATTTCAACTTTCCTTTGGCTCCTAAGTAAGAATAGGCTTCTCACATGGGACAACCTCCTGAAAAGAGGTTTCATTGGGCCTTCTCGGTGTCCCAATTGTGCCAACCATGAGGAGGACACCTCCCACCTTTTGGACACCTGCACATTGGCCAATCAATTGTGGGAGAATATAGAGGTTTGCTGCAGAAGAACCGGAAGACGCAAATGGGACATCATCAATAGCATTCTCTACTAGCCTGCTAAGCCTTTCAAGAGAAATTTTCTTAACTCCATTTGGGCCTTGATACCAAGTTTCATCTTCTAGACCGTTTGGAAAGAGAGAAACAAACGAATCTTCAAAGATGCAAGATCTCCTCCTGATATTCTCTGGTCCAGCATCTGCAACAACATTCAAGGAACCATCACCCTCCAGCATTAGCAGGAATTGGACCTTCCCTCCTCTCCCCCTGAAAGCATCATTTGGGACAATTGGAACCTTACCATCAATCCTCTTAGCCCTCCCCTCCCTAAATCTTCCCCTCATAAAGAATCTCCCAGTACTTGGTCTCCACCTTCTAACGGCAGCATCAAGATGAAATTTGATGGCGCTTCCAAAGGAAATCCAGGAAACGTAGGCTATGGAGGTATTTTTAGGAACACAGATGGAAATATCCTAAAAATTTTCTATGGTTTTCTTGGGAGAGATTCCAACAACTCAGCTGAACTTGAAGGATTATGGCAGGGTCTCCTTATTGCAGTAGAGGAGAACTTCTTTCCCCTGGTTGTTGAAGGCGACTCCCAGATTATTATTGAGGCTGTCTCTCACATTCAACATGGATCCCTAGCATCTAAAGTGGCCTCCAGTTGGCGCCTTTTGAATAGATTGGAGCAAGTTGAACATTGGCTCAAAACTCCTCATGCCATTTATTTCAAGCATATCCACCGCATTGCAAACAAAGTCATGGATCGCTTAGCCAAAAAAGGAGTTAACTAGCAACTTCTCCTCTTCACAGGCTCTCTTCACAATTTGGATGATGCTTCCCTTATTCATGACTGCACTCTTTTGGTGCACAAGGATCTCCATTTCTCGAATGCGGGTGTTGAATAGAGTGTCGTCGGTGAAGGCTGTGGAAGGCGACAAGTGGTATGGCTACTTTCCAGAACCTGACTGTTGTACATTGCCCTTAAATGAGATTTTTGTGGTTGATTCGACAATCTTCCCTCCCCCAAGTTGCATTTACTCCGCGTGCAGGCCACTGTCAATGGAATCGAGCACCTTTCTCCACCACTATGTCGCCATTGCCTTCAACTCACCTTGGCTCTCCCGCTCCAGTCCTCATCTCCACTTCTACTGTCGAATTACTTTCAAGTCCTATAGTGAAGCAAGATTTCCCCTCCCCTGCAGTGATATCGAGCGCTCTACTCTGTGCGACCATTTTCAGCCCTGCCCATTAAACTCCTCTCCGCTCTTGGCCTAGACCTTTTCACCCACCCACTCAGCTTCCCCCTCTTTTCCCTCTCAGTCTTCCGACAGTTCATGCTCCCTCTTAGCCTTCAACAGGCAGACTAAGATGCACAGGCAACGAATGAGATGCAGGCGGGGTGGTGGAGGTAGGGGCGGTGAAGGAAGGAGCAGTAGTGGCTCTCGCCTACCCAATTGTAGAGTTGATTGGGCTTATTTTCCATCTACTAGAAATGAAGCCAGCTTTCAGTTCAGCAGTGCACTAGACAAGTTGTGCGTCACAGCAAAGATTACAGTTGTTTTTTAGGAGGAGCCCTCAGGCACTGCGAGCTCTGGTTCCCGGAAGCGAAGGTGGAAATCGACTATCTTGGTAAAGCCTCCTCCCGTAATCATAAAGTCCACTGCCCTTCCTGTGAAACCAGGTTCCCAGACTTCAAGCAGTGCAGGGACGAGCAGTAACAGCTCTGCAAGTGAGGAATTGGAATGGAAACACTCCACCTCTCCCTCCTCTTCAGAGCACTTAGCCCTGGATGATGACAACAAGGTTGTGGATGACCCGGATGAAGACTACAGCTGCCCAATTGTGGAAGAAATTCCACCACATGACAACAAACACGATGACAGCTAGTAGGTTAACATGTCTCTTTCTCTCTTTTTGGTTTTTTGGAGTCAGCATTGATGTAACTATAGAGACGTTGTTTGTATTCACCATAGTAACACTAGCTCTTTCTGCACTTTCAGTTTTTTGGAACAATGTATGCTGGTTTCCCATTTATGGGCAGCAATTTTGGGTCGGTTTCCCGATCACGGGTGACTTATATTTTGTGTTTTTGAATTTTGCTTCCCTCCAGGTTAGCTAGTTTTGCAACCTGGAGGAGAAGCCAGCTGTGTACATTATGTGCCATTATAATAGATTAAACCAACTTAGAATATATATATATATATATATATATATATATATATATATATATTTAATGAAACAATTATTAATTATTAATATTAAAGAGGAAGGTTGATTAAAATAAATAAGAATAACTATAAGAAGAAGATTACTAAAATTAACTAACAGTAAAATTAAAAATTAAATTGTAAATTAAAAGATTGGGTCAAAGTGAAAAAGGTTACTAAAATTAACTAAAATTTTAAATTTTAAATTAGAAGATTAGGCGAAAGTGATATTAAATTAATAATATTTTAATTAATTTTGGTTAAATTAAGTAAATAATAATATTTTGATAAAATTAAGATTTATACTAATAACAATAAATTACTTATATTTAATGAAGTAAAAGATGTTGGTAAAAAATAAATAGTAAAATAATATAATACACACATCTAGTTACTTATTTTATATTTTATTAATAGAAGTTTTAACTAATATTTTTTATCAATATTTAAATATGAAATTTTATATTTATTCTTTTCTTTTTTTAAAACAACTTCTTTAGCTACCACCGTGTCTATGTTTGGGTTATTGGATGAAATGTTAGATAATTGAAATGTTTTCAACCATTAGATCCAATACCTCCTTCAAGCTAGATAACTAACTAACTCACTAAACCTTACTAATATCTTCCACCTTGCTATGAAATACGATACACCCTGTCTTGTGGTGAAATGCCGTGTTACGATCTGCAAGTATTTTTGGCTGAGCTTACAAATATCAAAAAAGAAGATTGTAGCTTCACATTTGTCTACGTAAAAAAATTCTTCTGCGCATTCTCAGTTAAATGTGAGGACATCTGTCGCGAGTAATTTTTGGTAAAGATTGGCAGCATGGAAGGAGAGTAGGTGCGCATTCTTATTTAAATGTGAGGACATTTTCCGTGACTATTTATTTGTTAAAAATTGGCAGCGTTGAAGGAGAGTGGGTGAGAAGATCTGTCACTATGAGAAGATCTGTCATTGCTCTCATACACTTTCGTAGATTATTATGTTTATTAACCCTCCTAAAACTAATCCGAAAATGGCGTGTTATAGAGGATTCATATGGTGCAGAAACTTGAGGGCTTTTCGTGGTGAGAACTTTCCCTTGGAATGCCTTCTACCTTCTTGAAAGAATATGTTGACGAATATTGTTGTACAATAAAAATTATGGCTACGACCTAATAGAAATAGAATTTTCAAATAAAATATTAATGATCAAAATACCACAGATAAACCTCTCCTAAATAAACCTCTCCTAAATACAAGGTTCTGTCTGAAAAGGATTAGTATACATTAATAGTTAATACATATAAAGAAATGCTTTCATTAGTTTATCAAAAATCATTTTATCTCCATGATTGCAATCAAAACATAAGTTGTTTGCGTTAATGCTGGTTTTGAATTTTGGATTCATGGAATTCAAACCTATACAAGATAATAAGAGTAAATTTAGATTTAGATCTAGCTTTTTTAGAAGAAGATTAAAGATCTAGGTTTAGATTATATAGACTAAGTTTAAATGTTTTTTATTGGAAAATTCTACATGGTGTGATAACATTTAATTTAAAATAATAAATTTAGTTATTAAAATAGTTATTAAACAAGTGCTAAGGGTAGTTATTTTCTGCGGTTTAGTTTAAACATAGTTGAATAAAGTAAAAAGCAAGATTCAGTTTTAGTATATGATATATTGATAAACTCAGTAACCTTACTAATGTCTTTCACCTTGCTATGAAATACTATATAGCCTGTCTATTGTTGTAATTATGATTTTCTATCTGCAAGTATTTTTTGTTGAGCTTACAAATATCAGAAAAGAAGATTGTAGCTTCACATTTGTCTACGTAAAATATTCTTCTTCTACGCATTCTTAGTTAAATGTGAGGAAATCTACAGTGATGCTCTCATACGCTTGTGTTAGGAATGTCTTTGATATTTTAATATTCATGAAATTAAAAATAGTCTATGGGACTATCAGTTATTTTTTTCTATAATTTTCATCTTTTGCAATTTAATTTTTTCCTTATTCAAATTGATGATGAGTTGGCCCATATTTCTCAAAGCCCCCTGGCTGAAAACACAATGCCAAAAAACCATTGCTAATATATTACCATAACTGTCCCTATATCCCTAAAAGCATCACATTCCAAAACAAAATGTTTTTCATATTACATTGCCCTAGAGTTAAAAAAAATATACAGTAACTCTTCTCAAAATTCTTTAAATTATTGTGTTTATTAACCCCCTAAAACTTGTTTGAGATAATGCCTCAATTATTGTGCTTACTTAGTTTAGATTGGGTTGTTGAGGAAGTTGAAAGATTCTCTCAACTTCTCTCTCTAAGATTAGCATTAGTTTAACTATATATATTTGATGTATCTCTGATTATTGAATATAGAAAATAATTATTTGTGTGTGTATCTTTGCTCTCTCCAATTTTTAATATGGTATCAGAGCCTAGCTGGGCTTAATCCCTCACGGGAGTACCCAGGAAGATGTGAGAGCAATGTGAATAAAGTATTTTTTATGTATTTGTTGTGTGAAGTTTTTATTTCTGTGCTGTGTGTTTACTAGTAGGATAGCCTATGGTGAATTTGTGAAGCTAATGAATGAGCTCAGAGCGAAATAGGCATCTAGAGTCTGACCAAATCCCAGGCCTGTGCAAATCGGGTCAGAAGCAATCGAATATTTAAAGTCTAGATGAAGCCGCTGCTATATTCACTAATTTAGCAACCAAAAACGCAGTAAAATTCGTTGCCCGGGTTATCACTGTTGCTGCGTTGCAAATTGGGGAGCGGGATTTCTGAGTCGCCGCGTGAATCCGAGTCTGTTTGATCTGTGCATTAGAGCTCGAGATCGATTGGCAAATTCTGATGCGTTTTGAATGAAGCCCACGACAGTCAACTGACTGTAGAACATGTTTCATGATGTTACAGGTGTGGTGATATAGTGCTAGCCTATGGGCGGGAGTTGCTACTCTTCCACCTGCGATCCGCCAACTACACCAGAGCAAAGGTCATAAAAGTGGTTGCAGATGTTTCACTGGCGATGACGGCAAGGGACCAAACCGCGTGGCGCCGGGCCATCCTCAGCAAATACGTTTTTAGAACATGTGTATGTGCGATAGTGTAGTTTTCCTTTCCTACTTATGTGTGAATCTGGCAGTTTCCGAGTCGTCGAGGAGCCTGGAGGGTATATATATATACGTAGTGTACAACAGTTCCCTTCATATTCGGTGCCATCCACGTTTTTAAGTTTTGTAAATGATAGCAGACAACACGTAATTATTGCTGGGACGTGCTTTTTTGTTTGTCATTGCCACTGCCACCGTTGACAACATTCGAGGCCAATTTCGTGGACCTTTCACGTTCCTCTGCAGGAAATAATGGCATACAATGTATCCCACCATGGCTATTACTATGTCTACGACTTTCATGTGATCTGTGAGGATCTGGCTCAGACTGAAACTGCCCATATTTTGGTTGTGGCAGGTGAGAAATAAGATAAGCAGCGGGATTCGATACGGCGCAGAACAATTAAGCGTGACTTCTCGAGAGCCATTCCCCTAGCCTAGTGGTCTGCCACCACGCTGCAGAACCGGATTGATGCTCGTTCATGACCTTGGATTTTACTGTGGTTAATGTAATAGAATGGTTATTAAGTTTGTTAATTTTGATATTGAGTGGTGTGTATAGTTTATTGAAGCAGAACCAATTATTGAGCAAATTAGCATTATTTAAATTAGTCGTTCTTGACGTTCTACAGGGACGAGAGAACAATTGGCTAATTTGATTGTGTGAATTTGTTATATGCTGATCTTGTTGTGCTACGGGCCAAGGAGCATTAGTTACAGGTTACAAGCAGGTCAAGTTGTTAGATTAGCTCTTGAACACATTCAGTATTCAGACCATTTGCCTAGCCACTGATGGATAGCCGAAAGCGAAATATCCGACAGATGGTGATTGGTCCATAGGATGGTTCATCACTTGTCAGCTCTTATCGTGGAAGCCCCGACGAGCGGAGTTGTCAATACTGTTGATCTTGCAAAGTTCATTATTGCTGGTCAGAAACAAATGTATTTTAAATGGGTTGAATGGTAGCTTGAAAATGGTGGAGAAAAGAGCGTTTCCTATGAGATCTCAGAGTGGGTACAAATGTTAATGAAGACCAGGGTAGACAAATGTTTGTATTAAATTAGTATGTTCTCCATTTTTGTAATGTAGGCATTAAAGGGGGGTGTTTGAGATAATGCCTCCATTATTGTGCTTACTTAGTTTAGATTGGGTTGTTGAGGAAGTTGAGAGATTCTCTCAACTTCTCTCTCTAAGATTAGCATTATTTTAACTATATATATTTGATGTATCTCTGATTATTGAATATAGAAAATAATTATTTGTGTGTGTATCTCAAAGTCCCCTGGCTGAAAACACAATGCCAAAAAACCATTGCTAACATATTACCATAACTTTCCCTATATCCCTAAAAGCATCACATTCCAAAACAAAATGTTTTTCATATTACATTGCCCTAGAGTTAAAAAAAATATACAATAACTCTTCTCAAAATTATTTAAATTATTGTGTTTATTAACCCCCTAAAACTAATGTGAAAATAGTGTGTTATAGAGGATTCATCCGGTGCAGAAAATTGACAGTTTTTCATGCTGAGCACTTGCCCTTGCATCTACTTCTACATGCCCGAAAAAATATGTCAATGATTGTTGCTATACCATAAAAATATAGATGTGATCTAATAGCAACAGAGAATTTGCAAGAAAAATTCATCTATTGGTAAAAATACCACTGATAAACCTCTCCTAAATACGAGGTTCTGACTAAAAATGATTATTATACATTAGTGGTTAATACATATAAGGAAATACTTTCATTAGTTTATCAAAAATAATTTTATCTCCATGATTGCAGTCAAAACATAAGCTCTTTTAGTTAAGGAAGGTTTTGAATTTGGGATTGATGGCATTCAAACCTATACAAGATAATAAGAGTAAATTTAGATTTAGATTTAGCTTTTTTAAGAAGAAGATAAAGGTCTAGGTTTAGATATTATAGACTAAGGTTAACTTTTTTTATTGGCAAATTCTACATGGTGCAATATTTAAGATAATAAAACTTAGTTATTAAAATTGTTATTAAACAAGTGTTACAAGAAGTTATTTTTTCTGTTTAGTTTAAACATAATTGAATAAAATAAAAAACAAAATTTAGTTTTAGTATATGATATATTGATAAAGTAAATTTAGATTTAGATATAGCTTTTTTAGAAGAAGATTAAAGGTCTAGGTTTAGGTATTATAGACAAAGGTTAAATGTTTTTTTATTGGAAAATTCTACATGGTGGGATATTTAAGATAATAAAATTTAGTTATTAAAATTGTTATTAAACAAGTGTTACGACTAGTTATTTTTTCCATTTAGTTTAAACATAGTTAAATAAAAAAAAATAAAAAAGATTTAGTTTTAGTATATGATATATTGATAAATTTATAATAAGTATATTTTTTATAATTTTTTTGAGAAGTTGTTTAAATTTTATTAATTACTTATAAAAATTAGATGTAAATAAGTCATTTATTATTTAAAAGTTTGTTAGTTTTTCATAGTTATCAATATTTACTCCATAAGGTGTTCTTCTTTTAAAACAACTTCTCTAGCTGTCACCGTGTCTTTGTTTGGGCCATTGGATAAAATGTTAGATGATTGATCCAATGTCTCCTTCAAGCTAACTAAATAACTAACTCACTAAACCTTACTAATGTATTCCACCTTGCTATAAAATACGATACAAGAAATATTAATTACCATATGTTGTTCCATTACTGCGTTTCCTTTACAACATTTGGTGCAATTGCTAGTTTATAAACAGAAAAATTAATAACATTATTAAAACAACTAACCTGTTGTTTGAACTCCAAGAGACAAATATCACTATTTCCGTGATTTCGTAACCCAAAACATAAAGATTCATGCCATGGCTAAATGTTGCTCCTCATGGCTACATGATGCTTTTGGTTTTAGGATAATTTCATCATTGTGTCCCAAAGGAAGTTTCTTTGTGCTTAATTGTTGGTCATGGATGTGGATGCATGAGGGGTAAGTTTTACAGAGAGTGAGATTCATGAATTTGATAGAGATCAAATGTCCCAAGACACACTTATGGCATTGATGATATTGGCACCAAAAACAATGGATTCTATAGCATCACCTTTTGAAATGTGTAAATGGTTTTGATGGATAAGTGGAAAGTTATAAACTTAAATTAACATTATTGTCGTACAAATACCTATTTTGACACATTTTGATATAGAACAAGAAAAAATTGAACAATGCACAATTGTGAATTAAGAGAAATTATTTTTTTAATTATTTATAAGTTAATTATAGTAAATACCATTAATATATTATGTAAATAAATCATTATTTTATTTGAAAAATGTACATAAAAGAAATATAAAATTAAAAATTAACATTTGTTTTTATAATTTTTTATTCCAATCAAATTTACTATTTCTCATGGAAATAGTTATAGATGAATGACTTTGAATCCTAAAAAAATTAATATCTAATCTTTACTTAATCAAAATCACTCACAAATAGTTATAGATGAATAACTTTGAATCCTAAAGAAATTGATATCTAATCTTTACTTAATCAAAATCACTCGCAAAAATAACTTCAAAGATATACATTATACTTTTGAAAAAAAAAAATTATAAACCAAAAAAAATACAATATATTTTCCCTTTGTAATCTTTTTATTTCTTTACATCATTATCATTTTTTTAATTTCTTTACATCATTATCATTAAATGGAGGCATTGCTTCCCTTTCGTGTTACAACCTCATCCTATTGGACGGCTTTTCTACCTGGAATATCTTTTAAAAGAGGGGAAAGGTAACATGAGTCAATATACATTCCAAAGCCTTCAAAAAAGGAATTGAGCACATAATTGATGTTTTTGATATTGATTTTTTTTAATTATTTAAAAAAAAATTGTCATCATCATCCTTCATTATTTACTACTTTAAAAAAAAAAAATTACTTTCCTTTATAAACACCATCTTAACAATGCATTCATCATACTATGCAAATAACTATGTGACTTTACATTTACATAAGTAAATAAATTAATTTGCAATCTTTGCATATGGTGTTGTGAATATTTGATTCGGTTAACGCTATGGAAAAAAAATGATATGAATATTATTAATTCGGTATGTTTTATACCATCGTTTCACTTGTTGACCCTATTCTGGGTTCAGATCTTTGCAATGATACGATAGTGTAGACATCTAAGAGAAGTCTGCACTTTGGATATATGCGAAATCTGTTTATTTATGGTAATATATATTATTTCATTGATCTTGGGATGTGCGACACTCCACTTGGCACTGTTTCCTCTCCTTCGTAGTCTATTTGTCAACTCCATTTACTCTTAGCAGTACTGAGATACTCTACCCTTGTACAGTTGTTTGATTTGCCTTGGATTCTCCATTTCTTTCGAGGGAAAAACTTTGGAGTCCTCTACAAGCGAGTCTGAGAGCTAAATGAGTTTTGTTTGTCTTGAATTTTCGGCATTCTCTCAAACTCGACTTCACCATCGCAAGCTCCGCCTTGAACCATATATCAGGTCTGAAACTCCTTGGCAAATCAGCTTTAAACTTCTACTGCTAGGTTTGGTTTACTTGTTCTATTTTTATTGAATGGCTCCTCTATTTTCTTTAACAGGGTTCCGTCATTGTGACTGTCCTCTGCAATGCTTTGAATCCGGTTCAAAGGCATGCTATTCACATGGGATAATGTCCGCAGCTCGGTGTAGAGGGTAATTCTACCCTTTCTGGCTGTCTCGGTTTGATTTAGAAATGTTACATAGAGTAAACCCCTGTTTTTAAATAAGTAATTAACCCCTGGCACATGGCTTCCACAGAGCAGCCGCGATGGGGATTTCTTTACCCAGGTAATTTATTCATGTCAAATTTAAACAGAGTTATAACTAAATTCTTTACTTCACTGCACATATACATAGAGGTTTTAACTTCGTTGCTAGTTGTTTCTCTATTGCAGGTATAAGGAGTCTAACCCTCGAGTATCTCATCCTTTGGGTTATTTATCTCTGCAATGGCCACGGCTAATTTTTCCATCCATGGCATAACAGGTACTTGATATTTCAAAGGGGAAACCCTCCCTAATATTTTTCGTTGATGCTTTAGGTGAATTCGACTTTGGATTATGGAAAAATGTTATTAGCGAATAAGGGTTTTCTCACCCGAGCTAGGGTTTTTCAGTTCTTATGGCGTTCTATGATTTGAGAAGAGGATATTTACAAGGGTTTTACCCGAGGATGATCTTTATAGACAAAGGATTTATGTTACTCCTGTTGCATGCATTTACCTACTTTACATATATTTAATAATAAAGCAGTATACTACCCATCTACTATACCATAAAAAACTTTTCAAATCAGTACTAAATTACTCAAATTACACAGTAGATACATATCTGAATTAATAGATTCAAGTTGTGGTCCTCCCAACCATCAAGGGAGGTTATTACATCCTCCACTTGCCCCCTCGCTCTAGAATATGGACAGTGCCACGAGTTAACAGTGGAATAGATTTACTCTTTCTGCTACGACCTTTGGATGGCCAATCTAGTCAAACTCAGAAAGTTTTGGCTTTACAAGGGTTTTTGTGAGTTATTTTCAACTGATCACCACGAGCTCTAGAAAATACTCCCCTTTGCCAGTTTTTGCACAGAACCCCTACTCCTCCTTTGGGATTCAGCTTTATCCTCAGAGGAGTAGGTAACTGTTTTCCAACTGTCCCCAACCACCTCCTTTCTTGGAAACCTTTTTACCAACAACTTAAAATATTTCTTTTCATTAATTGGTTCCTCCTAATAACTCAATAAAAAATAATAATAATAATTTGTTTTATGAACAATAAAAATTTAAGTATTTCTTGCCAGAAGATAAAATAAGCAAATTGTCTTTAACTATTTAATACTAGTTAACTCTTAATGAGGCTGTCACAACTTCCCCCCCTAGAAGTAACATCGTCCTTGATGTTTCAGCCCAGCTCTGCAAAGAGCTCTGGGTAAGCTTCCTGCATAAATTTCTCATCCTCCCAAGTAGCTTCATCCGGTACGAAGTGCTTCCATTGCACTTTCACCTAGATAACTACTTGTTTGCGGAGTTCAATTTCTCTTTGGTCAAGTATGTGTTGCAGCTCGACCAGAAACTCTCCGTCTAGTTATACCTGAAAAACAAAAGTTTTTTCAAGTTAGTATGCATTAATTTATTTAGAACTTCAAGTTAGGATTATTATATTTTTCCTACCTGAATATTTTGCCAATGAATCACATGTTTTTCATCATGTACATATCGCTTCAGCAAAGACACATGGACCACATTGTGTACTTGAATATGACTGGGTAAGGCCAACCTATAGGCTACTGGTCCCACCCTTTCTAGTATTTGGAAAGGTCCACAGTACTGGGGAGAAAATTTGGCACAAGAGGTCCATCTCATGGTACTTCTCTTGGGCTTAATTCTCACGTAAACATGGTCCCATACCACAAATTCATGGCAAGACCTTTTCTTATCTACATAAATCTTTTGTCGATCTTGCGCAACCTTCAGATTCTGCCTTATTCTTTTTACCTCGGCTTCCATTTCAGCCAACATTTTAGGTCCCAACAATAATTTTGTTTCTGGACTGCTCTAGTTTATAGGTGTTCAACATTTCTTACCATACAATGCCTCAAAGGGACTCATTTTCAAAGATTCCTAATACCCGTTGTTAAAGGCAAACTCAAAAAGGTGTAAGTAATCCTCCCACTTAGTTGGATTTTGCATCACATACATGCGCAACATGTCTTCCAGTACTTGGTTTACCTGCTCCATTTACCCATCAGTCTGAGGATGATAGGCAGTGCTGAAATGTATTTGTGTTCCCAAACCCGTAAACAGGGTTTTCCAAAATGCAGATGTGAATTTAACATCCCGGTCTGAAATCACAGTTTTTGGTATGCCATGCAACCTGAATATTTCCTTCATAAATATGTCAGCAATCTGTATAGTCTTGTACGTAGACTGTATAGGTATAAAATGTGCAGAATTACTTAATATGTCTACCACTACCATGATTGAGTCATTCTGTTTTTTTGTTCACGGTAGCCCCTTATGAAATCTAAGGAGATAACCTCCCACTTCCATTCAGGAATGGGTATGGGCTGCAATAGTCCTGCAGGATGTTGGTGCTCCGCCTTTACTTATTGACATTCCAAACATTTTCTTAGATACTTAGAAATATTCTTACGCATACCTGACCAATAATATACCTTTCTTATTGCAGTAAGCATTTTCTGATATCCCAGATGACCAGCGTAATTGCTACGGTGGAACTCATTCAGTATTAACTCCTTTAGAGTTGTACGATTAGGCACGTAAATTTTTCCTCGAAAATTCACCACCTGATCTTCATTCATCCTCCATTTGCTGCCACAATAATTTATATTCTAGGTCTTTCTGTGCTTCTTATTTTAGCTATTCCAACCGTTGGATTTCTAGTTGATTATAGTATAATGCATAAATGGCATGCAATTTTCTGTTCAACGCATCTGCAACTCGATTTTCATTTCCCTTAACATGCTGTATGTCCATGTCAAATTCACTCAAAAAGGCATTCCATCTTGCCTGTCTAGAATTTAAATCTGCTTGCTTAAAATAATTAGTCAAACTGCTATGATCTGTTTTAAGTACAAACCTCTTACCCAGCAGATAATGCCTCCACACCTGGAGAGCATGCACCATGGCTGTAAGCTCCAGATCATAAGCAGAATATTTCTGTTCATGATCTTTCAGTTTTCTAGACTCGTAGGCTATCACTTTACCTTCTTGAGTTAATATCGGTCCCACTCCTTCTTTGTTGGCATCAGTAAAAACTTCATAGTCTTTATCAGGGTCAGCCACCCTTAGTACCGGTGCTGTAGTCAGAAGTTGTTTCAGCTTTTCAAAGCTGTTCTCACATTCATTTGTCCATTTGAAAAGCTTGCCTTTCTTCTGCAAAGATGTAATAGGAAAATAAATTTTAGAAAATCATTCTATGAACCTTCTATAATAACCAGCTACACCCATAAACGATTTAATGTCAGCCACATTCTAGGGTACTCTCCATTCCATAATAGTTTTGATCTTTTCTGGATCAGCAGTTATTCCTTCAGCTAATATAACATGTCCAAGATATTGGATTTATATTTTAAAGAAATTGCATTTTCTAAACTTAGAATAAAGCTGATGCTTTCTCAGCATTTCCAAAACTATTCTCAAGTGCTCTTTATGTTCCTCCTCACTTTTAGAATATATCAATATGTCATCTATGAAAATAAGCACAAATTTATCCAAAAATTGATGAAAAATGTTATGCATCAACCTCATAAAGGTTGCTAGTGCATTTGTCAATCCGAAGGGCAACGCCACGAATTCATAATGCCCATAACGAGTGTGAAATGTTGTTTTGAAAATATCTTCATCTTTAATTCGAATCTGATGATACCCGGATCTTAAGTCTATCTTAGAGAACACCTTAGCCCCTCTTACTTAATCGAATAAGTCATTGATTTTGGGTAAGGGGTATTTGTTTTTAACAGTCAGCTTATTAAGCTGCCTGTAATCCATACACATGTGTAAGGTTCCGTCTTTCTTCTTAACAAATAGAATTGGTGCTCCCCATGGAGACACACTTGGACGGATATAGCCATTGTCTAACAATTCTTGTAGCTGTATCTTCAATTATGTTCGTTCTGGCACACTCATCCTGTAAGGAGCTCTTGACACCAGAGAGGCTCCTGGCAGAAATTCAATGGTGAAGTCAATATCCCTCTTGGGTGGCAAACCAGGAATGTTTTCTGGAAATACATCCAGAAATTCTTGTACTACAGGAATATCTTCCATTATTGGATCCTTTTCCTTGGAGTCTGCATATCCTACTTTAATTGCATACAGTTGACATCCTTTTCTGATACACTTACCCATTTGGGATGTTATTATTGGTCGTAATTGCACAGGCTTTTTAATTTCTTGAATTTATTTTTGCGTGCCATCTTGCATTCTGAAGTAAATAATCTTTTATTTGCAGTCCACTAGGGTCCAGTGTCTCTCCAACCAATCCATACCCAATAACACATCATAAGACCCCAATGGTAAGATATTTAAATCTACTTGTAACTGTTGTTCTGCTACTTCCAATATACAGTTAGGAACTTTTGCAGTTACCTTTCATTTTGCCCCGGTAGCTAGCTGAACTAACCAGGAATTCTTAAATTTCTGCTCTTTTAACTTGCACATTTCCACTATTTTAGGACTTACGTAACTCAAACTTGCTCCAGGATCTACCAAAATTGAAATAGGTTTGGTTACTAAAGTACCTTCTAGTTCGATCATTGTGGGCTGAAAATCACCCTGCCGATCTTCCAAGGCTGCATTTATGTGAGGTATATTGTGTGCCACGTCCCCCACTATAGATGCTTCCTACAGATTTGTTACAGCTTCATTTTTGTTTTGTTAGGGACAGTTTTTATAATAATTGGCTTCCCCATAGCCCCAACACTGTAGGGGAGGCTTAGAAATATATCCCTGATCTGGCTTGCTAGATGCTTCTATGGGTTTCTCCTCCGCTGGCCACTTGGTTCTTTGGTGATTCCTACCAAACTGCTTGCTGACAGAATTCCGTGCTGAGCCTTTAAAGTTGCTACTTTTATTGTTTTTAAAATTAGAGTTATTTTTTTAATTTTTCTTTGGCTGCCAGCTTTTTCATCCTTCACCCTTGGCCTTGGCCTGCTGATATCACATTCGTTCTTTACGGATGGCTTCGTCCATGGTCTGAGGATTAAAAAATTATATCCGTTCTCTCATATGAGTAGGTAAACTACTTAAGAGCCTCTGCACCTTGGCTTTTTCTTCTCGGAGGTAAGGAACGTAGCATAGCAGGGAAGTAAATTTTGTAACATAATCATCCATGGTCATTTGTCTCAACCGAAGATCATGGAATTCCTTAGCTTTGTCATCATAAAACATTTCTATGAAGTACTTGTCCTTAAAGTACTGCTGAAACAATTCCCATGAAATATCCCGTTCATCAATGCTGCGTACATTTTTCACCTCTTCCCACCACAGGGTGGCCTTTTCCCATAACTGGTATATAGCCAATCTGGCCTTCATATTGCTACTATATTCATACAACTGGAAGTACTTATTTATATTAATTAACCAGGCTTCAGCCACCTCCTTGGCCTCACCATCAATAGTTGGTGGTTTAATTTTGTGAAACTCCCCCTGCAATTCCACTTTGTCTCTTATTGTCTTGTTGGTCAGACAAATTTCCCGACTCTTCCTCATTATAATTATTTTTTTTGCTTTTCTGGGAGGGACTCTTTTCAGATCTGCCTGTAGTGTTGTTTCTATTTTGTTGATCTTCTTGTTCTGCTGATAATTCTTTTTCAACACTGGGATGTCCCATCTCCTAATTTTGTTTGTCTGATAAACTCTTTAAAATTTTCTCCTGATATTGCAACAATTTCTCATTATCCTTTCTGAGTCTTAACATTTCCTCTTGTAATTGTTGCATTGTGTTCAACAAAAAACTAGTTTGGTGCTACTGTTCTTTGAGCAACCGACTAGTTTTTTGATGGTGTTCTACACTTAATTGAACCCACATTTCTAGATTCATGACTGTTGGTGCTTGAGTTTCCTCTGGTTGCGATTGTGATTCTATAGCTCTTCTCATTGTCACTGGTTTTGTCTCTGTGTGTGCACTAATCACATACACAGCTTCATTGTTAGTAGACCCTTAGGGTCCCAGTGTTGCAACCAGCTTTGATACCACTTGTCACCATCATCCTTCATTATTTACTGCTAAAAAAAAAAAAAATTACTTACCTTTATAAACACCATCTTAATAATGCATTCATCATACTATGCAAATAACTATGTGACTGTACATTTACATAAGTAAATAAATTAATTTGCAATCTTTGCATATGGTGTTGTGAATATTTGATTCGGTTAATGCTATGGAAAAACAATGATATGAATATTATTAATTCAGTATGTTTTATACCATTGTTTCACTTGTTGACCCTATTCTGGGTTCGGATCTTTGTAATGATACGACAATGTATACATCTAAGAGAAGTCTGCACTTTGGATATATGTGAAATCTGTTTATTTATGGTAATATATATTATTTCATTGATCTTGGGATGTGAGGCGCTCCACTTGGCACTGTTTCCGCTCCTCCGTAGTCTATTTGTCAACTCCATTTACTCTTAGCAGTAATGGGCTACTCTACCCTTGTACAACTATTTGATTTGCCTCGGATTCTCCATTTCTTTCGAGAGAATAACTCCGGAGTCCTCTGCAAGCGAGTCTGAGAGCTAAATGAGTTTTGTTTGTCTTGAATTTTCGGTGTTCTCTCGAACTCGGCTTCACCATCGCAGGCTCCGCCTTGAACCATATATCAGGTCTGAAACTCCTTGGCAAATCAGCTCTAAACTTCTACTGCTAGGTTTGGTTTACTTGTTCTATTTTTATTGAACAGCTCCTGTATTTGCTTTAACAGGGTTCTGTCACTGTGACTACCCTCTGTAATGCTTCGAATCTGGTTCAAAGGCATGCTATTCGCATGGGATAATGTTCGTAGCTCAACGTAGAGGGTAATTCTACCCTTTCTGGCTGTCTCAATTTGATTTAGAAATGTTACATAGAGTAAACCCTTGTTTGTAAATAATTAATTAACCCCTGGCCCATGGCTTCCACAGAGTGGTCGCGATGGGGATTTCTTTACCCAGGTAATTTATTCATGCCGAATTTAAACAGAGTTATAACTAAATTCTTTACTTCACTGCACATACACATAGAGGTTTTAACTTCGTTGCTGGTTGTTTCTCTATTGCAGGTATGAGGAGTCTAACCCTTGAGTATCGCATCCTTTGGGTGATTTATCTCTGCAATGGCCAAGGCTAATGTTTCCATCCATGGCATAACAGGTACTTGATATTTCAAAGGGTAAACCCTCCCTAAGATTTTCCGTCGATGCTTTAGGTGCATTTGACTTTGGATTATGGAAAAATGTTATTAGTGGATAAGAGTTTTCTCATCCAAGCTAAGGTTTTTCAGTTATTATGGTGTTATATCATTTGAGAAGAGGATATTTACAAGGGTTTTACCCAAGGATGATATTTGTAGACAAAGGATTTATTTTACTCCTGTTGCATGCATTTACCTACTTTACATATATTTAATAATAAAGCAGTATACTACCCATCTACTATACTGTAAACAGCCTTTCAAATCAGTATTAAATTACTTAAATTACACATTAGATACTTATCTGAATTAATAGATTCAAGCTATAGTCCTCCCAACCATCAAGGGAGGCTATTATGTCCTCCACTTGCCCCCTAGCTCCAGAATCTGGAGAGTGCCACAGGTTAATAGTGGAATAGATTTACTCTTTCTGCTATGACCTCTGGATGGCCAATCCAGTCAAACTCAGAAAGTTTTGGCTTTACAAGGGTTGTTGTGAGTTATTTTCAATTGATCACCACGAGCTCTAGAAAATAGTCCCCTTTACTATTTTTTGCACATAACCCCTACTCCTCCTTTGGGATTCAGCTTTATTCTCAGAGGAGTAGGTGATTGTTTTCCAATTGTCCCCAACCACCTCCTATTCTTGGAAACCTTTTTACCAACAGCTTAAAAGATTTATTTTCATTAATTGGTTCCTCCTAATAACTCAATAAAAAAAAAAAAATTTGTTTTATAAACAATAACAAATTATGTCTTTCTTGCCAGAAAATAAAATAAACAAATTGTATTTAACTAGTTAATACTAATTAACTCTCAATGAGGCTGTCACAACAATCCTTTTTATGAATACCATTTCCTAAGTTTATTACTTTGTCACCATTTTTATAATAAAAATTAAAATGGTTAATAAAAAATTTATAAATAATATATTATATAAAAATATAATTTCTATGTTTTTTTTTAAAGATTTATAATAAAGTTAATTGCTAATTTATAATTTTTTTATTGGAAAAAAGAAAAAGTTTTCTAAAAATAGTTTATTGATGATTTATACAAATCTTCGACTGTTGATATGTTCTCCTCCTAATTTGATAAAAGTAGTTTTGGATTGTCCTCCAAAACTATTTTTTTTCCTAATACTATTTAGGAAAAAAAAATATTCTATTATTCTGATTCGTATACCTATTTTTATTTCAATATTTTAGTTACACTTTATTTTTTGAGGTTTATGATAATGGACAGGGTGTGTGATCCTGTTATTTATTTTGTGTTTTTGGTTAAAATGCTTCAAAACCGAGACATTGCTTTAGCTCACTAATCAAGAGGTTTTTCGCCAATAAAATATGGTAAAAGTAATATATTTGATGATAATATGATTTATTTTATTCATAATTATTGAAGTAATATGTTTGATATTAATGTGATTTATTTTTGTTGATAATTATTTAAGTAGCATAATTATATATAACTATTAAAAATTATTAGTGTTGTATGTAATATTAAAAATTTGTAATTTCAAAATTAAAATTAAAATAAATATATATATCTATTTGGAAATTTTTTAATTTCAGCCCTTAAATAGAATATATGCTAAATAATATTTATATAATAATGGGAATTCTAAAAAACCATCTTTTAAAGAAACCACACCTATTCATGTAATTATTGTTATTTTATTTTCTAAAATAAATGAATAATTTTTTTAATAAGTGAACGGTTTAATAATTATATGGAAATGAAGTTGTTTACAGATCTAATAAAATAATTTGGACCATAGTTTTATGTAAGAATCGGGTAAAAAAAAATCTAAAAATCAGGTTGTTGGAGTGTTTCAATAATTTTTTGATGGTAGAAATGGATTCAGCACCATAATAAACTCATGAACACCTAAAATTATGAAGTTTGATAGCTATAACCTAAATTTTCAAAAAATAATGCTAGAAATTTTCATAATCTTACACAAATTTCTGAATTAAAATCATGAAATTTAATAACTATAACCCAAATTATCAAAAAAGAATGCCAAATTTTTTTATAATTTTACACCAATTTCTAAATTATTTTGTATCCCAATTTCAATTAGGTCAAATGGCTTAATTTGTAAAGTTGGTTTACATTATTTAATTTTTAAAGTTTGAATATTAAAAAATGGCTTAATTTGTAAAGTTGGCTTGTTGCTTAATTTGTAAAGTTGGTTTACATTGTTTAATTTTTAAAGTTTGAATATTAAAAAATGGCTTAATTTGTAAAGTTGGCTTACATTATTTAATTTTTAAAATTTGAATATTAAAAATAAAATAAAATTATTTTGTTTATTTAAAAATGCATTTTAATAAATAAAATATATTATTATCTAAGCCAGGCTACCACTGGGGATATTAAATTTAAACCATATTTATTTGCAATTTCACAAGAAAATCATTAATATTTTGATTTACCATGGTCCTAGTTTCTCCAAAAATATGTTGCGGTTTACCTTGATTGTATATTTCAATCATCAATGCATTTTTCTGAGTTATTTTGTATACCAGTTTAATTACGTGAGGAAATAGTGATTTTTTTCTTTAGTTGTTTCAATTAGGTCAAGTGGCTTAATTTGTAAACTTGGATTATGTTATTTAATTTTTAAAGTTTGAATATTAAAATAAATATATATTATATTTTAAAATGCATTTTAATAAATAAAATATATTATTATCTAGGTTACTATTGAGGATATTAAATTTAAGCCATGTTTATTTGCAATTTCACAAGAAATATTTTGATTTACCATGGTTCTAGTTTCTCCAAAATATGCTAGGGTTTATTTTGATTGTATATTTCAACTATTGTACAAATAAAAGTTTAATTTTGGCAAATATTTGAACATAAAATTTTCTTTTTTAATAGAATCATTACAACGAAATTCTTGAATAACTACTATTAAACCATTGTACATATTCAACAAACAAATATCATTACTCCATGGGTAGCTAACCCAAAACATGAAGTTTAATGCTATGGCTGAAACCTACTCCTCATAGGTGTATGATGTCCTAGTTTTAGGAGGCAATGTCATCATATCCCTAACATTTTTTGCCTTCCACGTTGGTCATGGATGTGGATGCAAAGGGGTGAGCCTCATATTGTGTGGGATCAATGACTTTCATAGAGATAAAATGGGTTTACGGGTTAAGTTAGAGTGGTTTTCTAAGGCATCAGAGTCATGGCATTGGTGATATTAGCATTAAAGGAAAGGTGGATTCCATTATATTATTTTTTTGACATTTGTAAATACTTTTGATGGATTAGTGGAAGCCATGAACCCAAATCCACATTTCCGTGGTGCAAGTATCTACTTTAACGTGGACATACAAAGATTTGTACATTGCACCTTTGGTAATCAAGAAAAAATATTGCACATACAAATATTTGAACATTGCACCTTTTGGTAATCAAGGAAAAATATTGGCCAATTGGCCATAGGGTAATACTTATTAATACCATCACTTTATTAAGGTAAGTAAATACATCAAAACTCATATTCTTGTTCGCAAATGTGCACATACATTAAAAGGTACATAAGCTACCTAAAGGGATACACGAACAATTTAACTCCTATTACTTAGAAACATGGTTTGATATTCCTAGCTTAGAGTTTGTTATAACTCTAGCAACATTGAGAATTTCATAGCTTTGTAAGGCTGGGCCAAATTGTTTGAGAATACCTCATTTAGGGTGGAGTAAAATTGTAACGAAATATTATTGGTGATTGTGATGATAGAGGAGGATATCTATTATTAAGGTAGTCAAGGTGCGTGTCAAACATTGCAAATACAATGTTATTTGTAATTATGATGAGGTGAGACATATTTCTAAAAAAAAATGAACTCAAGGAAGTTAAGATGTCATCATCACAAATCCATAAGACATGTCATAGAAGAACTCACTAATGTATTGGACAAGTCAGAATCTCATGCTAGTTAGATAAATTCTTATCCTTGTTAATTCTAAACTACAACTTATTGAAGGCAATGAGTGATCAAAGTTGCATGGAATGATCATGGATTTGAGATTTTGCATGTTAAAATTAAAAAAATTACTAGTTTTCTGGAAATTGGTTCAACAAAATAGAAATAATTCTACAAGGAATCCCTTAATAACTTTTGTGAGGTAAATAATGTTTTCAAGCTAAGATATTTGTAACTTATTTTATGAATGAGAGGAGGGGTCACAAACTAGGACCCATTTCAACTAAAGAAGAAGAATTGCAAAAATCCATCGATAACTTATTGATAGATTTTTGCAAGGTGTTGGATAGTGTGTGCTTAACACAAAGGTTGTACAATAATTTAAGATGTTTGATTTATGGAGAATAATAAATTAATCCCCCCTCCTTAAAAATACCCACTTGTAGATTGTAATGAAGAAAAGGATGAGAACTAATCATTTGGTCTGATTAACTAATGGAATGATCCAGGTGGATATTGGTGTCCCCCTACCTATTCCACTCGGACCCCCAACACTATTTCCTTTCATTTTCTTTAATTCTAGCACAACTTTCTATTTTTGATATTTTTTCAACTCCTGGACTTCTAAAGTTGTTTTAAGGCCCTAAATGGATTTTTTTTGGAAAACGTGTGATGATCTTGTTGGGAAAAATAATTTCCCTCGGATAGATCTTTCTAATGAGGTATCGTGCACTCCAAACAGAGATCATATTCCAAAATTACGACCTCAAGAAGTTTGTGTTTCAACTAATCCCAACGGGGACCACAAACAATTGGCGCTTCATACCTTAGGGTTAGCTTATTTTGTGTTTAGGGTTTTTCATTGTTTCTAAATAATAAAAATGCCTTCGAGCCTCATTTTAACACAGTTGAGAAGACATGTAGACATGACATCTCTTCTCTGAGATAAGCTACCATCGCCTCAGATAGTTTGTTTCTCTTATGCATGTAAACAGTTTTCATTAGTTGTTATTTATTAATTTAAACTTTGTTTCGTTGTATATTTTTGTTTTGGTTTCAAACTGTATTTCATTTTGTGCCTGCATAAATCCATATCATGGAAATACTATATGTGAAGTGAAGGAAGCCATGTTAGAAATAGGCTTTGGTGTAACTATTCTACTAAATCAATCCTAAAAAATTAAGGGAGACATATGTTGGTTTACTCTTCAATATCGTTGGAGTATCCTCTTGTTTTTTATTGACTCAAATTATTTACTAAATAACTAGCAATAATGCAACCACATATTTCACTCTAGTCATTATGTCTTCTTCCAAATGATTAGATGGAATAAAGCACAGCTAAGGGAGCCAACTATGTATGACAACACATGCAATCTAGATGATTTTATGCATAAAATGGAGACTGAAGTTGATCGAGATAAACTTGTTCTATTTTTGGACATTTAACTCAAGGTAACTCCCATTTATAGGATATTAATAAGGATAGTTTATGTAACATAGACTATATCCTCTATGCACCTTGAGGGTGTGAGGTTCTTATTGAAACCACAAATTTCATGCCAATTTTTTTTTTCCTTTGATGCCATTTCTCTCTATATTTTTAATAATTAACTAAGAATGCAAGAATGATAATGAAAAATTATGTAAGAATAATTAAACATTTACTAACAATGGCACCATAAATTACAACTAATATAGGCTCATACATATAAAAATGGCTAAATAAACCAAATAGAAATAAAATCCATGACACAAATGACATTAATTTAACACAATTCATAGGCACATTTGGGCACACTTATATGTCTAGATATCATTCATCAACTGGTTATAGAAGATGTACATTCCAACAAACCATAACCTCCTTATTATGTAAAATTTCTCATTAATAGAGGTCAACCCCAAGTTGAAGAGATGAATCCATAAGGAAAATTTTTCCTATGGCTAACTCTATAATTATCTTCTCACAACCTATTTCCTAAATTCACAATTAATATTTTCACCTACAATAGTCGTAATTGATAACCTTGTTTTCTTATCAACATTCACAAAACTAGATATGGGATTGCCCTCTCTATTGAAGAGTCTCTGAAGCTATAACACTTGCCTCTATGGCTCCAACACAAGTTGGTTAGGAAATTTTAGTACTTGTAATATTAGGGACTATAAGCTATACTGAAATTCCTTAATGCCAATTCTTATCATTTCATGTGAAATTTATATCTTAATTTATGGTTGTATATTTGTATAACCCATTTAAATAAGTTTATGTTTTTTCTATCTCGACGAGTAACTATCCTAAGTCCCCCAATAAGATGGCAATTTGAACTCTCCTAACAATTTATAACACAAAATTCTATAACCAAATGATACTTGAACATCATGAAAATCAAACTGAAATAATAATTCAATCATAGTGGTCACTCAAACCACTTAGTACTTGGAACCCTTGATTTGAACACTTGGTCAATTCAAATAGTCCCCCGAAATATTTGAACTCTTCTCTTAAAAATATCAAACTATTTCTTCCCCCTCTACATGGATAAAAAAGACACAAGTAAAATGTTGGGTGAGTAAGAAATTAGAAAGACACAAGTAAAATGTTGGGTGAGTAAGAAATTATATGTGCTAACAGAAATATTTTCCCTCTCCTACTAGTCCCAAGGATTAAGGAATACTACAAATTTAAGGACATGTGATTATTAATAAACTAATATTGTCTATAGCTACTCCGCTTGGCCCTCCTAAGTCTCATTTCTTCCACCTCATGTGGAGTCATGACCCTCTATTATGTTGTCTTTCTTCATATGTAGTTTTTTATGTTATTTTATTATCATTAAATATATAATTTTACACATTACATGGTTTGATTGTTATCTATTCCACATGTACACCTATAGATTACAAGTACAATAGTCAAATTAAGGTATTACATTCCAATACCCATAGATTTCGTATTGTTCTCGATGGAAAATATGAATATATACAATAATTTTTACATAAAAATGTCAAAAAAGAAAAAATATATGGACATGCCTCCCACATTGCATCCTTGCATCCTTGCATCCTTCAACTTCCACATTACTTATTTAGAGTTGTAGTGGGTAGGACCATTAACTACCCTCTGACTCATTTATTTATTAAAATTTCTCGTGACTCATTTATTTAGAAAAATGGCCTTCCTCCCATATAGACATTAATTGCACCTAAAATTCTCCAAGTCCATTCTATATGTTTATATTTTTAATGAAATAATCCATTCCTTACCCCTTTAGATTAACACCCTTCTCAATTTTTTTCTTTCTTATAATAAAACCATGTCTATAACCATCTATAGTCATAATCGATATAATTCATACTCTATATTAGATGTATAAGTTTAATAGAGAACATTTCATATTCTATGGTCATAATACTCTGGTTGGGCATTCAGATAAAGTTAAATAGAAAGAAGACAAGATAAATATAGCAGCTCTTATACATGATCTAACTTTCTAGGTTATTAGGTTTGAGTGAGATAATTCTAGGAGATAATGTTTTGGGTTTATTTTTTCTTTATTAGTAATAATGGATTATATTAAATTTATATCAACCATAATTAAATTTTAATAATTTATAATAATTATTTAATTTTATCAAATTATGAAAATGTTATAATTTAAATATTTGTATTTTATTTTTTGATAAATCAATCTAATATATTACTTTTTAATAAAAGAACGTTATTTTAGTATTTTTTTATAAAATAATACCATAATTTATATATATATATATATATATATATATATATATATATATATATATATATATATATATATATATATATATATATATATATACTTAAATGTAAGTTATGGGTTTTGGGAAATTAGTATTTATAAGTTATGGTATTGTAATAATAATCTATTTACAATTTAATAATATCAATTGTAAAATGGTGGTAAATACCCATGATTAAGAATCTTGTTATATTGTAAGTATGAAGTTAAATATTTATCAAATATTTTGATTTTGAAATGAGTTATGGTTTTTTGGCATATGGTATTGATAAGCCATGGTATTGTAATAAAGCTTAAATTATTATGACACTTGGTGAATATAAATATATATATTTTTTTAATATGATTTTTATATCTAATAATTCAATTTAAAAGCACATAAAAATAGTCATAAAAAATTAGAAAAAAAAATTACAATTAAAAAAATTAAAAATTGATAGATTGTAGGTTTCTGCGGTGTAGATCTTTAGATAAAAAACTCGGAATCTCCATAGTCTTCATTTTTTAGTCTACGTTTCGAGTCTAAAAATTAAAAATTATTTTTTTATTTTCAAAATATTCAGTTTAATATTTATTTTTTTCAAAAAATTTGCTTACAAATTTCAAAACTAATTGAAACTCAAAGATTTTTTACCAATATAAGAAACAATATATTAATAAGAAAATAAATATAACATTATTCAATTAATTAAAAGTTTGATTGTAAAAATTTATTTCTAACCATTTTTTTTGTTTTTTTAACATGACTTAAATTATTAATTTTATTTCAAAAAATAAATGCATGAAAAAATTGATTTTCTATAATTAATAACTCAATACTATAAGAATAAGATAAACATATTTAAATTTGTTTGCAATTAATTTATATCTCCTTGAACTTAAGATGTTATAAATCTATTTTTAATTGAATTATTTTATGTTGAAAGAAACTTGATAGTGAAATTTGATTTTTTTTCGTAAGTTTGTGCAGTTTATTTCCATTAATAAAATAAGGTATTGTATTGATAGCATTTCATGTTTCATGTTCCAAAAATACTACCTTGGGAGTCCATTTCTTTGACAAGGTGTATTTAAAATAGCACACTTTCTACTAGTACAAAATTAAGATACAGAATTTGTGACTATCACAGAAACCCAACTTAATCTGTCAAAATTGTCCACTGATGCTCTTGAACTTTTGCCAAAAAGCTGTGGAAATTGACAATACAATGATGGGATAAAAACATGCCTAGAAGTACAACATTTTCCATCCAACTGAAAGAAAAATAGAGATAAAATGAGAAAAAACAATATTAGGTTTAAATTGTAGCAAGAAAATGCTGCATTTTACTTGTGTCTCAGTCAAATATAGAAATTCGATTTTCCACATCAACAAGATGACTTGGATTGTAGTTATCTTGAGTGACATGGACTTGTTAACTAGTTAAGTCAATAAATTCGAGTTATATGCTAGAATTAGAGTTGTTCATGGGTTGTGTTATGACTCTATAATTTCTGAGGTTGTAAGAGAAATTACAAAGATAACTACAAAACCACTTTGGTAGTTGGGAATCTAGCCCTTCCAACTCCAGAGAGGGATCTCTCTATTATATTTAGCTTTGATTTTCTTAATAATATTTGGTTGGCTATTAAGTTCAATCTTTGTTTGATTGATTGAGATTTTTTGGCTTTTTTTATTATTAAATGCATAAAGTTCCATTGGGCTATGGAGTCAGTGACTTAAACTTAGATACGTTTCAGTTTTCATAAAGAGTTTCGCAGGGCAAGGTAGCTAAACTAACTAGATTTTGTAAATTTAAATGAAGTGTAAGAGAAGAGGTGAGATCATTTCAATTAAGAAAAGAACAATTAAGAATTATTTTACTTATATCAGATGAAAACATAGAAGTTATCGAAATCCAGAAACATAGTGTGTTTTAAGACAATTATGTTCTTCAATTTCTTAGTGAATAATTCAGATTATGAATACATAAGCATGGAACACAAAAAATAAACACGTAAACAGTGAGATATGCACTTCACCACCAGTTTAACATTAGAATATTGTGAAAGAGTCTTCTTTATTGTTGATCAGCCCATAAAACTTGAAAGAGTACAATAGTCTCCTTGGATGCAAAAACCAGCCCTCAATACTTTGAAATGAGAAGTATTTAGAAGTTTATTTACAAAAATCATGTCACAACAGATCAAGATTTTGTGTAGATATTTTTTCTGGTTTAATTGCATCCATTCTTGTTGATTTCAACAATAATGGATGTGATTAAACTGGAAAACTTCTCAACACAAAATACTCATCGCAAAAGCCTCAAATCTATAAGATCAAGATCTATTTTAGGAATATATAAAACCGATTAGATCTCTTATTACAAAATATAGATAATTTGGAATTGTTCGAATGCTGGCCCTATTTTGGAGGAGGTTGTTGTTGATATGCACTTCTGAATCTTGTTGTGTTACAGTTGGTCGTGTTGCTGAAGATAGAGTTACTTATTCACTCAAATAACTCGCACAAATTTTCCCACCTTTCTTCAATTGGAATATATAACTTAATTAAACTTCTATAAATATCGTCTACCTCTATATACTTGGAAAAGGTGAGTTTAATAACAAAATTGTTCTTGACCTCATGTTGGATATTTAAATCATTTTTTAGTGCCTTAAGAAAGGCCTTTCCTGTAATGATGCCCTATATGTCTGCAAATTTAGAACCATATTTAGATAAATCCATCAATTTCTTGTTATAATCATCCAAGTTGATTAATTTTTTATCTATTACAAATAAACCTGGAATCCCTTTCTTGTTCAACAAATCGAACTTGTTGAAGAATTTGTTGACACCAATTTCTAGCCCCTAACATTTTTATTCTAGTTGCAACATGAGGTTCTTTTCGATAAGACCTTGTTGGCTTCCAGTATTGTATCAATCATGTATTCAATCTGAAATTCCTCTAGCTCTTACTTGTTCTTAGAATTCAAAAATCTGAAAAGGTATGTGGTTTCGTTGGGCTTGTCACCTAGCTTATCTCATATCTGCACAATTTCTTCCTTAGACTTCTAAATTAACTCATTCTGCTTGAAGATAATTTGAATGGAAGGCCAAATCTCATTCATGGATTTATGGATATCTATGCATATGTTTTCCTCATCTTGGGCTAAGGTCTGATCCATGGCAGTCTCCTTTCCTAGTTATTGTAATATTTGTGTGTCTTTGAGACTTCTGTACTTCGGCAAGATGTGAAGTTTCTATCATTGTTTTCTTCTCTTGCGATGCCTTTATCTGTCCTAGTATTCTTTTTATTTCTTCTCCTTGAATGGAAATGTCCTAAATAGCTTTTGTAAATTTACCAACAACATCTAAATCTTGATCTAGGGTTGTTGTTGATGTAGAAGCCCATGTTTTAGTTGAGGCAGTCATTCCTCTTTTCGGTATTATTGTAATAGGTAGAGCCTCTAGTGGGACTAAAGCAAACTGTGCATTCTGCTCCTTTTCTTTCACTAATTTATCCAATTCCACTTCCATGTCTCTGATTTGTGCATTTTGCACCATAATTAATTTGAGCATGTCTTTCTTTTAGCTCTTTGTCTCTCCTATTTCCTTGGTCTGTGAATCCTCAGTGGATGGTAATTTCAATTGTTTTCTGAGTGTTGCAATGTCAACATTATTAATTTTTATAAGATCTTCTACTGCTTTGACATTGTCTGGGTCATATCCTATTTTGATGACCAAGTCTTCTAAGGATTTGATCTTATTATCCTTTGACATAGAAGAGATATTCTCAATCTATATTTTTTATTGGACATTGGTGAGTGATAATTGTAATTTAGAAGCATTCGTTGTAGTATTTGTTAAGGTGGAGCATATCATCGCCCTTGTCTGTTTATGCATCTCAATTTGATCAATGGGATGGATGTCCTTTGCATCAAACTCAAAATAGATCTTCTTATGATCTTTTGTTGTTTTTGGATGGGGGACCTATGCTTGTAAGAATTCCATCTGCATTATTCCCTTCTCTATATTGAAATTTGATAACATTCTATGCTGAGAAGTGGAATTTTTCTTCAAAAATTGAGTAAAAGTACTAGTTTTGAGGATCTCATTTCTAAGCTTTAGTCTTGGTACTTGTCAAATATAATCTTTTCCTTATGTCCCTGGATCAGCTTTGATGTTTACGTTGTGTCTGGATTCCCTTTTGGAACTGATGATGTTGTTGTGGACCCTGTAAATACATTGTCTATTTGTGTTGCAGAATGTGGACCCTTAAGCACTATGGTATCTTGTCCTTCTCCTTCCTTTAGAAAATTTGTTTTAGAATTAGTTTTTCTCTTCTTTCTGTAAATCTTAAATCCTTTTGCTGAGACATCTGTGACTGAAGGGGAGCCTTATTCATTTAGTCTTTTCTCTATATTTTCCTAAGCTGTGGGAGTCTGTGAAGTATACGTAGAGAAAATATTCTCTTCTGCTTCCTATAAAGTGTTCTCTACCCACTCAATCTGATTCATGCATTTATCAATTTCAGGTCTCTATGTATGAACATAGGGAGTGGCATTTTTTTCCACCCTTAGCTTAAATATTAATCCAAATGGGTCATATGACCATGTAAAGCTTAATGGGAACTTCATATACCTTAGGAGGATGTTTTCCTCCTTGCCTGTTGTCTTGATATTGCAAATAAAGGGTCCAATTTCAACATTTATCATGAATTGATATTTATTCTTGGTAGCAACAAAATGAGTTTCATCTGCATTGATCGTCTCCCTAATATATTCTAATGAAAACACTCTCATAGGTAGGTATTTAGGCACCTTGTAGGGTGGCATCTCACACCCATAAACTCTTATTTTAGTGTAATTCTGGTATAAGTACTAGTCTCATATTTTGGTCTACTCATTGAGATGTAAAATCTTTTGAATCTCCTCACTAACCCTGTATTTTGTATTACTGCTCAATAAACATGTGGCTGGATGAATGAACTTATCGATATAATCTCTGAATATGTGTTTCTTTGAATCCTTCCTCAGAAAGGAAGCCAAAAAAATGATTGACTATGGATTTCCTTCTTTATCTAGCTTTTGAAGTGTGAATGGTAATTTGTCTGCTTAATAAAAAATAAACATGTAAAAAAAATTGAAGCATATTTGAACATTCCTTCATTTAGAAACTTAAGGAATTGTTCATGGATCCTATCACCAAGGAATTGGCTAAAATTAAAAGTTACAAAGGGATTTTTTTCAGTGGAGAAAATGGATAGGAAACCTAGGATAGGTTCATCTACACATTCATCATAATAGTATCATAGAAAACATGAAATCATGGAGATGATTTGTCTAGCATGATCTGGAAACATGGATGAGGGAAAGGGTGGATTTTTCTTTGGTAACTGGATATTTTCGAGCAAAAACATTTCAAAAATGGGAAAAATTTAATTTTTGGTATAGGCCATTCAGGGTTTCCACTGAGAAAAGGTTACTCGAACTACTTTGGGGGATATGGAACATTTGATTGATTTTTTCAAAGGTAATTGTAAAAAAACCCACTCCACGGTGAGCTACGATGGCCCTTTGGCTGGGTAAATAAAAAGCATGGAATTTGTAGATAAACTATGGGAAATAGTAGGTTTGAGGAAAAACATACATGGGATAATTCGATTCCCAGAGTCCAATTTAATCACTTTGGTCTATATCATTGTCTTTTAGCCAACAATGCAATTCGAATAGGTTGAATTCACAATTTGGTTTTGCAATATTTTAGTCTCTGTCAGTAAGAGGGACGTGGATGAGATCAATGGTGGGGGGGATCATAGGATTATTTGAATTATCATTGTTCTTTTTCTTTGGAGACATTTTGATAATTGAGACTGTATGAAGAAGGGAGGTGACAGTGGGAGGTTATAGGGAATTACCTGATATTTGATTGTTGGTCATAAGGATGGTTGATTCTTTACGTGCTCTGATTTATTTGCCTGTATTTCAAACTCTTTTCCTAGAAAAGCTAAATCAGAATGAGAAGAAGTGAATTGAATGAATGTAAATGTGTGAAAATGGTGTAAAATGAGTGGAGTTTTTTATTGTAACAGTAGACGTCCATTGGGGGCCCGGGACCGTTACGAATCGTAAACGATAATCTCGGGAGAATTTAATTTCATAACGGATATGCCGGGAGTCAGAAACAAAATTGTGGTGAGGGCGCAAGAAGTGTTGGTGGAAAATGGAAGGTGTATTTCACATTTTTCAGAGGAGGGTGAACATGGTAAGTGGAATATGGATGGGGCATGTGAAATGGTGAGGTGTTGACATTTAACCATGGGTTCGGCGGAGGCCAAATCGCTTTTCGAACCCCCCCTTTACCCATAAAGTTAGGATGGGAATGGGGGGGGGGGGGGCAAAAGGAGTTATGAGTTATTGCTATGAGATGATAGTAATCTAACACTTGGATTGAACATGGTACTTACCACTTCACGGCAAAGCCTATTTTTCTTTTGCGGACTTCATTTCCTAAGATTTAAAACTTTGCATAAAAAAATTTAGCGCTTTAAACGTTGGATAAAAGATATAATGTGCCTCAACTTTGGATGAGCCTATGTATGATTTAAACATAAACAATTACATTTTAACCTTTTCATCCTCATTTTCTGCTAACCAAAGACTAATTTTGACTAACAAAGGGTGCATTTAAAAGTGAAAACCTTGGTTTTATTTTCTCTGAAAGGGGAAATCATCTATTCTAATCCTACCTAATCGTTTTCTTTAATTGATCCAGCTTAAGAAATTGGATCAATTTCGTCACCTACTTAACTATTTTATCCAAGATTAAATAATTTGGCTAAATTATTTCTCTAATCTAATAACAAAAATTTAAATTTTTTATACCATGATTAGAATGTATGATATAAACAAAACTTATGGTTGTGGCATTAAAACAATATGGACGCAAAATTATAGCTTATTCTTCAAAACAAATTATTTTCTAGTAGTGGCATTTGAATTTTCATCACTTTCATATTTATTTTTCTTTTTTATGCAGTTCTTTCATCATCATTTTTTTATTATTTTATTCTGTTTTTTCTCTTCATATACCCCCTTTTAATTTTTTACTTATATATATATATATATATATATATATATTGGGAAATCATTTGAAAAAATAAATATGATTTACAATTTCATATGACTGAGAGAAAATGTTCAATCACCTTGTGATCCTATGAATTATAAGACCGTAACAGTGGCTCCAGCTAGGGATGGCACTCTCCCAGTGAGGTTCTAAGAATTTTTGACCAGTAGCCTTGAATCCTCTCCTTTAGTACTTTTCTACATCTGATTTGTTTCTTGTTGTTGTAGTTATGGTGGAAAATTAATGAGCATTTTATGGCCTTCCCTTCAAGCTACAACTTTTGATAAATAGTCACACACTCGTGAGAGTAAAATGAAAAATGATTTTTACAATGACTCTAGTTAGAAATACTCCTATTCCTGTTAAAAATAATGTTTCAGCATCCTGCCATTGACAGGTCCACCAAGTAGCTTCGTTCCATCCATATCCTTAAGAAAAAAAGCATGATTACCTCTGTAAGCATGGATTATGTAAGGTCATTTCCATAAATTATCGAACTTACCATCCTTACCTTTCTATTCCCTTCTTGAATACCATTTCAATACATTGTATCACAACTGAAAATCACCATCCTTGGTTCTTCTATCACAATTTTTCTTGATGTTTTCTTGGATTACTTGTGTTTTATTGTACACTTCTTCTCTGGATTGCTGTAGTTATATTGTCTAATTTTTCCTTCTCTGAATGTCATTTGGTTCCACCTGTAATTCCTGCAGCATTTTCATAACTGGAACACCTAAAGAAGTTGGAAAAACAACATCCATTCCATAAAATAATTGGTATGGGGATGTGCCAATTGATTTCTTAGTGGTGAGTTTATTGACCCATAATGCATTAACTAGCTTGTTGTGCCATGAATTTTTGTTGTCCTGCAAGAATTTTTTGATGATATTAACTAAAATTTTACTAGAGGACTATGTTAATCCATTCCCTTGAGGTTAATAAGAATTAGAGTGCGCTAAAATAATTTGATACTTGCTGCAAATATCCACCATCTTCTTTGACTTGAATTTTTATGCATTATGAGTGATGATTTTCTCGGGACATCGAAATATTGAAAGAATATTAGTCTCTAAAAATTTAATGATCACTACATCAGTACCTTTCCTTGTAGGTGTAGTTTCAATCCACTTCGTAAAATAATCAGTAGCTATGAGGATCCATTTGTGTTCAAGTGAGGATGGTGGATGAATTTCTCCAATGAAATCCAAACACCACTGTTGAAAAGGAGTTTCAGATGAAATTGGCTTCAAGGGTAAAGGCAGTAGTTTCCTTCTTCCTTCAAAAATATGGAATTTATGACATGAGTTAATTTTTTTATGGACGTCAACAAATAAGGTTGGCCACTAAAAACCAGCTCTTAGGATCTTGTTGGCGGAAGTATTCCAGTATAAATTTCCACCACAATCTCCTTCATGAAATTCCTGTATTATTTTATTTGCTTCATCTTTCAAAAAATAGTTTAGTAAAATTCCACCAGTATCCTTCCATTACAAATTATTTTCAAAGATACAAAACTTCATAGCTTTGAGTTTAATAATTCTAGCTTTGGTCTTGGTTAAACTAGGAGGAGCTTGTAAATTATGTAATACATAAATAAGGCATGCATACCAGGGAGAGGTTGCAAAATCCTCTGGTACTTGTGGAGTAGCCTGTTGTCCCTGTTCATCAAATGTAGCTACAAAATTAATATCCAAAGCATGAATGTTAGATTGAACCATTAATTTAGCTAATCCTTGAACATTAATGAGTTTGGTGGGTTTAATTTCAATGTCATATTCAAGGATAATGGAAATACATTTACCTCTTTTCCCATCACGACCATTTTGGGTCACTATGTATTTTACCACAGTGTTTGGAACAAAAGAAATTGTATGAGAATGAAGAATGTATACTCTGAAAATATTTAATTTCTTTTACTAAAGAAAATGCTTGTTTCTCCATAATTTTGTACTTTCTTACAACATCTCTTAAGGTCTTGCTAAAGAAATCTATAGGTTTTTTTCCTTTGTTATTTTTATATAAGAGAACTGTTTCAATAGTGTTCTCAGATGGAAATGAGAAAATCAGAAAATATGTTTTGAAATCAAGGTTGATTAACATAGGGGCTTGTGTTAAGGCTTGTTTTACTTGATCAAATGATTGTTTTGTCTCAATATTCCATTTTACTTTTGTGTATTTTCTCAACATGTTTGTTATGTTTCTTAGAAGCTCTTCCAGATTAGGAATAAACCTTCTTAGACAATTTATTTTACCAATAAATGGTTCAAGTTTTTTGACATTTCTAGGAGGACCTATCTTTAAAATAGCTTCAATCATGTTGGGTTCAATTCTAATTCCATATTTCAAAATGATATGTCCCATAATTTTTCCTTCCTGTAAGCCAAATAATGTTTTCTTTGCGTTAAGAGAAATTCCAAATTTCCTACATTTTTTAAATACTCTTCTCAAATGTGGCAAATTCTCTTCATCTGTTTTTTTAGAAAATAGTGATGTCATAAATATATATGACTATGAATCTGCCTATTTCATCAACAAAATAAATGTCCATTTCTCTCTGAAAGGTAACTCCAGAATTTATTGAGCCAAAAGGGATATTCACATACATGAACGTACCCTATGGTGTATTAAATGTTGTTTTTCCCTAGTCTTTAGGATGCACTAGAAATTGATTATAACTATAGAGGTTGTCTAATAGAGAAATTCTACTAGAGCCAGCTACCTTCTACAAAATATGGTCCATTTTAGGTAGAGAGTAGTTATCTTTCAATGAGACTTTATTAAGATTTCTGAAATCTACACAAAGTCTAATTTCTCCTGGATTTTTCCTAGTTGGAATTAATTTGGATACCCATTTAGAATACCTTAAAGGCACAATTATCTTGGCATCATACATTTTCTTAACCTCGCTTTCAATTAGAGGCATCAACATGGGGTTGATCCTCCTAAGTTTTTGTTTAAAAGGTTTTTTTTCTTATTTAATAGGAATCTTGTGTTTTATAATGATGGTGTCTTAAGACTTAAAATATTCATAACTCCATGCAAATACATCTATAAATTTTGTGAACAAGTTTATATATTTTTTCTTTTCAGCAGGGGGTAAATATTGTGACACTTTTATCATTTTTGGGTCTTGTTCATTTCCTATGTTACAGTCCTCAAATACAGCTCCAATAGGTTCATTTTTGGGCCTTTTGGCTACATCATTAAAGTAAAACAATTACTCTAAGGGGACTAACCCTATAGGAAAAGCATTATCTTTTAATTGTAGTATTTCTAATTCTACTTGTCCTTCGTCTATTTATTTTAATTCTATCTTATTCGCATTTTTAGTTATATTGCATTCTACAATGTTTTATAATTCCAAATTTACATCTATGTTAGCACACTCAAAGTAATCTTTGGATTTCAAAAAGTTTGCAATTTGTTTATTGTTTCCAAAAAATTGGCAATATCTAATGTTATCCAGTATTGTTGGTCTATTCTTTACTTAAACTATATGTTGATGACTAGGACAATAGGGCATTTTGCATGTACTAGCTGAAGTAGCCAAACCATATGCCACGATGTTTTGACCTCTAGGGATCACTGACAAGTCATGTTCCACAAAGTATTCCAAAAAATCTAGGAAAACATTCTTGTAGGCTCCAAACCTTGGGTGTTTAGCAGAGTATTCTCCTTTTATTTTTTTTTCTATCAGTTAAAGTGTCCATGAATGGAAATTATTTTAGCACTAAGCTTATTTAAGAGTTGTGATCCTATAATTAAAGCTTCATATTCATCTATGTTGTTTATACATTGAAATTTTATCTTATAAGATGTCCCTATGAATGGTTGGTTTGTGAATTTGAAACCAATACTCCTGCCCCAGATCCTTCTTTACTAACAATTCCATCAAAGTCCATATTCCACAGAGGTTCAATTTTCTTGGTATCTTCAACTATAGTTGTTTTTCCTTCTTCAATTTCACAAATACTAGTGTTTAGTTAATTTAATGTCTTAAATTTCTATCATAAATTATCGACCAAAGTTTGTAATCTTATGAAGTGCAAGTGCACTATATATGCTAGAAGTATTTTCTTTCTTAATTCGTTGTGTTTGATTTTATATGTTTGTTTGGATTTTGTATTTATTTTGAATGTTTAAATGAAATTAAGAAACTAAGAAATGATGAAGTCTAATTTTAACTATCAAAACTCTAATGAGAATTCTATTTTAAACTAATCTAAAGATGCAAGTTGGATAGAAACAAGAAGAGATTTTAATATTTATTATGTTTTTTAGTTTTATGAGAAGGTAAGAAAGTAACTTCACTTAAAGAAGAATTTTAATGCTTGAAAAATAAAACTAAGAAGGAAGAAAAGGAAATGTTTATCTAAGAAAGAAAACTAATCTATGATAAATTTATATTGCATAGAAAGAAATCAATCTAAGTGATAAATCTTAACTAGTTAAACTATTCTATGCTGGCAATTATGATAAGGTTATCTCTAAAACATCTATCTAAATGACTTATAAACCTATTTAATTAAGGAGAAAAACATCTAATTAAATCATCTCTTAATCTGAACAAAACATTTAATCCTCTAGATCTAAGTCTAGCTAAATATATATCAAAATTTCTTTTATCTACCAAATAAAATATCTATCTAAATTAATCCTATGAAAAAAAGTATCTATTTAACTCTAATTATGTTCAATGATGAAAAAAATCATCTATTTTAATCTAAATTCTGAAAATAGAAATATCAAACTAACAGTATTAAATCTAAGTGATTATGCTAAGTAAATTTAAAAACTAATTGGAATGAGAAACGAAAACAGAGTGTTTATATAATGTATAACGTTAGGATGCATATCTGATCTATGAGACAAAAAATAAAACATGTTTTTACTGTGCAAGAGAATGCAATAAAGGTTTCATTCTATCAAATGTAAATTCTAACAGAGTTATGACATCGATATGTTTCAAGAAAGGAAAGAAAACAGAGAATTCAACTATGTGGAAAACACAACAATTAACTATGTAGAAAGCATGAATAATTAAACTACAAAATAACTAAATATTAAACTACTAAACCTCTTCTTTGCAGGGGGGGGGGGGGGTCTCCACATCAGAATGGTTCTAAATTCACTTGCAACTAATTATGCATCAGTGGTTCTAAACATGCCTTCTCCATGAATTGATAAAACTAGAGTTTTAATGTGAACAATATTACAATAAAAAATCAAGCTTATTATCGGCTTATACAACCCGGTATTTATAGCCTAGCCGAATTCATTGTTTCAAGTGAGCTCGCCTAAAAGGACTAATTAAACTAGGAATATAACTCTAAACATAAATGGAGGTTTCATAGCTTCCACGATTTGCTACGTGGAGATAAAATAGTGAAGCTTTCAAATTCTCACTCACTTGACTTGGCGCTCTGCTTTGACTGGTCCTTTGACCGTGATTTTAGGCGATATGCTTCTCGATCTTGGATAGGTAAGTAGGATAAAATCCATGAGTGGATCATTTCCAAACTTTTCATGTACTTCGCTCCTCTATTCCTTCTTGAAAACTTGCTAAACAATGTAGGTAGCTACGAGATTAGCTACAGAATTGCATGAATTTTGTAGCTATGATACAAAATTTTATTCAAATAATAAGAAACAATAAATATAAAAGAGAGATCATTTAAATACCTTTCTAGGCTAAAAATGTACAAACCAACACTAATTGAGCTTATGGATTTTTTCAAAAAGGAAGGAAAAGTAGTGGAATGGATGTCAAAAATAGAGACAGTTTAGAGGCTCAACATACCCCCACGAAGAGACCATTGCATGTCCTCATGCAACTTCAAAATTTTAAATTCTTCATATTATCACTTATATGCTCTAATACTTCTGACAGCACATCTAAATTTATCTTCTTTCCTTTCTTTGAAGGCATTGCTACCCTTGGTTTCCTCATTAGCAGTTTATACTTCAAATTTATGACGTGTTTGTTCAGAGATATCTTCGAATTTTTCCATTTCTTGTTATTTTTGAACCATAACCCCAAATGTAGAATAGTATTATCATTGATGGTTTTCTCAATTTCATCCTACATCTTCAGAGCTTCATTTTCCTACTTTAAATGCCTATTTAGCGTCTTTAGTTCAAAAAATTCTTTTTTTCAATTATTTGCTACAGGTTATTGTGGACTAGAAGGTTTTTCCTCAGGATTTTATGTCTATTATGCATTCTTCTTTCTAAATACTCAATGTAATCATATATCTCTTGCTGAACTGGATCAATTTCTGGAGTTCTTTTACTTGGATCCTATATGGGAGAAGAAATAATAGGTGATGGCACCTCAATATTTTCTTCAAAATAAACAAGTTTTCTTACTTCTGGGGGAGGATTTTTGGCTGCTTTGCGAAGTCTGGAACTTCTTCTTACTTGGTGTGGGAGATCTTGGGTTTTTTATTTCTCTATGCTTATAACTTTTCCTTTTCCTTTCATGCCACCTCCTTTATTTTTATCAATTTTTTTCTTGACCTTTCCAAACAACTGTGCAATAGGAATTTGATTTTCCTATTTTTCTTGATATGGCTATTCATCCACAACAACGTTCTCAAATTTTTTCTTTCTACCTCTTTTTACTTTGTTATCACTAGGCTACTCTTCTTTTTCCTGAAAATGATTTCGGGTTAAGAAATATTCCCAAGTATCTCTTAGGCTTTTTAAATGAAATTCAATAAGAATTTTTATCAATCCATGATGATACATTGTATTACCTATGAATGGAATCTTCTTTCGAACCATCCTTGCCATATTCCTTAAGCTATTTAGTAAAAAATATGGAAGTTTTATCTCTTTATAGGGCAGTCAGGGGTAAAATCTTGATACCCTTAACCAAGAACTTTTAATTCGGCTGATAAATAGAATTGCATTTAATTAAAGACGTTAAAGAACTTAAATGAACAACTGTAGCTGTAAATAAGAGGAACATAAATGAACAAGATCAGCAATCATAAGAACACGTCGTTTGATGACGGAGTTCGTCCAGGAGGGACTACATCTCCGGGCCTCGGTGTCAAGATGGTGTAGGCCACTGCATTATGTGTTGTAAGAAGAGATGTACATGGATATGTTTCCCTATGACATACAAGGAAAAATTGCCCTCACGCAGGAGTGGCTTGACTTCTTTAAGAGATGTTCCACTGCGGAACTCTCATACATAAAGAAAGACTCCTATCAGTATGACCATAGCTGACATGTAGCAAACAAGAGTATCCCGCCAATCCTGGAAAACAAGGGATCTCAAAATACACATAGCAAATAAGAGCATCCTGCCAATATGGCATAAAAGGGCTCATATATGACACAAATCCATAGCTGAAAGTACATCAAAAACAACACAAAGCAAGATCCCACAACTCATGTATCAACCGGGATCTGCAAGACATAATGCATCTCAATGGGAAATAAATAAAGAAGTACATGGAAATCACATCATATACCTCACGCGCATTTGGAAGGTTGAGCAGCTACGCAGCCCGAGAATGCGAAAACACCATTTCCATTTAGGCGTCGAAAGTGAAACGATGGCTCATGTAAAAATACACCGGCATAGTCCACTTCCAAAAGCGGCTGGAAAATAGAAAACTCAGATGTAGAAACTGAGCACGCCATCAGACTCGTGGCGTCGAGTAGTGCAAACATGACATAATTTTTTTCCCATTTGGACAAAGTCAAAATTTCGCCCTCCTGAAAGTTGGCCTCAATCAAGGTTCTGCCTGCCTCTTTTCTGGCTCATGGTTCCACATGACCTGCATTAAAAAATATTAAATCTCGATACTGAGATGCAAGGGCTCACTCCTCCATGCTTGGATCACCTTTGTAAAATGTTGGGATTATATAAAAATCTTTGGACGAGATTACAGAGTCGGCGAGTTAGGCGCAATGGTAAAAATGGTTATTTGTTAAGGAGGAGTCGGGGATCCAAATCAAAGCCTCCCAACATAGCACAACGGTTCTTTTTTTAAAAAACCTGCATTTGTTTTCTTAACGGGTCGGGCCCACCTTGGGCGGCCCGCCCCACCAACTCCGCATGCATTAAGGTTGAACATATATCATATACGTTGTATATCATATATATCATATACGTTGTATATATATGTTTGGGTTGTGGCTGTTGGTTGGGCCGCCCGTGGAGCGGGCTGGCCCTTACGGCCGGGCAGGTTCGATTCCTGCCGGCCCATAATATGGTGCCCACGTATATGTGGAGAGGGGGTCGACGGGGTTTGACCACCCGTCGCCCCTTTTTTTAAATAATTTTTGTTTTGTTAAAACAAATTGTGCATTTTTGAAAAATCCGATTTTGACCGTAGGAGATCTTTTAAACGGAGCCAATTCTTTGAATGTTTTTAGTGTTATCTTGAATTCGGTGGCCGGAAAAAGTCCAATTTGTGTCCTCTTTAAGGCTGCCTAGTCACCAAGTCAACCTGGAACTTTGACCGCTTATAACTTCTTCATACGGATTCGGAATTGAGTGCCGTCTACGCCGTTGGAATCAGAAAGACGAGATCTACAACATGAACCTGGTTCAAGAATCTTTTGAACACTTTGATTTTTGAGCCTTTTACTCAAGCCTCTTGTACCTGTACCTGATTATTCCACCTGGATCAAACCTCCCCACTGAGGAGCTTTTGGTCCTCCAAAAGCATCAAGCTTTACGTATCATCAACTGTCTGCAACTGTCGTTGAAAGGCGCATCCCCACATGACTCCTTCACCTGGCGTACTTCGGAATCAAGATGCAAAGCCATCATGTACAACTGCTACAATGTGATGTCTAAAAAGGCACATCCCTTGAAGACTCCTTCACCTTACGTACTTCAGAATCAAGATGCAAAGCCAACACCTGCAACTGCTGAAATGCAAATGTCTGAAAAGGCACATCCCATGAAGACTCCTTCACCTCACGTACTTCGGAATCAAGATGCAAAGCCAACACCTACAACTGCTGAAATGCAAATGTCTGAAAAGGCACATCCCATGAAGACTCCTTCACCTCACGTACTTCGGAATCGAGATGCAAAGCCAACACCTGCAACTGCTGAAATGCAAATGTCTGAAAAGGCGCATCCCTTAAAGACTCCTTCACTTCTGTCCTTCGGAATCGGAATGCCAACACCTGCCCAAAGCTGCAATGAACATTACATTCTCAATGTGACCAATAATGACCCGGATGTTTCCATACTTGCCACGAGTTTATAACATGTACTCGGTGGTCAAGTTTACAGCAAAATGGAAATCATACCTCAACAAAATTACAAGACCAGACCTCATCGTCGCATTTCGAAGTGATGGAAAAACTCCTCATCACTTTTACATGAAAGAAATGCATCAGACGACTCATACAACATGACCAAAACATAATCATCGCATCTCAAAGTGATGGCAACAATCATCACTTTTACATGAAAGAGATCTAACACACGACTCATAAAACAAGGCCAAAAAGAAATGTCATGGTCGCTTAAACGAGTGATGGAAACACATCATCACTTTCATAATAAAAATGCGACAAAAGACTTACAAGCATGGCCATGACAAGCTTAACATCTCTAGAAAAAAACAATCTAGAAGAACCACTTCTCATTTATTAAAACGAGTGGATCATCCCCTTGTGGCGAACTTGCTTGTCGATCAGCTCTTTCGACTGGTGCATGTACGGGCGCTTTGGCTTTACGGCGCTGCTCTGGATGAAGTTTCCAGCATGTGGCTCTTTGGTGGCCACTTCGGTCGCAATGGGTGCAAAAGTTCTTTTTCCTCCAAACTTGCTTAACTGATTTCTTTTCCTGTTGGGGAGAAGGCTTTTCGTGCCTCTTCCTTCTTTGTGCTACCATCCTCTTCCAGCACTTAGAAATCACATGGTTATTTAAACCACAAAAATAACAAGTTTTACGATGCCATATTTTACGACCATGGTTATCGACATTCTTGTAATCAAAATGCACTCTGGAATAATGAGACTTAGTATACCTTCTCGGGTGGTCTCCGGTGCCATCATGATGATGGGAGCTCACCTCGGTTCCTTCACTACAACGTTCACTGCCGTGGAATGATGGTGAAGTGTCCCTATCATTCCTCTTCCTTGGAGAGTTCATCATTATCTGTCTGCCTTTGATGTCCTTCGAACATCCTTCGTCAATGTACCCCAAACCTGCATAACGAGGTCGTTGCACAACCTCCAATGGTTCGGTGATGCCTTGGCCACGAATGCCAAGTCCTCCTCCTCTGTACCCCATTTTAGTGAGGAGCCTCATGCCGGTACCTGTGATGGGTATCTCCACACTTCCAACTGAAATTACATCATGTGAAGAAACTGAAGAAAAATCAACACTATTTACCTTAGGTGTTGATTGCGAAACAGATGAAGAAAGCTGTTGTAAGCCTTCGTTGCGCTTCACTTCTGTCACTGCCTCTGACACGGCTTGTAGCTGAAGCTACATCTGCTGCATCTCCTCCTTCTCTTTCTGTAGGAATGCTTTTAAGGCATCATGATCTCTCTGAAGAGTTTCGTTGTTGCGTTTCAAATCTTCCCACGCCTCTATCGTGGCTTGCAACTGAAGCTGCAACTGCTGCTTCTCCTCTTTCTCTTCATGTAGGAACGCCTTCAAGGCATCATGATCACTCTGAAGAGTTTCGTTGTTGCATTTCAAATCTTCCCACGCCTCTGTCGTGGCTTGCAACTGAAGCTGCAACTGCTGCTTCTTCTCCTTCTCTTCATGTAGGAACACCTTCAAGGCATCATGATCTGCTTGCAGAATTTCATTGTTGCACTTCCAATCTTCCCACGCTTCTGTTGTGGCTTGCAACTGAAGCTGCAACTGTTGTTTGTCCTCCTTCTCTTTGTGTAGGAGGGTCTTCAATTCTTCGTTCTCTGCTGCTTGTTTTTCGTACGCCTCGTACAATATGTCCGCTTTCTCGGACACCCTGAGCATGGTTTCGTACATGTCCTTGACACTTTCCATGGCTCAACTCAGCAAACGTTCAATGTTCACGCCTGCAATCCAATCAGCAAGAATACCTGCTCCGATACCACTTGATCCGGGGTAAAATCTTGATACCCTTAACCAAGACCTTTTACTTCGGCTGATAAATAGAATTGCATTTAATTAAAAACGTTAAAGAACTGAAATGAACGATTGTAGCTGAAAATAAGAGGAACATAAAAGAGCAAGATCAGCAATCATAAGAACACGTCGTTTGATGACGGAGTTCGTCCAGGAGGGACTACATCTCCGGGCCTCGGTGTCAAGATGGTGTAGGCCGCTGCATTATGTGTTGTAAGAAGAGATGTACATGGATGTGTTTTCCTATGACATACAAGGAAAAATTGCCCTCACGCAGGAGTGGCTTGACTTCTTTAAGAGATGTTCCACTGCAGAACTCTCATACATAAAGAAAGACTCCTATCAGTATGACCATAGCTGACATGTAGCAAATAAGAGTATCCCACCAATCCTGGCAAATAAGGGATCTCAACAATATATGAAAAAGGAGCATCCCGCCAATGTGGCATAAAATGGACTCATACATGACACAAATCCATAGCTGAAAGTACATCAAAAACAACACAAAGCAAGATCCCACGACTCATGTATCAACCGGGATCTGCAAGACATAATGCATCTCAATGAGAAATAAATGAAGAAGTACATGGAATACACATCATATACCTCATGCTGCCATTTGCTGAAGGTTGAGCAGCTCTGCGGCAGAATCTGAAAACACCATCAATCTTGTGGCGTCGAGAAAGTGGAAAACGACTGCTCACATGTGCAAATCCGACACCGGCATAGTCCACTTCCAAAAGTGGCTGGAAAATCAAAAACTCAGATGCAGAAACTGAGCATGCCATCAGACTCGTGGCGCTGAGTAGTGCTGAAACGACATAAAATTTGTCCCATTTGGACAAAGTCGAAATTTTGCCCTCCTGAAAATTGAGCCTCAATCAGGGTTCCGCCTGCCTCTTTCTGGGCTCATGGTTCCACATGACCTGCATTAAAAAAATAATAATTCTCGAATTCCGTGCGTGCTCTCCCGCTCCTCCATGGCCTGGGCGCACTGTGAAATCTGAGTTTATATAAAAAATGCTGGGTGGAATTACCCAAGTCAGCAGTTGGGCGCAATGGTAAAAATGGTAATTTGTTAAGGAGAGGTCGGGGGATCAAATCCCACCCCTCCAAAAATAGCACAACGGTTCTTTTTTTAATTTAAAAAACCCGCATTTGTTTTTTTAACAGGTCAGACCCGCCTTGGGCGGCCCGCCCCACCAACTCCGCATGCATTAAGGTTGAACATATATCATATACGTTGTATTTGTTGGGTTGTTTTAAAACATATATGCCGTATATATATGTTTGGGTTGTCAGCCATTAAGTTGGGCCGCCCGTGGGTGGGCCGGCGCACGACCAGAGCAGGTTCGATTCCTGCCAGCCCATAATATAGAACCCACGTATATGTGGAGAGGGGGTCGACAGGGTTTGACACCGTCGCCCCTTTTAAATCATTTTTGTTTAACATAAAACAAACTGGCCATTTTAAAAATTCGGTTTTGGACCAAAGGAGTGCAATTAACCAGGCCAAAATTTCGCCCGGAATCTGGCCTGAGCTTGCTGGAATTCGGTGGCCGGAAAAAGTCCAATTTGTGTCCTCTTTAAGGCTGCCTAGTCACCAAGTCAACCTGGAACTTTGACCGCTTATAACTTCTTCATACGGATTCGGAATTGAGTGCCGTCTACGCCGTTGGAATCAGAAAGACGAGATCTACAACATGAACCTGGTTCAAGAATCTTTTGAACACTTTGATTTTTGAGCCTTTTACTCAAGCCTCTTGTACACAGCCACGGTTATCCACTGGATCAAGAGAAATTCATCATTAACTAGCATGATAGAAGAACATGCAACCAAACCTTCCTTTATGGGTAAAATTTTGAATCATCAACATTATGTTTCTCCATTTTACCTTTAATATTTGTCTTAGGAATTCCATTTTTAGGAAATACTAGTGTCCATACCTGGGTTTTTCAAGAAGACTTTCAATTCTTCTCCATTGATTCCTCTATTCTTGAACCATCTTTCACATGTCTTTGGAATTCCATTAGCTTCTGCCATGAAGGATTATGTGACCGCAAATTTGATATCACGAATTTCAACCTCTACTCCAACGAAGGCTCTAGAAAAATATTCTGTGACTTCCTTGTGAAACCCATCAAATTTCTCTATGAAGTTAAGCCATTGTGCTTTCTGCGGTATCTCCTTTAATTTCAAATATCCCTCCATGAATTTATTCCCTACAGCCTCTGTTCTCACAATCAGACCCATATTTTGTCGAGAGTTTTACCTTTGAGACTGTCTCTTTTGACTGGGTTAATTGAGGGTTTCAGTATGAGCTTGAAAATTTGGATGATTTATGTCGTGAAATAGTAGAGACGTGCAGGTAGACAAGTGAATGAGCAAGGTTTTAGGAGCATGAGTGAGGTTTGGGAATGGGACATGACCATTTAAATTATTAATAAATGAGATCATATTTGATCGTTGAGGAGATCATGATGAGGGTTTAATGGTGAATCATGAGATTTAGATCTCAATTTTTCATAATCAGTTTTTTAAATGATGACATTTTGAGTTAGCAGTATATGATCGTCTAATTCATATATATCAATGTTTTGAGCCTTATTATTTTAAAAAAAAAAATGTATCATACCTTGGGTATAGCTAACCTTTATTGTTTCTTCATTGTCTTGATTCCTCAAGTGTTCTTTAGTACATTCTTCATTATGATCTTCAATTTAGTCTTCAGTTGATTATGTCAAAAAGTCTTGTTCATCTGTGCTACAGAGGTATATAAGAGTTGTAGAATTTTATGAGAGCTGCAGAAATTCAACAATTATGTAGCTAAACTTTCTTTTTCTTAAAACAAAGGGAAATGTAAATAATTTGGGATTTTTAGAATTGTAATGAAGAAAATGTAAGATGTTAGAAATAAATTCTGATTTTCACCTTATATTTTACGTATAATAATGCCAATCAATGATTGGTTTTCATGCTTGCAAAATTTATTTATTTATTTTTTATTTTATTTTTAGATATGAAAATAAAAAGAAGACTAAGTTGGGGAAGAATAAAGATTCTTCTTCACCAACTTCATATCAGCATTATCTTGAAAAAATTTCACAAACTCCTCTTTTGTCAATGGCTTATGATAGGCATTTATTCGATGTTCATTTATAAGAAGAGGAACCTTTTATTCATCAATAGCCCTAATCCTGACTGCTCAATTATCAAAGACTCTTTCAATCTCATAAGGCCTAAGCCAATGATTTTGAAATTTCTCTTGGAATTCTTTGAACTTTGAGTCAAATAGAAGTGCCCAATATCCTACTTGGAATTTTCTTTCTTTAATGTATTTATCATGCCATCTAGATCTTTGTTGTTGAACTATGCTAGTATTTAGAACTTCATCTTATCTTATTTCATCCAGCTTGTTCAGTTGTTCAATTCTATCCTTTTGTGCTTCTGACAAGTCAATTCCCAATTTGACTATTGTTTTGAAGGCTCTAATTGGGAATTCTATTGGAAATACGAATTTCTTACCATAAACAAGTTCATAGGGAGTATGTCCTGTTATATTTCTCCATGTAGCCCGCTAGGCACATAAAGCTTCAAGAAGCCCTTTTTCCCAATCCTTTCTATGTAAATGTACAGTCTTTGTCGGGATTGCTTCAATCACTTTATTAGAAGACTCCACTTGCCCATTTTCCTATGGATGGTATAGAGTAGACTTCATGTATTTGATTTTGTATTCCTCTACAATATTTTGTATCATTTTGGAGTTAAACTGAGTTCCTTGATCTGTCACAATCTCCCTTGGGACACCAAAACGAGTAAAAATATCCTAAAAAAGAAATGAGACTACAAAATTTTCATTAGTAAAAGAAATTTATTTAGCTTCTACCCATTTAGTGACATAATCATTGCATACAATAATATACCTCTTCTATATTGATGGTGGATTTATTGGTCCAACAAAATCCAGAGCCCATTTTTTAAAGGGTTCGATGAGTACGTGTGGTTCTAAGGGAATTTCATTTGTCGAAATAGGTTTCCCAGTTATCTAACAATTGTCACATATTTTAACATACTCCTTGGCATCTTTGAAAAGGGAAGGCCAATAATATCCTAAAAGAAGGATTTTATCGGTAGTCCTCTTATCATTAGTGTCCTCCACATGGCTCATCATGACATGCTTTTAGTATTTCAGGTATTTCATCTTGTCGTACACAAGATCTGGACCTGTCTTGTATAATTCATCATTTACCCATGAATATGATGCACTCATTTGAATTATTCTCCTCTTTTATGTAGGAAACAAATATGATTACAATTTTCATGTGGCTAAGTAATTGGAAATGTCTAAAAACCATGGAGATTTAGTAGATACTGAAAAACATATTCATCAAGAAAACTATCTTCTTTTGGTGTATCATTATTATCATTTTGAATTCTAGACAAAAAGTCAGCAATTGTGTTTTTTTTCTAGGTCGGTCTAAAATGGTGATATTGAATTCTTGCAATAGTAGCAATCATCTTGTGATTCTGCCATTACTGATATATTTATTCATTATATATCTAATTTCAGAATGATATGTATGAATGAAGGTTTCATAGCCAGTGATGTAATGTCTAAACTTTTTAATAAAATGGACAACAGCTAGAAAATATTTTTCAGTAAAAGTATAATTTAACTCAGCAGGAGTCAAATTCTTACTTATATAGTAGATGGCATAAGGGTTCAAGTATTTTTTTCCTCATATAGCACTCAAAGTTGTATCTAAAGCATCATTTGAGATATGAAAAGGTAATTTCCAGTTTGGTCCTCTTAAAATGGGTGCTTCAGATATCTTTGCTTTAAAATTTTCAAATGTCATTTGGCACTCATGGTTCTAGCTAAATTCACAATAATTAGTGAGCAATTTAAAGAGTGGAGATGAAATTTCTGTGAATTTTTCTATAAATATTCTATAGTATTATGTAAAACCCAGAACGCTCCTAACATATTTTTGACAATTTGAGATTGCCAATTTGGAAATAACTTCAACTTTAGATGAGTCCACCTTAATTCCATTCCCTAAAATATGGTGTCCTAAAAACATTCCTTTAGTAAACATCATAAAACAATTTTCATGACTTAATGAGATATTTTCTTCTTTGCATCTTACGAGAACTTTTTCCAAATTTTCAAGGGCTTCTTCAAAATAATTTCCATAAACTGTAAAGTAATCCATATACACTTCCACATGATCATGTATTAAATCAGAGAAAAATCCTAATACTTATATTTGGAATGTTGCAGGTGCATTGCATAATCCATAAGGAAGTACTCGGTAAGCATAAGTTACCCATGGATAGGTAAATGTGGTTTTATCTTGGTCTTCGGGTGCTACTTGAATTTGATTATGCCCACTAAAACCGTCCAAAAATGAAAAATATTTATTCTGTGCTAATGTATCTAAAACTTGATCTATGAAAGGTAATGGAAAATGATCTTTTAGAGTAGCTTTATTAAACTTCCTATAATCAATACACACCCTCCATTTTCCATTCCTTTTAGGGGCAATTATTAAAGGTGAAATCCATTGATCATCTGATATTGGATAAATAAATTTTACATTTAGTAGTTTTTGTAGTTCCTCCTTTGAAATTTCCCTAAGATTTGGATTCATTCTTCTTTGAGGATGTCTGATTGGTCTAGAATTTTCCTCGACATAGATAAGATGTATGCAAGTTTCAGGATTGATTCATTTCATGTCAGTGTACTCCCATGCATATGCAGAAGAATGTTTTTGCAATGTTTTGATTAACTCTTCTTTTTTAATTTCTTCTAGGTTTTTGTTTATGTTTAAAGTTTTATCTGGAAAGATTTCAATTGAATAATTTCCAAATTCTTCCATAGAATATAAATAAATTTTTCTAGATGATAAGTATTCAATATTACATTTTTCTTTAAAATCTTGAATGTCCTCACATTGTGAAGATGATTCGTGATTTTCTATTGAATTTAAAATCTAACTTTCGTCACTAATGTGTGAGATAGTGAGAATAGGTTGTATACATCAGTGGTGAAGATGATTCATGATTTTATATCGAATTTAAAATTTTACATTCTTCCCTAATGTGTGAGATAGTGAAAATAGGTTGTATATCATTGACATCATCCATCCATTCTTCATTTTCTACTTCTATTATTGTTTTTGTTGAGATATAGTAAATTTATTTTTTGAAATTCCATCAGAAATAATCATATCACTGTTAAGTCTGAAATTTACCTATTTTTTTCACCTATACTAAGCCTTATTTCCCTCATTTTTTACCTCTTTTTGCCCTTTAATTATACCTAGTCTGGCGATGTCATCCAGTTTTGGCTAAAAAGGGTATCATAGGCCTAAGGTATGTTGAAACAACATTATAAGTGTCATTTTATCTAATTTCGAGCATTATTTGAACTGGATGTGTCATTATTGCATTACTAGTCTAACTAGCCTTGGACTCATGTGCAGACTTGTTAGATTCAAGCAGTTCTGCCAATCCTACAGACAGCTCATAAAGCTGAGATTCCTGCAGCCGTTTCGGATTTCCTGTGGATACACCGATTTCCTGCAACCACCTCAAAATCCTACAGCGAGATCGCCAGACAATTTCATTTGTGCAATAGAAATGGTCTAATCCATGCCTTTGGTCATAGATTAGACCCAAAAATAGTTTACCTTGTCAATAAGTATCTGTATTAATGGCGACAATCTTAGTTTAGTAATCTGTTTTGTTGAAATCCAAATATGGGATGCCAGAAATGTATAAAATCAGATGAAATTTCCTTATACGAGAGTTCAGAGTTCTTGGGTTGGGTTGGAGGCTGTTGTTACAGAGCACGATATCATACTTTAATTGACTATTATTTCATATTAATAAGATCGTTTATGTTATGTTCATTTTCCTGAGAAATTTCTTTAATATTTAAAGGAGTTGTGAGTGAGGGAGGTCCCCCTTTGCTCACAACTCCTGCAGTAGAGTGTGTGTCTATTTATGTTTTAATTATGCATTAATAATTTCCTATAACAGCTAGTGTTTCCTTTCTATATTTCTTACAACAAACTATAGATTGGTTAAATGAATTAATATTTTTTGTTGATGAGCTCTTTTCATTTGGCCAATGCTTGGATTCATGCTTTTAATATTGATTCTTGATTGGGATTGATTTATTTTATCATTTCTGCATCAGTACTAGCAAACACAAGTGTTATAGAGGGATGATATATGTTGCTCCATAACCATTGTTGCAATATTACTGATATAGGAAAGTAGCATGAGTTGTTGATTGTTGTTTGATCTTTATCTTTTCATGGTCAATATCAGCAATCTTAAGTGCTATAGAGGGATGATATATGCCACTCCATAGACTTTTCTATGATAGTATTGACACAGGAAAGAAGAATTAGTTGTTATTGTATAGTTAATTAACACTTGCAATAATCATCCTGCATATACTGTGCAGTGCATCTCATCAATTTACCTTCCTGGGTTGACAGTTTATATTGGAAAATTATACACGTATAATTTGACTCAACATTTTGGCGCTGTTTCCGGGGAGGTGCCAAGGGATGATACTAAAAGTGTTTTAGTTTTATTTTTTTGATTTTTTTTTCTTTTCAGGACTGGGGGAGTCGAAGTGAAAAGACGTAAGGCAAAGCCTATGCACCCAAGAGGTCAGACACTCGCCAAAGTTGTGTCCTGATTGTTTGATAAGTTTTATTTTTTATTATTTTGTTCGAATATTACATGAATAGGGTCCAATATTTTCCATATTTTTCGTGGTGGTGTAAGAACCACTCCATTTACTAATACACTGGAAAAAAAAAGGAAATATGTAAGAAACAAGGCAACAAAGAAGGAGGAATCCAAACAGGAGGTTTGTAGTTCTGAACAAGTTGACCTTTCTACAGCAGGATCCTCTGTTGTAGAATCTTCTGTTGCTGCCCATCTTGAATCTCCCCTTACAAGGAAGACCACATCTCTTATTAGTTATCAACTTGAAGAATTATTCCTTCTAAATCTTGTCAAAGAACCAGAGTTTCAGACCATTGACTCTAAAGAATATGTAGCCTTCCAAGGTCCTACTCTTTCTTGGACTGACATGGCTCATTAGAAGGCACTGATGAGAACGAGGAGAAACATTTTACATTTTAATTTCCTATCAGAGAGACTCGGGAAGCTACTCAGATAAAGAACATTCCTCCCTCGGCCTTGCCTAACTTTCGTGCTGCCTCTAGTGAAAACCCCAATGTCTTCTTATTAGAGTTCGATGTAATCTGTAGGAGTTATAACAATTCTTCCAATGATCAGAAGCTGAAATTGTTTCCTTCTACATTGAAAGATGCAGCTCCCAGGTGGTTTATGGGTTTGGGATCAAACTCCATTGCAACTTAGGATGACATGAAGAAGGTGTTTTTGAAAAAGTACCAGGAGTACTGCAAAACGAGGGATCTCAGGGAAGAAATCTTTCGTATGACCCAGAAGGAAGGGGAGAGCCTCAAGGATTTGGTGGAAATATTCCAATACAATTTACAGATATCTAAGATGAATCAATTGGACAAAGAGACCAAGAGGACCATTTTTATTAGGGCCATCAGACCAGAATATCTATAGGTCTTAAATCTAATGGGAGCAGGCGATGTATCGAAGCGGATTTATGATGATGTGTGTGAGATTTGTAAAATATATTCAAGAGGAAACTCCAAGGTTAGAGGTGGACCAAGAGATCCTTCTTCCAAAGCGGGTGAGAGAACACATATCTAAGGAATAAAACAAGGTTTGCAGTTATAGCCCGACTTCTTTCTTTTATTCAAACAGAAGGGGTAACTTCATGATGGCCTGGTGGAGTCTTCCTTTTAGTGTCAAATCAATTTCTAGAGATGGAGTAACCAAAGCTTAAATGGGTAAATTTATTTGAAAATTTCAAAATTGATATACTTAGCACTTTATCTTCACAATTGGATGTTTTGCAGACTAAGAAGAAACAGGATAAATAGGATGAATTAGAGAAAGCCTTGGCCGTGTTCTGCTCCCAACACAGGAAGAAACATGCTCTTAGGGAATGCCTTGTTGAGAGTATCTGGTATGTCGAATTTGTTAGGCTAAGAATTCCACTTATCAATGTCCTTCTCTGCCTGAAATCAAGGCAGCATACATAGCAGATCAAGGAGCTATCAATGCAATTTATGCAATGGAACCTCAGAGGCCATGGCAGCCACGTCTTGCAAGTATATCGCAGTCAAATTTTCAATTTCCTTATGGTCAAAAAAATATGTGGAATGTTCCAATGCCCTAGCAGCCTTGGCCTCCTCAACAACCTTGGCAGGGGAACTATTCTTATCCAACTACACAGAGTTTCCCACATCAAAAATTTTATTCACAGCCCACACCACAACAAATGTACGACCACAACAATAACTTCAATCGACTGCTCCACCAAATCAACCTCGTCCCATGCCAATTCCTGCTCAACTAGTGTCTAACCCCAAAAATAAAACTGTTTGATCCACTCACAAGATTGGATTGGTCACTTATCCCACTTTTCCTACCTATTGTATATCCCAGCCACTGCAGGAAGTTTATGTCCCTATTTTACAAGAATTTCTTGTGTCCTTGCAGGAAATGTCGGTTCCTGTGTTACAGGAGCTCCCTGTATAGTTGCAAGAATTACCTGTGCAGCAGCAGGAAATCAACCTTAGGTCAGGAAGAGTGGTGAATCAGCGAGAATGAATTGAGGGGATTGTAGAGGAAGATACCTTAGAGATGCCTGAAGAGGAAACCACACCTGAACCAGAAAAATCACCTACCTCAAGGCCACAAGAACCTTCCTCATCTCATATAGTCTAGCCTCCTTTTCCAGAGAGGTTGTAAATGGAAATCAAAGCAAAACAGTCTGAATTTGATCTTGTATCCGAACTAAGAAACATGTGCATCAATATCCCATGCTGCAAGCAATAAATGAAATCCTAATATATGCTAAAACAGTGAGGGAACTATGTACCAAGAAACCAGGGAGATAAAAGAAAGAACCCTCAACTATTCAAGTAGGTGGAAACCTTGCAAGTTTAATGTCTACCGGATTTGTTACTGAAAAATATGTGGATCCCGGAATCTCTGTGGTTACCACATTTATCAATAGATGTCCCTTAAAGAACACTTTGATTGATTTAGGTGCAACCATCAAAGTGATGACTATGGAAAATTTGTTGCATATGGGATCCTTTGACTTGTTACTGACAAGTACCATGTTAGAATTAGAAAGTAGGTCTAAGGTAAAGCTAGAGGGTGTTTTAGAAGACATTGTCATCTCATTAGATTCCTGGGAGTATCCTGAAAATTTTTATGTTCTTCAACATAAAACTAACTTGGGAGGGCACCCATTGATATTTGGGAGACCGTGGTTAGCTACGACTGATGCCTACATAGGGTGTAGATCTGGAAACATGACTATCACTCATGGGGCTGAACAAAGCACATTAACTTGTACCCCCCTGCTAAACGCCTCTTGAGATCAGAAAACACACAATGGGTTGAAGAAGAGGAAGAAGAATATGATTCATAAGGTACCTTACTAGTTTTAACAATAGCCCAAGCCATGATTCTTAAGGAAAATTCTGAAGAAGATCCAATAAATTGTTGTATTTCTAATCATGATTTCCTGCAGCAGTTAGAAGGACAATCTAGTCATAATTTAGATATCATTACTGATCTGCAACATTTTTATGAACATAGTTCAGCTTCTGAATTACATTCAACCCTCCTATCTACATTTCCTGCATATTCAATGTCTGAATGGGGAAGTAAGGTAGTAGAAATTTTTCCTGAAAAATATTTAAACATTAATTCCCCCTTAACACCTGAATAAGAAAATAAATTAATACAAACATTGAGCAATTTTTAAGACACATTTTCATGGGAATATACCGATATGAGAGGCATTCACCCAAACACATGCATTCATCACATTTATATATAAGAAAATGTTAGGTTCGTAAGACAAGCACAAAGGAGGATGAACACTGCTGTAAGAGAAATTGTAAAAGATGAATTACAAAAGTTGTTAAATGTAGGATTCATCTTTCCTATTTCAAATAGCCAGTGGGTATCCCCACTATTCATTGTCCCCAAGAAAAATGGTAAATGGCAAGTGTGCGTAGATTATAGGGAATTAAGCATAGCTACATTAAAATACCATTTCCCTTTACCGTTTATAGACCAAGTACTGGACACTTTAGCAGGGAAAAATTACTTTTCCTTCCTAGATGAATTCAGTGGATATAATCAGATTAGGATAGCTCCAGAGGATCAGTAAAAGACAACATTTACATGTCCCTAGCGTAACTATGCATGCAAAATCTTACCATTTGGTCTATGCAATGTACCATCCACATTCCAATGGGCGGTCCTTGGTATTTTCTTTGATCTTTTGCATGATTGCGTAGAAGTTTATATGGATGATTTTACAGTTATGGGTGATACTTTTGAAGAAGATTTACTTAACATTGAAATTTTTTTGCAAAGATGTAGAGAAACTAGTATTTCGTTAAGTAATGAAAAATGTTTTATGTTTATGACTGAAGGTATTGTTTTGGGCCATCATGTTTCTACTACAGGAATCAAGGTTGATCCAGCAAATATTGAGGTTATTGTAAAACTGCCCCCACCAACTAATCAAAAGGGAGTTAGAAGTTTTCTTGGACATGCAGGCTACTATAGGAGGCTTGTTGAAAATTTTACAAAGGTAGCCTCTCCATTATTTAAATTGTTGACTAAAGAATCTAAATTTCATTGGAATGATGAATGTCAAGCTGAATTTGATAAACAGAAGGAAAAAATTTCTTCGGCACCTGTCTTATGAGGCCCATATTGGAATTTTCCTTTTCATATTTCTACTGATGCCTCTGATTCAGCCATAGGAGCAGTATTGGGTCAAAAGTAGGATCATGTCACCCATGCAATATATTTTGTTAGTAAAAATTTAACTCCTGTAGAACTGAATTATACAGTGACTGAAAAAGAGTTCCTTGCTATAATTTACGCTATTAATAAGATTAGACATTACATCACAGGTTATGAAGTTTTTTTGCACACATATCATTCTATTATTAATGATCTCATGAATAAACAAATCACTAATGGTAGAATTACTAAGTGGTTTTTGTTGTTGCAGTAATTTGACATCACGGTAGTGGATAGGCCAGGAAAAGAAAATCAGGTAGTTGATTTCTTATCTAGGCTTAATCATGTAGGTGAGGATGTTCCTATTAATGATAAATTTCCAGATGAAAACCTGTTTGCCATCTCTATTAAAACACCTTGGTGTGCAGACATGGCCAATTATATTTCTACAGGAAAATTTCCACCTTACTTTTAATCTAATCAAAAAAAGAGAATCATTAGGAAAAGTGTTGATTATTCCTGGATTAGGGGAGATCTATTTTTCACAAGAGTTGATTTGATTATTCACAGCAGTGTCAGAGAATATGAGATCTATGACATATTAAGAGCCTTCCATGATGAACCATGTGGATGACACTTCACAGACAAGCAGATAGCTTATAAGATCCTTCATTCAGGTTATTACTTACCAGACCTCTTCAAGGATGCAAGGGATTAAGTTCGAAAGTGTAATAGCTATGAAAGAATGAGGCGACATGTACAATTAGATTAAATACCTTTGCAGCTGCAGGTTCTCATAGAACCATTTGAGAGGTGGGCTCTTGACTTTGTAGGTCCCATCAACCCCCCATCCAAATATAAGAAGTATATTTCAGTTTGTACTGATTATGTGACAAAGTGGGTGGAGGAAAAAGCACTACCTAGAGAAACATAAAAAGCAGTGGAAGAATTTACTTTCTCTGATATTTTTGTAAAATTTGGACTACCTAGGGAAATAATTACTGATCAGGGTGCTCATTTTGGGTCTAATATTATGCAGGAAATTATGCAAAAATATCAGATTAACCATCGGAAGTCCACCCCTTATCATCCATAGGCCAATGGGCAGGTGGAAACAATCCTTACCAAAAAAAATTCAATTACAAAAGAAGGATTGGTCTGACAAAATTCTTGAGGCCTTGTGGGATTATCGGATCACATGGAGAGGTAGCACTGGCTTTTCTCCATATGAACTAGTGTATGGAAAACAAGTTTTTCTTCCCATTGAATTTTATATCAAAACCTTTAGAATGGCATAATAATTGGGTATGAACTTCGATGAAGCACAACAATCGAGAATCTTGCAGCTCAATGAATTAGATTAGATTAGGCAGGATGATTTTTAGCATACTGACTTGACCCAACAACAAAGGGCACGATAGATACATCAAAAAGAAGCAGTTCAAATAGGGATACTAGGCATTTTTGTATAATTCTATATTTAAAAACTTTAAAGTGAAATTTAACACACATTGGCTAGGACCCTATGAAATTGAGAAATATTTTGATAATGGATTTTTTCATATTAAAACTATTGATGATGAGAGTGTTACCTTCTTGGTGAACAAGCACAGACTCAAGCTATACCAAAAACCCCAATCCAAGGAGGAATTTGTGAAGGAAATTGTGAAGAAGAAAGTGTTGGAGATGGTAAGGGAAGGGATCCTTCATTCCACTATCTCTTCCTGATTTTCATGTTGATGCAATTAGCTCACTCTATTCCTCCTTGTTCTTGATAAACCATGAGAGGAATATCTATTGGGTATATGTTTATTCCTTTTTCCGGGCTCAATGGACCATTTACGGAAAATGAGCCCCCTGGAGTCTTCTTTTTCAGTATTTCAGACTCTTAAAATTAAAATTTGGCGAGCATGGACTGCCCTAGGCTTGTTAAAAACATAGGTCAGTAGATCCCTTGGGATCCTTTCAATAAATTTATTTTTCCATTAAATCTATGGATTTCTCATGTTGGACTGACGTGGGATTTCTTAAGGCCTTCCTTCTAACAATTCTGGCCCATTGACATCAACAAATTATCTGGGTACAGGATTAGATCCTTGTGATGCCTTGAAGCTTGTATGCCACAATGACAGGCTATCTCATGAGTGGTAATGGAGAATCATTATGGCTTCTTTACTACTGGATCCTACAGGGGGTTCAACAAAAACTCATATATTCACACCTGAAAAGATGCATCAGGGTACCTTGGTCCTCACTTTCATTAATGGTGATGGAACTTGCATTGGTTAAGATTTGACCTCAATGACTAGTAATCCAATAAGCCCATTGCACATTCGACATCGACACATTCATTCATGTGCAATGGATTGTACACAATGGGTGAAGAGAGCGGTTCCTACAGATTCAGCTTCAGTTCTTGTAGAATGTTCAGCAGTTGCAGTTTTGACTTCCTAAAGAATGTTCACAGTTATTTTAATTCCTGTAGAATGTTAATTAGTTGCAGATTCAGTTCCTGAAGAATATTTAATATATATTCCTACAGAATGTTCAACGGTTGTAGTTTTAATTCCTACAGATAATTTGATAGCTAGTTCTTAATTCCTGCAGAACAATTTTTAGACACAACAACACTGAGATTTCCTGAAAAGACAAGAGAAAAGAAAAAAATCATTAAACAGAAACATAGATTAAAATCATGTAATAAACTATTAACAAGTCATTATGTGGTTAAGGTCGTGGATTATATGTCTGATGTAATAGGGTATCATTGCAAGAGAATGCTATGTCATCAAGCACAGGACTGTTGGAGGTAAGCGGTAACGTACAGACGGTGATAAGGGATCTTGAGGTAAAGGTATAATGACAATTAATTTTTAATTTTATACATATCTAAGGCTATGGTAACCCTTTGCAACCATGGACCGTTATGAAATTAATCCCATGACCTATCATCATTTTTTCCCCTTCCTGTCAATTTTTATCCTCTGCCATGACTAAGACTCGAGCCCCCATTATATTTGAGCCTCAGAGTCTCGCGCTATTAGAATCTGATCCTCACAGCAAAGAGAGAATAGAAAAGGCGCGATGGCTTCCCTTCTTTCAAAGGTTCAGCGGGCATAATTCTGAAGTAACCAAATATTTTTCCTTTAACTTAAATGGGGGCAAAGCAAAGGTGGGGAACATCCAATTTACAGTAATAGAAGAATTGGTGGCAAGGGTGTGTGGGATCCCACAAGATGGAGAGCGGTGGTTTAAAAATCGCCGCTTCAACAGACATATGTGCATATTTCCTGCAGAATGACCATTCGAACCCTGACTGGAGTAAGGGTATTCCGCAGGAATTCTTAAGGTGTAAGTACCATCAGTTACTATTTTTCCTGCAGAAATATGTTACATGTGAAGGCAGGTTTGGCCTTGTTTTTTTGTTTCATATCAGTCTCCTTGTACAATTTTGGGACAACTCTTTAAATTTTCACTATTATTTGAAAATGTCGTTGGTCAAGATCTCCTCAGCCACAAAAGAGAGGGTTGACCACATAGAGGAAAACCTCTACCATCACGATTTGGTAATTATTATTCTGGTAGAGGTCCTACGTAAACATGAGAAGAGCTGGGAGGATTTTCTGCAAGAAAATAATTTTTTGGAGGATGGAGATTCTGACACTTTAGGGGTCCAGGAAGAGAAACCTGCAGATAAGCTGAAAAGGAAACTGCGGACGCATGGGTTTATGGTGGAAAAATATGGTGAGGATGATGAAGTTGTGGTGACCGGTGAAACTTCTGGGAAGAGCTCTCGGTGGAAGGGGCCCTTAACCCCTGCAAAACGGTATACCAAAAGCCAGGCCGCCCAGCTAGCCATCAAGGATACAACAAAAGAGGAGGCACCAACTAAAAATAAAAATACAGAGAAGTCTCACAAACAACCCAAAGGAAAATAAAACTTGAGCCCTACTACAGTCAGTGATAAGGACAATGTGTCCTTTCGAGACCCCTCGTTGTAGGAAAGTCAGAGAAAAGCCATACAGTCGTACGAGGATATGACCATGCCCCAATCCTCACAAGGGCATAATGAGGGAGCGGTGACCACATTGAAGAAACAATATCGACAAATTCTGGAGGAAACTATTACAGAACTTACCCTTTCAGAATAGGTCTTGAAAGAAAAGAAAGCGGTTCTAAAAGAAAATAGCCGCAAGATACAACAGGAGCACGAAGAGTGGCACGAAAAGGCAGCCCACATCATGAAGAAGAAACAGGCCTAGATCAACCACCTGAAGAGGAATACTAAGGAGTATAGAGGATAGATTCAAGTAAAATCTAGTCGGGCTCAGTTAGATCACCTGGCTGTAGTGGTTGTGGCCCAGGTGAAAAATTAGCTTTATGTTGAAGACTGCTTCAGTTTTTCTTGCATAGGAACATGCAAGAGTTTTGGTGTGGGGGATATGTTAAGTTTGAGCTTTACCTATTTTTTCCACCTACACTAAGCCTTGTTTCCCCCATTTTTGACCTCTTTTTTCCCTTTAATTATACCTAGTCCGGCTATGCCATCCATTTTTGGCTAAAAAGGGTATCATAGTCCTAAGGTATGTTGAAATAATATTAGAAGTGTCATTTTATCTAATTTCAAGCATTGTTTGAACTTCCCGTGTAATTATTGCATTACTACTCTAACTAGCCTTGGACTCATGCACAAACTTGTTAGATTCAAGCAGTTCTGCCAATCTTGCACACAGCTCATACAGCCGAGATTCTTGCAGTCATTCCATATTTCCTGCAGATACGTTGATTTCCTGCAACCACCTCAAAATCCTGTAGCGAGATTGACAGACAGTTTCAGTCGTGCAAAAGAAATGGTCTAGTCGATGCCTGCAGTCATGGATTAGACCCAACAGTAGTTTACCTTGTCAATCTGTATCTGTATGATTGGTTGTAGGCTTAGTTTAGTAATTTATTTTGTTCAAAGAAAAATATGGGCTTCTAAAAATGTATAAAATCAGATGTAATTTTCTTATACGAGAGTTCAGAGTTCTTGGGTTGGGTTGGAGGTTGTTGTTACAAAACACGATATCAGACTGCAATCGACTATTATTTCAGATTAATGAGATCTTTTATGTTCTGTTTATTTTCCTAAGAAAATTCGTTAATATTTAAAAGAGTTGTGAGTGAGGGAGGGCCCCCTTCACTCACAACTCCTGTAGCAGAGAGTGTGTTTATTTATGTTTTAATTATGCATTAATAATTTCCCATAACAGCTAGTGTTTCCTTTCTATATTTCTTAAAACAAACTATAGATTGGTTAAGTGAATTAATGTTTTATGTTGATGAGCTCTTTTCATTTGGCCAATGCTTGGATTCATGCTTTTATGTTTGATCCTTGATTGGTATTGATTTCTTTTATCTTTCCTGCATTAGTATCAAAAAACACAAGTGTTATAGAGGGATGATATATGTTTCTCCATAACCATTGCTGCAATAGTACTGATACAGGAAAGCGGCATGAGTTGTTGATTTTTGTTTGATCTTTATATTTTCACGGTCAATATCAACAATCTTAAGTGCTATAGATGGATGACATATGCCACTCCATGTCCTTTGTTGTGATATTATTGACACGGGAAAGAAGCATTATGTTTTATTTATATAGTTAATTAACACTTGCAGTAATCAGCCTGCATATAATGTGCACTACATCTCATCATTTTACCTTCGTGGGTTGACAATTTATTTTGGAAAATTATACACGTATAATTTGACTCAACAATCACCAAATCTATAACTGATGAAAGCATCAGATGTAGCTAACCAAGGTCTTCCTAATATTAATGGATTTCATCCTAAGTTATTCTTGGGAGTTAATATCATAAAGTTAACTGGATATTCCAAAGAATCTAAGGATACATAAATGTCTTCTAATACACCATCAGGTTTGATTACTGATATGTCTTCTAATTATATTAATGTTGGTGTATATTGAAGGTTTGGAAGTTTTAGTTGTTCCATGGTTTTTTTACTCATGATGTTTATGGATGCTCCTAAGTCGATCAATGTATTTGGGATCTCAAATCCATTGGTGTGTGTTTTTACAATGGTACTTCCTCGATCCAAATATTTTTGTATGGTTGTTTTTCCCATCATGATATCTACAATTTTTCCCACTAATTGTATTATCTTTACTTCCTTTGCTTTTGTTCCATATTTATTTATACTCAACTCTCTTATTGTTTTTGCAAGGATTGGAATTTCCTTAATGTCTTGTAACAAAGGAATTTTGATACAAACATTCTTCAATTCATCTAATATATCATAGTTAGGCAACAAATTTTTTTTCTACCCCTCTATCAATTTGTAATATTTCAAGGAAAGGAGATTTAGATATAGACACTAAAGGTTTCTCTATGATAGGAGTTGAGTTTATTGGATTTTCTTGTGTTTTATTTTGAAAATTTTGGTTCTTATGAAGAGATGTCCTTTCTCTAGAACAATTATTTTTATTTTGAAGATTTTTATTTTGATGAGGAGAAATTTCCTCATCAAGGTGGTCAATTATTTCCTGAATAACAATAGAGGGGTTTTTCTTTTCTAATATCCTACCAGATCTAAGTTGAACATTGTTAAGATCTACTAGGGTTATCATATAAGTATAAAAATTTTGTCCCTCCATGTTATAAATTGGTTGTGCAATTTTTTTGTTTGGATTTGTAAGTGGTTGAGTAGGTAATGGTTTGGCCTTTGTGGAAATGGCAATGAAAGTTGTGGATTATGATTTGGAAATTGAGTTTGTTGAGTGGTTTGAGGAAAATGTTCTAGGGTATAACTCGGATAATATTGTGGATATTAATTATATTGAGAATATCTCCCATAAGGATTTTTCATTCCTTGTGCCCAAGGTTGAGGTTCAGACCAGGGTTCTTGCCATGGTATTGATGAATTACAATTATTTTGTGGGGGCTGAGTATACATCTGAGTGTTAAAACCTTGAGTTTGTGGTCCTTACCATGGTTTTCTAGAAACAAAACAAAGAGGATCTATTGGATGTGGGGCTACTTCCTCTTGAAAAACAACCTTGAGACCTGGCATAGAAGGAAATTTCTTTGTTTCATGACTTTATATTCATATGACACAAGTCTCTATGATTTTTAAATCTAGAGGACATTCTCTTAAGGCATGTTTCTTTCTGCATTTAGGACAGAAGATAGGTAAGGCATCACTTTTAGCTCTTTTCTTGTTTTGTAACTTTAAGATGTCTATTTGTTCACTAAGACTCCATAGAATATATGTTTTAAATTCATCAAGAAAATTTCCTATCTCTACCCAACTTACTACTCCATTTGCATATGTATTCACTCTAGAGAGAACAAGATATTTTGTACTTCTCCCAAATCTTGATTTTCCTCTCGAAATATGTGTGCATGATTCAAATATATTAGGTAATGATAGTTGAGAAATGTCTCCTTTTCCCATCATATTAATAATATATAGCCATTCATCTCTAATGGCTTTCAACAGGAGATCAACAGGAGAGATTTTAAATAATCTTCATCCAAATTTTACATCTTATTTCTTTTTGGATTGTAACTGAATATTTCAATTAGGTCCTCTAAGTTTTCATCCTCTCTTTGCATCATCTTAAAAATTTCATCTTTATGATTTTGACATGTGTATTAATCCTTTTATTTTTGTAATAATCCACCTTTAATTTCCTCCCATGTCCTAATATAATGTGTTATTAATCCCATGAACCATTTTAATTCTACATCCTTAAGTGTTGCAGGAAATAATTCAATTTTTGAGAATCGAGTAAGTATTCATATGATCTACATAAAACCTCAAATTCAAACATAAATTTTTCAGGATCTTCACTCCTTAATCCATGAAAAATGGGAAGGATGGCAGGTGGGATATTATTCATTGTGGCGATTGTTTCCTCATCTAATATAGGAAATCCAATAAGGTCTTCTATATTTTCTTCACCTCTTCCTCTTCCTCGTCCTCCTTATCATCCACCTTTATTTCCTCCACCTCTTCTACCTCATCCAATCCTAGGTATACCTCCTCCTAGTATTAATGTTTCTCCATTCCAATTGTGTACTTCTCCTTCTCCTTCTCAGTCTCCATCCATTGTAGATTCCTCAAAGCTAATATAGGGTTCTAATTTTGGAGTTATTTTTTCCTCTTTTGGTTCCCCAAAAATGGTATATTGAAGAAGATTTCTTCTTCCTCTTCACTAGGGATTTATAGCTCTTGAGCTAAAATTTGTTCTCCTCCAGAGGTTAAAAAGACTACTCCTTTTGTTGGGGATCTAGGGTCTTATTCTTCTAGAACTGATTCAGTTGATGAATTTGGAGAGTCTCTAGGCTATATTTCTGACCTTAATACTTCAGGAAGTCTATGTCTTACTGCTAAGAATGGAATACGAATTTGAGATGATGGTGTGGCACTACAAGATCTTGATGGAGTGAGTGGTGTTGTTGGGATTAAACTTCTACCTCTATCTACAAATCTACCCCTATAATCTCTTTCTCTACGAATGTGTTTTTTTTATATTTGAGAGATAAGGCTCATAATTACAATTCCCTCACAACGATGCCAAAATTTTTATTCAATTTAATTTCTTAAATTGCTATCATAAATTACCGACCAGAGTTAGTAGTATTATGAAGTGCAGGTGAACTATATAAGCTAGAATCATTTTCTTTATTAATTTTTTGTGTTTTATTTTATATGTTTGTTTGGATTTTGTATTTATTTTTAATGTTTAAATGAAATTAAGAAACTAAGAAATGATGAATTCTATTTTTAACTGATCTATAGATGCATGTTGAATAGAAACAAGAAGAGATTTTAATCTTTTTGTATTTTTTGTAGTTTTATGAGAAGGTAAGAAAGTAACTTCACTTAAAGAACGATTTTAATGCTTGAAAATAAAACTAAGAAGGAATAAAAGGAAATGTTTAATATTAATCTATGAAAGGAATTTAATCTATAGATTACTCTTAAAGAAGATCTTCTAATCATTGAAAGGTACAATTTTCAAGGAAGTAAAGGAAATTTTTATCTAAGAAACAAAACTAATCTATGATAAATTTATATTGCATAAAAATAAATCAATCTAAGTGATAAATCTACTATGTTATACTACTCTATGTCACCAACTATGATAAAGTTATCTCCAAAACATCTATCTAAATTACTTCTAAAAATATTTAATTAAGGAGAAAAACATCTAATTAAATCATCTCTTAATCTGAACAAAAAATTTAATCCTCTATATCTAATTCTAGCTAAATATATATCAAAAATTTCTTTTATCTACCAAATGAAATATCTGTCTAAATTAATCCTATGAAAACAAAGTATCTATTTAACTCTAATTATGTTCAATGATGAAACAAAGAATCTATTAAATCTAAATTCTACAAATAGAAATGTCAAACTAACAGCATTAAATCTAAGTGATTATGCTAAGTAAATTCAAAAACTAATTTAAATCGGAAAATAAAATAGAGCGTTTATCTACTGTGCAAGAGAATGCAAGAAGTTTTTCATTCTGTGAAATGTAAATGCTAACAGGGTTATGATATTGATATGTTTCAGGAAATCAAAGAAAACAGATCATTCAACTATGCGGAAAACACAGCGATTAACTATGCGAAAAGCATGACGAATTAAACTACAAAATAACTAAAGATTAAACTACTAAACCTCTTCTGTGAAGGGGGTCTCCACAATAGAATAGTTCTAAATTCACTTGCAAATAATTACGCATCGGTGATTCTGAACATGCCTTCTCCATGAATTGATAAATTTTTTTTTTTTTAATGTGTAATAGTATTATAATCAAAATCAAGCTTAGTCTCGGTTTATACAGCTCGGTATTTATAGTAGATTTGAATTGACTATTTGCAGTGATCTCACCTAAAATTACTAGTTAAACTAGGAACATAACTCTAAAAAAAAATGCAGCTTTCATAGCTTTCACGATTTGATACGTCGAGAGCAAATCGTGAAGCTTTCAACTTCTCACTCGCTTGTCTCGACCCTCTACTTTGACTGATTCTTTGACTATTATTTTAGGCGTCATCCTTCTCGATCTTGGACAGGTAAGTAGGATAATATCCATGAGTGGATCATTTCCAAACTTCCCATGTACTTCGCTCCTCTATTCCTTCTTTGGAACCTTCTAAACAATGTCAATAGTTGCAGAAATGGAGATTAGCTATAGAATTACATGAATTATGTATCTAAATACAATTTTTTATTCAAATAATAAGAAACATTAAAATATAAAAGAGAGATCATTTAAATACCTTTCCACACTAAAAATGTGCAAACCAACACTGATTGAGCTTATGGATTTTGTCAAAAAGGAAGGAAAAGTAGTGAAATTGATGTGGAAAATAGGGACAGTTACGAATCTCAACAGTCAGTTTCTAAGTTGGAGAAATGTTTTTCCATGTCGCCATCATTGAACAAAATGAATGAATCAACATCTAAGTGAACAGAATATAGGGGATAATTTTGTGGTTTCTCCTGACTACTAACCATAAAATTCATTAATGTTTCCCTATATAATCTCCTTTGCTGACCAAACACTTGAATAGTAGCATAGGTCATGTCCATCTGAAGGGTTTCTTACAAATTAGCTCCCCATGAGCGAGATATTAACATGCCATACTTAGGTGGTATGTCAACAACAACTATTTCCATCACCAAGCTCTTGGATGGTATCTGTGCTAAAGTAAGACACAAATCCTTGATGAGGCTTTAGCACTTTACTTTACTTGAATCAAAAGAGTACAAATATTTGTATGGTCTAGTGATATCAAGTCCTAGTTCTTCCATAATAGCCTTTGGCATAAGGTTGTGTGAGGCTCCTGACTCAAGCTCTTGGATGGTATCTGTGCTAAAGTAAGACACAAATCCTTCATGAGGCCTTATCACTTTACTTTACTTGAATCAAAAGAGTACAAAAATTTGTATGGTCTAGTGATATCAAGTCCTAGTTCTTCCATAATAGCATTTGGCATAAGGTTGTGTGAGGCTCCTGACTCAAACATTATATTGTGAAAAATCTTATCATGAATGTTCAGACTCACTTAAAATGGAGGGACGCATCCTTATTGAGGTTTTCTATCCATTTCAGGCCCAAACAGAAGTTCGGGTTAATCATCATTCAAGTTAACTGTATCTGCACCTTCCTCTATATTCAAAGCTTACATTACTTGTGGCCTATATGCATTCTTGTTCATTAGCTCTGTTAATGGAATGAGTACCTTAAGATTTGCTAATTAATTTTCAATGTTGAAGGATGTTTGAATTTTTTTTTGTTTTTAAGACATTTAGATTTTCAGAAACATTTCTTTGGGTGGTATATTTATGCTAGCTAGTTGATGGAACATCTGTTTGAGTTGTTTTTAAAGCAATCTCATATTTTTTCTTAGCTGGAATTTATGCATTATTTTTAGGAGGAATTTCAGGATTTTTCTCTGGAGGGGTGTCAACTGTATTTTTACTTTGAGTGTCAGCAAATCTCTTAGTAGGATTGTCAGTGGTTTTCCTACTCCTGAGGTTATATTTCTGCTTATGAACTCCCAAAATTGCATTTTCAAAACCTTTCTTATGATATTCTGATTCCTCAGAGTTAACTTCGGTTTTTGAAAGTAGAAAAAGGTCTTGTTCTTCATGAGTAAGAAATATGGAATCATTATCATCCATCCCCATTAAATTTATTTGAGTATCATCAAGGTCTTCAACTATTTCTCCCACTTCATCAACATAATTCTCTTAAAATGGAGGTTCGGCCTGTTTATATGGCCCTTTTTGTTCCCTTTGTTTGATTTGGGGTGGCTTTCTCCTAAATTTAGGATTTCAAATTTGGGGACCAGGATGGTTTTCTCTAGGAGGGGACCTATTAGTTATATTTATTCTTTCCATCATTCTCTCCATATTTTTTACTAGGTAATCTATTTTTTCATTAACATAAGAAGTAGATGGTTCTTATTTTATAGTTACCCTCCTCTTAGTCCTAATGTTATCCTTTAGCTTACATATTTGCATCTACACTCATAGCATCTCTCGGAATACCTTCCAAGGTTACAAAGTTCCTTTCTCTTAATTGGTAAGAAATGTGAGCATCGAAACCATTTGGGAATTTAATCAGCACTAAAACTTGAGGGGGCTTAATGTTTGTTGGAATTTCATTGTAAACATTGTCAAATATGGTGCAATAATTATGCACACTATCTTCAGGGGCCCTTATAATTTTCTCATATTCTGATAGAACCTGAAGTGGTTTTTTCTTAATCTCCCATCTATTGAGGAATTATTGGTGAAAGGCAATGAGATCATTTATACCGGATGCTCGTAAAATCTTTGAACCATTTTCTAACTTCCCAAGTTAGAATTTGAGCAAAAAGTCTCATTTTACATCTTCCTCATAACCCTCTTGAAGACCAGAATAATCATTCATTCTATTAGCATGTTGATGAGAAGTGATGGATCCACTACCATCAAACTGAGGAATCCTAGTTTGAAATTCCTGGGGCATATTATCCAAAGGAGCAGCCAAAACCAGGGGAGCATACCTTGCTGCCATGATTGGGATTTGGGTATGAACAATAGATGAGGATATGATGGGTGTAGGTGTATGAGTTCCTACTATAGGTTGAAACATTGTCTGGTATGCTACTCAAGAAGTAGTGTATATTATAGGGGAAGTGGGACTCGTTGATATAGGATGGACAGATTGAGAGGAATTAGAAGATGTTTTTATTTTTAGGGTAAAGAGTTCAACGGATTGTTGGATATATGCTTCATGTACCACTTGGTCAAAATATGATACTAGATCTTTGTCCAAGTTTTGGAGGGCTTGCTGATCAAAATCGTGTTCATTAGATTGACCTCTAGGAGTAGAGGGTTGTAAAATAGATTTTTCAAACATTGTCTCCTCCACAAAAGTCTCAGACTTAGTCCTAAATAGACTATTTTCAAATCACAGATAAAACTCAATATCTTCTAATGTGACAAAAAGCTTAGGGAGAGAGTTTTCTCTAGGTGGGGAACTGTTGCTTCCTTGACTTTCAGCTAAACTGCTCTTCCTAATTAATTTTTTAAGGTCATATAAGATCTTATCAGGTTCTGGATCGGAATGAGATCAAGAGGGAATTATTTTTGGAGCCAGAACTAAAATTTTAAACACACAACTCAATTATTTACAAGGTTTACAACCTATGAATCTTTATTTCTGAAATTGGAACCATTAAATTTTCTCAAATAAAGTTTTTTAACTAGGGAAATGTATCTTTAGAAGTCGAACTTTGTTCTTTCCCCAGTATGGTTGCCACTATGTTATCACTCTATAATTTTTGAGGTAGTAAGATAAATTATAGAGGTAACTACAAAACCACTTTGGTAGTTGGGAATCTAGCCCTTCCAACTCCAGAGAGCGATCTCTCTGTCAGATTTAGCTTTGTTTTTCTTAATAATATTAGGCTAGCTATTACTTTCATTTTTTGTTTGATTGATTGATATTGTTTGGTTTTTTTGGTTGATTAAATTCCTAAAGTTTCATTGGGCTATGGGTTCAATGACTTAATTTGGATTTGTTTCAGTTTTTATAAAGCGTTTCATAGGACAAAGTAGGTAAACTAACTAGATTTTGTACATTTAAATGAAGTGTAAGAGAAGAGGTGAGAGAATTCCAATTAAGCTAAGAGAAATTAAGAATTCTTTTACTTAATATCAAATGAAAACACAGAAAATATCCAAAGCCAGAAACATAGTGTGTTTTAAGACAAATTTTGTTCTTCAATTTCTTAGCGAATAATTCATATTATGAATACATAAGCATGGAACACAAAGAAAATAAACACATAAACAATTAGAGACACACTTCACCACCAGTTAACACAAGAATCTTGTGAAAGAGTATTCTTTTTTTTATTTTAACCATGTACATGAATTCTCTACAAATGAATCTTAAAAATAGAAAATAAACAATTACGAGAGCATAAAACATAAAATAGGTATACATATAGATTTTCCCCTGCATCCCAAATCAAGACTACCAACTTGATATTTCATTATATTCCTTTTAGTGTTACAACACATATATATATGTCGAAGCATTCGTAAATCCCAATCCATTAACCATGTTATAAACATAGTTCACTTGACTGGATCTACAAAACACCAGGGGCTAAAAACCATCATGCCCCAAAACCATGTGCAAACCCATGCAAAAAACCATGGGCAGGTCCGCCCACTGAAAAATAGGGTCCAAAATTATTTTTCCCGGGCCGTTGCCCCGGACCCTGAACAGGGGGGCTTCCGCCCCCCTATGACCCCCCTGTTACTCCCGGCGCAACGTACAGGGAGCCTATCTCCCCCATATGACCCCCCCCCCCCCCCCCACACGTGTGAGTAATCGTGGAAAGAATATAACACATACCAAACGTTCTCCCACTTGTTTTTTTCTCTCTACAGGGGGCCACAGGAGAGCTTAGTCATTAGTATAGCTTTGAAACACCCATTGTTTCTCTACACCAAGAGAACTTATAAGTGCTCACAAACTTCGTCAATGCATCTGCAAGATTCTTCAAAGTGTCCACCTTTACCAGCAACACCCTTTTATCCTCAAGCATATCTCTCACAAAGTTATATTGAACATTAATGTCCTTTTTCTTTGAATAATAAACAGGGTTCTTAGCACTTTGGCTATCACAGTCTATCCTTATAGCTCTTTGCGCAAACCCCATACTTGAACAAAATCTCTACAACCAAACTACTTCCTTTCTTTCATAAGTGGCTTTCATGTATTCTACCTCTGTAGTTGAAAGAGCCACTACAGAATGTCTTTTACTCATCCATCTGAATCCACCTCCAAATAGGCTAAACACATACCCACTTGTAGATATTATTTGGTCCAAATCTCTAGCCCAGTCTACATCAACAAAACCACGGATGTCCAAAACTCTATCCCATCCTAGTCTTCCCTGGTAGCACAAACCATAATCACTAGTGCCACACAAATATCTGAAAACCCGCTTCATTGTTTCCCAATGCTCCTTCCCTGGTTTTGAAATAAACCTGCTCAATGCTCCCATTGCATGTGCAATGTCTGGTCTAGTACAAACCATTGCATACATCAAGCTACCCACTGCACTTGCACATGAAACACAAGACATATCCTCTTCTTCTTCTTGTGTCTTGGGACAATATTCAGCAGATATCTTTACACCTACAAGAATAGGAACCTTCACTGGTTTACTATCCTCCATATTGCACCTCTAGAATATTTTCTCGACATACTTCCTCTGATTTAACCAGAGATTCATATTTTCTCGATCTCTCTTAATTTCCATGCCCAAAATATAGGTTGCAACACCAATATCCTTCATGTCAAATTTGGAGAACAATTGGGTCTTTGAATCATGGATAATTTCTTTATCATTTCGAATCAGCAACATATCATCCACATAGAGGACCAAAGAAATAACACGGTCACCAATTAATTTAAAATACACACAGTGATCCTCTTTGCCTCTGGTGAAGCCAAGTCCCCGTATATAGGTATCAATTTTCTGATACCACATCCTTGGTGACTATTTTGACCCATACATAAAAAATTTTAACCTGCATACAAGTTCTTTCTTACCCTTCAACATAAATCCTTCATGTTGCTTCTTGTAGATCTCCTATTCTAGATCCCTATGAAGAAATTTTGTCTTCACATCTATATTTTCTACCTCAAAATCAAATGCAGCAACAACAAATACAATTAATCTAAGTAACCTTGGAAACATGAGAAAAAATATCACCAAAATCAATTCCCGGCAACTGGGAATAACCTTTTGCTACCAACCAAGCTTTGTATTTATCCACCTTTCCTTCTACATTCATATTCTTCTTAAACACCCATTTTCTCCAGATGGGCTTCCTTCTAGTTGGAAACTCCACCATATCCCATGCCTCATTTCTGCAAGGATTCCATTTCATCAACCATGGCCTCCTTCCATAGTTTTCCATCCTATTAATCCACTACCTCCCTAACAGTTCTAGGATCATCATCAGTGATAGTTAAAGAAAAATTTGAACAAAAGCAAATGGACTATACCTTTATGGATGTATTCTTTCCCGAATTGATCTTATCACAGCTGGAGTTTGTGGCTATTCCTCTTTTGAGTCTTCTTCTATTATAGAGTTTGATTCATCCTCCTTTAGCTCAAACTCTATCTTCTCAGGTTCCTTCGGTAGCACTTCATGTTTAACAACATCTTTCACCTCTCTAAACACCACATCTCAACTTTACACTACCTTCCTTTTTTCTAGGTTCCGAAGCGTGTAACCTTTTAAACCATCCTTATACCCAATAAAGATGCACCTTTCAGATTTATTATCCAACTTGGTCCCTTTCTCCTTTGGAACATGTGCATATGCATCACATCCAAATACCCTTAGATGTGAAAGAGAGGGTTTCTTACCAGTCCATACCTCATGTGGATTCTTATCCTCCAACATTGATGAAGGTGATCTGTTAACCAGGTAACATGCAGACTCCACTGCCTCTATCCATAATTCTTGTCCTAACCCGGTACCACTAAGCATGCTTCTTACCTTTTCCATCAGCGTTCTGTTCATTATTTATGCAACTCTATTTTTTTGAGGTGTGTATGGAGTAGTATGTTGCCATGCTATACCACACTTCTTACATAAATCTTCAAATTCCCTCTTGTAGAACTATCCACCATTATCTATCCTCAGCACCTTTATCTTCTTCTCTATCTGGCTTTCTACCAGATCCTTAAATTCTTTAAATCTGTCAAAGACTTCAGATTTATTCCTCAAGAAATATATCCATGTAATCCTTGAGAAGTCATCTATGAATGAAACATAGTAGACAAACTTACCTAGTGATGGAACCAACACAGGTCCAAACACATCATTGTGCACAAGCTCTAATATCTTGTTTTCCCTCTTAGCACGAGAAGGAAAACTCATCCGATTCTGCTTCCCATATACACAATGTTCACAGAAATCGAAATCCAAAGATAAATTGGACATACCTTTTATCATACCATTACCATGCAGTATCTGAAGGCCCTTCTCTCCAATATTCGCAAGCCTTTGATGCCATAGCATGGTCTTTTCTCCATAGAACACTAGGCTTTCCACTCCATTTTCAGGAACCACATAACTTTTTCACCCATCAATAACAGTGCTACCCTGAAACTTGTATAGGGTTCCAATCCGAACTCCCCACATTAATACCAGTTCTCCCTAAAACATCTTGTAGTTATCTTTCTCGAATAATTTTTTTACACCTGCATCATCCATCTTTCTTACAAAAATCATATTTCTGGCCAATGCAGGAATATGCAAAACACTAGGAAGTGTTCTAATCCTTCCACCTTGCAGCTTTAGCTTGAATTTTCCACGTCCGATGATTCTGACCTTCCTATCATCCCCTAAGAAGAAATCACCACCATCATACTTCTCATACTTAAAAAACCACTCCCTATGGGGATTGAAGTGAAAGGATGCACATCAGTCAATCAACCATGTGTCATGATCTACATGTGTATTTGAAGAATAAGCCAAATAAACATCCCCAACTCCATCCGAGGTGGTTTTTTCCTGTGCAAAAGGAGCATCATTAGATCCATTTCCATTCTCAAGAGATTTAGATCTGTAGTCCTTTTTGTAGTGCCCTTCCTTTTTTCATTTCCAACACACCTTTACAAACTTTCCTGGAGATTTAGATCTCCTTCTAGATTTAGATCTCACACTCGAAACCTTATTCTTATTTATGCTCTAGGACCTTCCTCATAAAGATAAGGAATCTCCATTATGGCCCTCCATATTTCTCCATCTCATTTCCTCCGATAGCAAGGTTGAGACAATGTCATCAAAATTCAAGGTAGTTGTATTGCTACTTATTGCGATAACCAGATTGTCCCACGAATCTGGTACAGAACACAACAAAATTATGCACTTATCTTCATCTAAGATTTTAATATCAATAGATAATAGCTAACTTACCACAGTATAGAAGGCATTCAAATGCTTTGTCACTGAGTCTCCATACTTCATTCTCAGGTTATACAGCTTTTTCCGTAGGAACAATTTATTCACCAGAGACTTAGATTGGTAAAAAGTCCCTAGATTTTCCCACAAAGTATTCGTCGTAGCTTCCCCAAATACATTCAAAAATTTTTATTCTGAGACACAAAACCATTTTGTGCTCTTTTCCTTCTGATCCAACTTCTTCCAGTCTTCCTATGACATTTCTGTTGGTTTAGTACTCGGATCTACCACGATCCACTGATCTTTTTCCACTAGCAGATCCTCCATCTTGAGCTTCCACAACTCAAAACTCTAACCATCAAATTTCTCGATCTCTATCTTTCCACTGCTTGCCATCTTCTTTCACCGCAAGAACCGATCTTGCAGATCTCCCACTAAACAGGGTCTACCACAGGCTCGAGAAAAAAACCCCTTAGCAGCAAAGGCATCCCCTTGAAGCTGAAACAACTCTGATACCAAATGTAGGTTTTAACCTTGTACAGAAATTCTTTGCAAAAAATATTAAAAACAAAAAATAAAAAATAGCGAGAGCATAAAACATAAAACATATATACATAGATATTTTCCCCTATATCCCAAATCGAGACTACCAGCTTGATTTTATATTATATTCCTTTTAGTGTTAAAACACATATATACATGTCGAATCATTCATAAAACCCAATCGATTAAACTTGGATTAGAACATAATCGTAGTTCACTTGACTGGATCTACAAAATACGAGAGGCTAAAAACCATCATGCCCCAAAACCATGTGCAAACTCATGCACAAAACAATGGGTGGGCCCACCCACAGAAAACTAGGGTCCAATTTTTTTTTTCCCATGGCATTGCCCCGGACCCCCAACAAGGGATGCTACCACTCCCCTGTGACCCCCCTGTTGCGCCTAGTGCAACATACAGGGGGGGTTGTTGCCCCACTCCCCACGCATGCGACTAATCGTGGAAATAATACAACACATACCCACCATCTTTATTTTTTATCATCCCATAAAACATAAAAGAGTGCAATAGCCTTCTTGGATGCAAAAACCAACCCTCAATACTTTGAAATGAGAAGTATTTATAATTTTATTTACAAAAATTCTATCACAACCTATCAGGATGTATTTTAGGAATATTTAAAACTGATTACATCTCTTATTACAAAAATATAAATAATTTGGAATTGTTTAAATGTTGGCCCTATTTTCGAGGAGGTTGTTGCTTATCTGTCATTCAGACTCTTGTTGTGTTGTTGGTCTCGTTGATGAAGATAGAATTACATATTCACTCAAGTAACTTGCACAACTTTTCCCACATTTATTCACTTGGAATAGATAACTTAAGTAACCTCATATAGATCTCATCTACCTCTGTTTACTTGGAAAAGGTGGGTTTAATAAAAAAAATTCCTTGACCTCATGTTGGATATTTAAATCATTTTCTAGTGCCTCAAGAAAGGCCTATCTTGTAATGCTTTCAAGTATGCCTACAAATTTAGAACCATCCTTAGCTAAATCCATCAATTTCTTGTTATAGTCATCCAAGGTGATTAATTTTTCATATATTACAAATAAACCTAGAAGCACTTTCCTATTCAACACTTCAAATTTGTTGAAGAATATGTTGACACCAATTTCCAGCCCCTGACATTTTTCTTCCAACTGCAACATGAGGCTCTTTTTGGATAAGACCTTCTTGACTTCCAGTATTGTATCAATCATGTCTTCAATCTGCAATTAATCTAGCTCATACTTATTCTTATAATTCAGAAATCAGATAAGGTTTGTGGCTTCGATGGGCTTATCACCTAGCTTATCTCAAATCTACACAATTGCTTCCTTGGACTTCTGAATTAACTCATTCTGCTCAAAGATAATTTGAATGGAATGGCAGTCTACTTTCCTAGTTTCTCTAATCTTTGTGTGAGCCTTTGAGACTTTTGTGCTTCGGCCATATGTGAAGTTTCTGTACAGCATATGTGAAGTGTCAGTCTATACAGCCTGTCAATAGTGATAAAAAAGGCTCTTATCAAGTCCTATTAGGGTCTTATAGTCAAATTTTTTTCATTTCATTATGTATTCAAAGAAAAAAATTGGTCACTGGGTATTAGGTCTAGGACAATTTTCCACTCCTTCCAAACATTTGACATGCGGGTCCATATCACAACTAAGCTGAGTGTATCATCATTCGAAGATTTAATCATCATTATAGTCATATTTATCATTGTTTCATTCAGTACAAAGTCTCCATTAGTTATTTAGGGTTCAAAGGTCATCCAATCATGATTCGATGCATAAAGTCCAACAAGTGGAGTGACAATAAAGTAATTTCAACGATAAATTGAATTTCAAAGAAAAAATGTAATTTTATGTTCTTAAATAAGTAATTCAGAGTTACATGTAGTTGCAAATGCTCAAGTTCCACCAACAAATTTTGATCGTTCTAGGAATAATTTCAATGTTCCAAAGCCACCAAAAGTTCAAAGTTCAAATCATTAAGTTTCAAGGTTAAAAAAAAAACAAATGAAAGGTTAATTTTGAAAAGGAAAATGTGGGTCGATGATCATTTAATGATTTTAATAAAAGTTTAAAAGGCCCTAAAGGACCAAAAGGCATTCATTATTACTCTTTAGCATTGACCTCCCAACTTTCCAAATTCAAAAACGAAATGTTTACTTCAAGAAATTGAATTTCTGGTGCAACGTTGCGATTTTCCTTAAGGCATTGCACTTTTCTGGAGAACATTGTGCTTTGTCCAATGAAGCTGAATTTTATGCATTGGAGGTCAACAGTGATTGCAAAGGGTTTATTCAACTCTACTACGGTCTTCACATGGTTGCAAATAAGTAATTATAGTCATTTCACCCCACCTTTCATGATTTCTTTCATGATTATTGTCAAGAAATAATTCATCCCTCCATCGTTGCGCTTTTCTCAAAAGCACTACGCTTTATGGTTTAGATTGTTTTACTAGCCTACAAAGCCTAGGCTCCTTACCATAACTAATTTACATCTAAAATAATTCCTAAGACCTTAATTCCCATTCCAATTTCATCTCCTAAATCATATTCCCTAAAACCCTACAACTACGTTGTGCTTTTCTATGCAGCTAAACTATACCCCTGTAATTAAATTCCCTAGCCTAATTCCCTTATTATTTTAACTCCCTCGACCTCCCTAAGGTACCTAACTCCCCTACACCATTCCCTAAATTTTCCCACACCTATCCCAACTCCCTAACCCCATCATCCCATTCCCTTTTCCTTTCCCCTATCCCCTAGGGTTTCTAGCAAACTAAACACCATGGAGGAAGAGAGAAAGGCCTACAACAAAGGAGGGAGAGTCTCAATTTTTGAGCCATCAGACACCAGGGAGTTGATGTCATCACCCCTAGCAGTCAAATTCTTCCAATGTGTGGGTTGCTATGATTTTTTTGAAATGATCCAAAAAGTGAAAAGTCATCCAGATTTGACTAGAATATTCATCACAAACGTCCAAAAAGACCAAGTCACCATTGCAAGGATGAAATTCACCATTTCAATAGATATTATTACAAGAAAAATAGGGATACCTGATGTAGATGAAAAGTGGTTCAAAACTCAAGAATTGGATGCCCAGTTGTATCAACCCTACCTCAAAGCACCATACAAAGATAGCATCAAGAAAATCTTCCCTTTTGGTCAGCTACTTGATAGGTTATTTTCTCCCATGATGAAAATCATAATGAATTATTTCACTTACGAGGGAATATTATCGAGGATATATAGCTACCACATCAAGTTACTCATGCATTTCACTATGGTAAAGCTTCTCAACATTCTTTATTATTTGTATAGAATCATTGACAAGATGGCCTACAAGGTACAACATAGAGAATATGAGCTCCAAATGAACAGTATTTTCCATCACTCACTTATCAAAATCATTTTTCTTCACCATCTCAAAAAAAACATTGCATGGGAAACTTTTATTGAGGCAGAGGTCTTCACATCTCCATCCGACTAGCCTGCTAGACCTATTCCACCATCAACACCAGTTACACAAATAGAGGTTGCATCATCTAGCAGGGTTACAGTTAAGAAGAAAAAAAATTAAAAAGAGGTTAGAACTTATCAAGGAGGAAATAGCAAAGTGTTTTCTTCACAAATTGTGGAAGGGGCCTTGCCTTTTATATCAGTGAAGCGGGGATATTATAAGAAGAAGTAGGCAGTTGTCCAAGATAAATAAGCCTTTCACCATGACATTGAGATGGTGGACTTGGAGTCCCAAGATGAACAGGAAAACCTAAACATAGTTATCAAAAAAAATATGTCGAAATTAGAGAGCTACAAGAAAATTTGGTAAGGTCCAAGTTTTTTATCTCCTTCTGTGAGAAAGAGAACAAACAGTTAAAGGAAAATAAAATACCTTGGAAAAGGACCTGTTTAAGGCTAAGAGGCGTGAATTAAAAGGAAAAGCAGTGATTTAGCATGATAATTCTGATGAGCATGAAGAATAGATAGCAATGAAAATACCAAGAACAAGGGGCCTAAAAAGAGCATTGGAGCTAGAAAGACAACTGGATGCACTTCTTGTAGAGGAACTCATTTTTTAGGAGACGATTGCCATGGAAATAAACGAAGATAGGGAGGTTTGGCTTGATAGTGTAAAGACACATCTAGATAAGCTCCTTCATAAAGCTAACAGGGACAATAAGATGATGAGGCACATGGACCACCACTAATACACTAGAAGAAAGGTCTGCAATATCAAATACAATTAAATGCAAAACAAGCTAAAAGAAACCCTAATCACCAAGAAGAAGAGGGGTAAACTCCATTTTATAGCTGATCCATCATTGATTGCATAGAAAACCTAATTTTGACCTTACACAACAATTTTGAAATTTTTGGATAAGATTTTGGCATTTTTGACATTTTGGCTAAATTTCACTAGCTTTTGCACAGACTGACTGCAAAAAGCGTAGTGTCGGCCACACTACGCTTTTTTTGGAGGCCTTCAAACAATGAGAACTCAGTTGGGATGGATAGATATTAGCTGCTACATCACATTTTGACTCCTGGAAATCAAAAATATCAGATTTTGACAAGTGGAAAAGCTAAAAAACATCATCAACACACTTTTATGCCAGTTTTTTCAGCCACACACTACGCTTTTTGACCAATTTTGGAAAAAGTGGTTTTCTAGGGGCTTAAATCCTTCATTTTCACTGCTTAATGACATTTTGGATAACTATACAAGAACATATTTATAACTAGATAGCTTGAGCTCAATTTGGACTCAGAAAGACATCCAAAAATCAACTTGAAGGTCATGTTGCGCTTTTCTCATGGATACGCTGTGCTTTTTCTAGTTTGCTTGTTATCTTCAGAATTTCGAGTTTTTCTCAGTTGGTTTTTAAATTTCTTGAAATTTTACTGATGTAAATTTTTAAATCAAACGCAATTATGTCTATTATAGTTAGTAAATATAGATACATCAAATACAATTTGTATTTTTGGGTCAAGTGAATCAGTTTCACCAAAAAGGGAGAGTTTGTTGATTTCCCTAGTCATCAGGATTCTAGTTGAGGATTTTGGGGAACAGCTCCACAATTCATGGATTTGACCCCTGAGAGTGGGTAGAAGTTTTTTTTGGTCTATATATTTCATTTTATTTTCCATTTGAATGGTTGGATGTTGTGGAATTTATCTTGGAACACTAGTGTTTTTGGTGATTTTGGCAGGAACTAATAAACAAAATTTGCAACTATTGTGGTGGGATTCATGTAGTATGTGTTTCATAAGTGTTTCGTCTTCTTTTACCATAATTTTGAATGTATTGTACCTTCCATATTCATTTCCATATCTTATGTGATTGATTTCTAAGTTTGATAAGCAGAATTCATTATTTTAATGCTCTCTTTTGGAGAAGTTATCACAGTTGTGTTCACTTTCTTATGATAAATGAGTTCATGATTCCCATGATTGTTTTGAAACCCAATAATTCTACCATATTCACCAGTATACATTTGAAGTGATAAAGTGTGTGCCTACCTTGCCCCATTACATTTTTGCAAGTCTGATTTTTAGAGCCCTGGCCTAGTCTTTCCTATCCATAATTCACCATCCAGCACCAAATCCAGATCAATAAAACCCTAGAGCCTGTTATACCTAGCCTAAAGTCTCCATGATCCATTCAATTCGGCTATCAATCTCATTGAGAGAGCCCTCTCAGCCTAGTAGGGATAACTACTAGGTCAAAGTGGTATGTGGTTACCTTTGCTAGTATCCTTCTCACTCTTCGGAGATCCAATGGAGTGATAATAGTTTCCATCGTTGTTTTCTACTCCTGCAGACCTTTATTTTTCCTTGTAAAATTTTTATTTCTTCCCCATGTATGTAAATGTCCTCCATATCCTTTTTCAATTTACCAGCAACATCTAAATCTTGATCAGGGGTTATTGTTGTTGTAGAAGTACCTACTGTAGTTGAGGTAGCCATTCCTATTTGTGGTATTTATCTAATAGGTATATCATCCAGTGGGACTAATGCCAATTGTGCATTCTAATCCTTTTATTTCACTAATTTATCCAATTCCACTTCCATGTCTTTTATTTGTGCATTTTTCTCCATAATTGGCCTGAGCATGTCTTTCTCTTGGCTCTCTGTCTCTCCTATTTCCTTGGTCGGAAGATCCTTAGTGGCTAGTAATTTCAACTGTTTCCTAAGTGTTGCAATGTCAGCATTCTTCTTTTTGACAATTTCTTTTGCTTCTTTGAAATTGGTTGGTTCATATCCTAATTTGAAGACCAAGTCTTGTAAGGATTTTATCTTATTATCCTTTTCCATAGAAGAGATCTTTTCAATCTTTAATTGTGACTGGACATTGGTGAGTCACAACCACAAGTTAGAAGTATTCATTACAGTATCTTTTTAAGGTGGAGCATATCATCTCCCATGTCTATTTATGCTTATCCATATGATCAATGGGATACATGTCCTTTGCATGAAACTAAAAAGAGGTCTTCCTATAATCTGCTCATGTTTTTGGATGGGGGGCCTCTGCTTGTAAGAATTCCATCTACATTCTTCCCTTCTCTATGTCAAAAGCTGATAATAGTCTATGCTAAGCAGTGGAAGTTTTCTTCCATAGTTGAGTATAAGTATTGGTTTTGAGGATATCATTTCTAAGATTTATTTCTTTGTACTTTTCAAAGATACTCTTTTCCTTTTGTCCCTTGATCAGCTCTGATGTTTGAGTTGTGCCAAGATTCCCTTGCAAAACTGATGATGCTACTGTAGACCCTGTAAATAAAATGTCTATTTTTGCTGCAAAATGTGGACCCTTAAGGACTATGGTATCTTTTCCTTCTCCTTCCTTTAGAAATTTTATTTTAGAATTATTTTTTCTCTTCTTTCTATAAATCTTAAATTTTTTTTATGAGACCTCTGTGACTGAAGGGGGGCCTTCTTCCCTTGGTATTTTCTTTTTATTTTACTATGGTGTGGGAGTCTGTGAAGTAGATGTAGACATAAGTCACTCTTCTGCTTCTTGTAAATTGTTCTCTACCCACTCAATATGGTTTATTTATTTCTCAATTTCATGTCTATGTGTATGAACATAGGGAGTGGTATTTTGTTCCAACCTTATCTTATAAATTAAGCCAAATGGATCATATGACCATGTAAATCTTAAGGGGAACTTCATCTTCTTTAGGAGCATGTCTGCCTCCCCACCTGTTGTCCTGCTATTGAAAATAAAGGGTCCAATTTCAACCATTATCTTGAACTGAGGTTTCTTCTTGGCTACAGCAAAATGAATCTCATCTACATTGATCATATGCCTAGTATATTGTAATGAAAACACTCTCATGGTAGGTATTTAGGCAACTTGTAGGGTGGAAGCTCATAACCATACACTCTTATTTCATTATAATTATGGTATAAGTACCAGTATTCTGTTTTGGCCTGCTCATTGAGATGTAAAATCTTCTTAATCTTCTCACAGACCTTGGGTTATGCATTAATAAACAGTAAAAATGTGGTTGGTTGAATGGACTAATCAATGTAATATCTGAATTTTTGTTCCTCTCAATCCTTTCTCACAAAGGAAGTCAAAAAATGTCTTACTATGGATTTCCTTCTTCATATATCTTTTGAAGTGCGAATGGGAACCTATCTGCTGGATAAAAATAAATAAACATGTAAACCAAAATTGAAGCATATTTGAACATTTCTTCAGTTAGAAACTTAAGGAATTGTTCATGGATCCTATCAACAAAGAATTGGTTAAAATTAAAAATTAAAGAGGGATTTTGTTCAGTGGTGTTACACAGCATTTTTTCATTGTCCCTACAATCCCCATCTCACCCATTGGAGGGTCATTTCTGTGATCAATAAGTAGTGTCATGCCTTGCAAAGACCATCATTGTATTCCTTTAGATGAGAGTAATATTCCTTCTATTGAAAATTCCCTGAGCAGAGACTCAAAAACCCTTGTTTTTTCCTTGGCGTGAGTAGTCAATTACGCCCTCGTGCCAAAGAGGAATATTAACACTAGGCCTCGTGCCAGTTGGCACTCTGTCCCAGTTATCCACCCGGGCCGAGCTGTTTATGGAATGTTTTTTAAAAATAGAGGTGGAGATTCCACTCCAACAACTTTGAGGATGAGTCATTGGGAGTGGTTGAACTGATAAACCAGGAACTTCCTCCTTTGGTTTATGGTTTCCACCTCTTATGGGAACCTCCTAAAGGATAGTCCTCCCTCCCACCTTTGTAGGGATCCTAACCTCCTCCTTTTCCTCTATAAAAAGAAGTTATATCTCTTTGCATAAGCTAGCTAAACTTGGAGAATTGAATATACTATAGCAGAGCTACTAAAGAGATAGAATAAGAAGGAATTACGTTGAGAGAGCTTGAGTCCATGCCTTCTGAGAGAGCTTGATTCCATGCCTTCATCCCATCCAAATTCCTTGATGAACATCTGAGATGGCTTGCTGAACCTCATTGGAGGAGACTGCGACATCAAAGAATTGGTTGTAACTCTTCCTTATATCAATACATATACGTGACCATTGTTTGGTACCCATTTTTTATTATGGTAGATGTTTAATGCAATATGGTTAGCCCTCTTTGACTGGCTAGTATTTATGAGTGAAATTATTGTGATGTATGTTTTTCTTGTCTACTGTTTTATGTGTAGGTATCCGAGCATGACTCTGAAAGGATTGTGACTTAACAAGGCAGCAGCGAGAGGCCACCACCACTACAACAACGACGACAACGTTGGACTCCAGGTAGGTTGATCCACCATGTCCTATTTTCATTCAATAATTAGGAATCAACACTCTAGCATGTCTCTTTGTTTCTAGACCCACTCTAGGGATAGAGGGATCGTCTATGTCCATAGAGAGGATTTACCTTCTTAACAAATTGGTGAATCCGCTAGGGATTAGTGTGAGTTTGTCATTTCATCTTGTTGGGTCAGTTTCAATCATTTTCTTATTTGTCTTTTTCTGGTTTTCTTGCTTAGTTTACATCCTCTGTTTAGCTCCGGAGTGTCAAGATTGACCTCTCCTCATTGAGTTTTTGTTTTTTTCCTTTTTCCATAGTTATCCAGCTTAGCGCGTTTTTCATCTGAACAGTCACGCCGATTGGCACAGGTTTCTCCTGTTGCAGTCGCACCAACCCCTGTTTGGTGTGGATTACAGCCTTACAGTCGCATCGACTCCTGTAGGATTTGGTTTAACCTCCTTAATGAGTCTTTTGGTCAATTGTGCTTGCTTCTGGGTTGTTTTTTATGTGTAATTATTCCTTTGGGGCTGTTTTGACTGCTATCGACTTAATTTTCTCAGTCTTTTGTCCATCTTCTTGTCGGTGTAATTTGAGGCCTTAGGGTTTCTAAATGTCTTGGTGCACTCAGCCTTATGTTTGGAGATCAAGTCGTTTTGATTATTGCCAGTCTCATTCTTGGGTCAATTCAACTTAGTTTTCTTGATCTTTTTGAGTGATTTCTTTGATTGCAGGATCGCTTTGTTTCTCGATTGATTATTTTCCTTATTGCTCTAAGCATAGATTAAATTTCTTGTTTGGGTCGTTTTGAAAATTTTCTCTTGGTTTGGAAGATTGCAGCATTAGTTTGAGTCCTTTATTGTGTTTGTTTTTTGTTTTATTGAGTCATTCAATTTCGATTCTTACACAATACTCAAGCTAGTGTTTGTTTTCATTTTTCATGTAGTTAGTGCATCATGTACTTCTTTTCATTGAAAATTAAAAAAAAAAAACATGTTTTGCATTCTTTCTTTACATCGAAAGTGAGATATTCTTTTGCATAACTAGCATCTGATTGTCTAAGAAAGAGTTTCATTTTCGTTTTATTATGTTAGATGCATTAGTGGATTTCTTTGCATAATGTCATTGTTTTCTTTTGTTTGAAAGATCTCTATCCTTATCATAACTAGCATTCATTGAATCGGAAATGATGTTCATTTGCATATAGCTTGCATTTAGGAAATTCGAGATCTAAATTCGATAAGGCCTTAAAACTGAAACATAATCCAAGATCAACTTTAAAATTCATTTAATTAACCTAAGGAAGCATTGAAACCTAGAAAAACATTTTTAGTAGTCCAGGCTAGAGACATGTTCCGGTGTCTTAAAACCTAGTAGCTATCATTCACCATCTATCTTTAGACAGTGTTAGTACAGACTTGTGCTCCCCCTACCATCAATTATATAAAGGGAGACCCCTCTAGGTTGCCATCCTTTTTTTCCATAAGAAGCCGATTTTTCCACCTTGTAACTGCGATACACCGAACACAACATTCGGGGAGATTACCTACACGTACAGTAAGTCCTTGGTCATTTCTTTTTCATTTGATTACTAAGGTGTATATGGCAGTTCACAGGAACTTGGTATACCCTCTAGCTTAGAGTACTAGTGTAGTCATTTTGATCTTTTCATGACTCTTAAAAAGAGAAGATATCGTCGAGCACTTGTCCTTTCACGCTCGTTTAAAATTGAAAGTGACTAGAGTCATCTTTTTCCTGTTTCTCGACTCTTAAAATATGAAACAGTGAAATCTGCTTTCAATGTCATAAAATTAATCACATACGATCACACGCCCGTTAAAAGTTTTATTACTTGGCCTTTTTCTTTTCCTTAGTTTTGATCTTGGAGCCTTCGATTGGTTATCATTTTTCCTGTCTCTTTTGATATACAGTCACGGTGGCGGAACCACCAGTTTCTTCATCCTCACTGCCTCCTAGTGGTAGCTCTTTCGCAAATGTTTCTTTGAAATCCCTCAGTCCACTAGGTCTATCTAGTTTTCGCAGCCTATTCTCCCATCTGTGTTGCCTCTCGCTACTCGATCTCCTCCTTAAGAGCTAGTTGAATTCAATTGACCTCCTTCTGGTGCTTGGTTTGGTTTTGGGGAAGAATGGGATTTTCCTCCTCTTACGTCGAGCTCACCTTTTTTTGTTGTTGTTGTGCCTCCTAGACCCCGTAGTCTTTTCGAAGATCTTATGCCAGAGTCAGATATGGATTCATCCAGTCTTGTTGGTAGTGAAGGAATGCCTGTTTCTACAGAAGAATATCAGTTTTTTCCGGAAGATGTCCCTCATGTTTCTACTCAATCTTCTCCACTATTGGTGTCACTTCTTCTTGGATATAGGTCCTTGAGTTAGATTATGTCTGGTGTTGCCTCCATAGCGCAATCCAGTACATTAACTCCTCCTCAGAGTTCAGTCCTCCCTTCGTTAGGACTATCACCTTCGACACCTGGTTCATCGGTTACTGTTACGTCTGTTCTAGTCTAACTGATTGTCTGTGTGGCTTCATCCACACCAGTTGTTACCACTCAGTCGTCAAGATATTTTCACACTCGCAAGTATATTTTTCTCAATCCAATGTGGCATGTTAATCCTGGTCCTAGTAGATCACAATCTAGTGTCACGGAGGCCCTACCTACTTCTAGTGTAGTTTCCACTACTCCTTTGATTCTTGGCGGCCTTACTTTTGAAGAGTATCTATTAGTTTTTCAACAACAGAGCTCTCATGGTTCTCAACCCCTCCAATCTCTTGGTAATCCTTGATTCCATCACTATGATGGTGTTGTTAATCATGTTTATTAATTCCCGCATCATTATGATGTGTATTTTAATCTTGTTTATTTTCCTCCTATTAATCCTTATCAAGCTTTCTATGATCTTAATTAGACTGTTACTCATCTTGGACCTACCTTGCCTATGCAACCCTTTGGCTTGCAAGGACAACCCTAATTGGGACATCCTTCAGCTCAGCAAGGCCCTACCTTTAGGCCACATGGACAACGATATGGTCCACAAGGCCAACCTTCACAAGTTCAACCTTTGGTCCAACATGGCCAACCCTACAGTCCATTTGGTCAGCCTCATAATTAACCTGGGCCATATTATGCTCCTAGGGGGAAAAACTATCTACTACAGGGACAACTTTGGCATCACAACTGCTGCCACATGTTTCATATGGCCAGAATTTTGTGCCACAAGGATAACCCTACGCTCCTCCTCTAGGTCAACCTGGTTATCAGGGACAACCTAGTCCATTGCAACCATCGAGCCAACCTTTCCCACAAGGCCAATCCAGTGGCCCTCAGTACTCGGTTCAACCAGCTCATCAACCAATTAAACCTGCTCCTCAGCCAGTTCTACCTATCTATAGTCAGCCAGGTTTACCCGCTCAGCAGCCTACTCAACCTGCTCAGTCGGGTCTGCCTGCTCAACCGCAAGGTGCTTACTACCCTCAGGGTTCATATCAACCGGTATATAGTGCGCCCCAGGTTTATTACCCTCAAAATAAACTTTTATATCATCAACCTCAAATCCATGCTTACATTCCATAGCAGACTCCATACGCTACTCAGCATGGACCTCAGTGGTCTACTTCGACCTAATATCTTGGTCCTCAACCCCAGTATCAACCGAATTATCCTGCTTCTAACCCCTATGATCCGAATCCTCAGGGACAGAATGTATGGGGACAGAATCTCGCTCAGACTGGGTGGAATGTACACAAAGGTCCTTATCAAAGACCTCCAATTACTTTCAACACTCAATTGTCATTTCTTACTACGTTTGAATTACCTGATGTGTCAAAGTTAACAAACGATCCCATTCTTCATAACCCGTATTGGCCTCCGGTTCCAACCAAGATTCCTGGTGATTGTCCTAAATTTGAGGGAAATTCTGGCGAAGACCCCCAAGCGCATGTTATGACTTACCATTTATGGTGTTCCTCTAACTCTTGGGTTGACGATTCTATTCGACTCCATCTTTTCCAGCGAACTCTTACTGGTGCTGCTGCAAAGTGGTACATTGAGCTATATCATGGCGTCTTCCAAGACTTCAATTATTTAGAAATGGCATTGCTTACACATTTTCAGTTACCAGTCTGCTATGAGACTGGGACACACCTCCTCACTTCATTGAAAAAGGAACAAGCTACTCATATCTCGGATCATATTCATGAGTGGCGATGTCATCGTCGCATGATCAAATTTGAAATTCCTGATCAGCTTCTAACTCATTGTTTCACCACCTCCTTTGTCAATCAAATTTCCACAGACATAGCTATGGGGGCATGTGTAACCGAGGAAGAAGCCATTGCTTACACCCAGTACCTTGATCTTGTGTACTCTCAGTCTAGCGCAATATATGATATCTTTCCTGATGCTCCCAAACCTGGAACTTATAAACCACCAGTGACTCCATCCATCGATGGTATTATTGGTTCCATGTCTCAAACTTCTCAGAAGTCTTCTTCTTCAAAATCTAGGAAGCCGAATTCCTCTTCTTCCCATAATGTTGCTTCTCAGTCCACTTCGAATTTTGGTAAACCCATGGAAATTAATCCCATTTAGGCCAATACTACGGATAATGCTTCTAAATATAAAAAGAAGGGTAAAGGTAAGGCCAAAGCCGATACCCCAAAATAGGATTCTCTAAAACCTCGTACTGATGATTGTTCTCAACGCAAACCGAAGTACCCTTGTTTGATTTGTGATGATGAGCACTTCAACAAGAACTGTCCTAGACGATCTAAAGTGAGTATATTGCTCAAAGGCACCCAGGGAACTCCAACCATTCTTAAAGAACCCTTCCCATCTCAGTAGACTCAGATGGTAGAGCAACCTCAGTCCTCTACCCCATTTGTCTCTCAAGTGTTCATGATGAACGGTTCAACAACCGTTTCTATTGCTACTCGGTCGAAAGATTATACTGGATCCCATTAGGCCACGGGGAAGGAAATCGTTGATGGCCCTCCTCCTCTGCCTATTACTGGCCCTCTTGAAATTGAAAGACCCAATGTTGAATCCGTTGTGTGGCCACCTTCCAAAGGTGTACTCCACAAGTCTTCTTATAATCCCAATTCCCGTGCCACTCACCATTACAATATTGTTGACGATTTGGCTTAGGCGCCATCCATCATGTCCGCATTAGAAGTACTTTAGAGTTGTCCATCTCAGCGAAGAGCATTGTTATCTGCAATTGGTGGGATTGATCCTACTGATACTAGCCTTCTTGCTTTCGATTTAGAGAATTTCATTCCATGACTTCCGCATCAAATTGCGCTCATTATTCAAGTTATTATTAATGGTCTCAACATCCATAGAGAAGTTGTTGATGAAGGTGCATCAACCTATGTCATGTCATCTTCATTTTGGAAAGCTATCGGTTCTCCAGCCCTGAATTCATTTCCAAATTCCCTTGAAGTGTTTGATGGGAGAGAATAAAAATCTTTAGGTTTTCTCGCTAGTTTACCAATTAATTTGAAAGGGAAGATAGTTAATGTCGAGGTAGAATTCATTGATGCTAAACTAAATTGTAATCTTCTCCTCGGTCGCAGTTGGACTCATGCCATGTTATGTGTTCCATCCACTCTCTTTCGTGTTCTAAAATTTCCACGCGAAGGAAAGATTGTTACTATTGATCAATTTTCCTTCTTCACCTCTTCTGCCAATAACAACATTCCGTATGTGGATCAGATTACTAATCCATATGAGAGAGTAGGGCGGGGTCTTTTTAAAGATCCTACCCTCATGGGCATTTTTCCTCTTCCTCCACCAAACACTATTCAGATCCATATGATATCTCGGTCTGATGACCCATGGATTATTCCTTCACCTAAACAGATCGATTTCTTCAGAGATTTGATGCCTTTGAGTTGTGAACTCATCATAGCTTTGAAACCTTCGTCCTTTGATCGTGCTCCTTTGAGCATGTCTCTTGACATTTATTCTCAATCCCCTTGGCTTGGTGATTCAGATTCGCCTGATCCTTTGAAAGAAATGTTTCCCTCTGATGAAGCCATCATGGAAAAAATGTCTCTTGAGGATCTTTCATGGCACAATGATCATCATCGTTCCTCGTTCATGCCCCGCCTCGGGGCCATGTCTACTTGTCTCGATCATTTCGCATCTCAAGTTCCTTCTCCTCCACTTCAATTGCCTATTTTAACGCATGATGTCTTTACAGAAGGTAACTTGAGTAATATTACACAGACGATGCCTATTGACATTTTCGTTAAACCAAGAATCATCAAGAACATCCATATCGGAGTCACTTGTTCTTCTGATGAAGTACAAGTTTATACTAGCCTTTTTCGCAAATTATGTGATGTCTTTGCATGGTCATACGAAAAAATGCCCAGAATCGACCCTAGTATAGTGGTGCATGAAATATCTACTTACCCTGGCTCGAAGCTTGTTTGCTAGCATCTTCGTCCGGTGCACCCTAGAAAATCTACTGCCATTAAAGGTGAAGTTAATAAACTTCTGAGAGCTGGTTTCATTTATCCGATTCCTTTGACAGAATGGATCTCTAATATTGTTCTTGTAGATAAGAAATAGGGAACTATTCACGTCTACGTTGATTATCTGATATTAATCGAGCTTGTCCCAAGGATAATTATCCTACTCCTTTTATCGATAAAATCATTGATGACTGTGCCGCGAGTGAGATTTTTTTCCCTCGTGGACGGTTTTTCTGGTTATAATTAGATTAACGTTCTCCTAACTGATCAACATAAGACTGCCTTTATCTATCCTTGGGGTAATTTCGCATATAATAAGCTCCCTTTTGGCTTAAAGAATGTTGGGGCTACATTTCAGTGAGTGATGTTGTATGCTTTTCATGATATTCGTCACATCATTCAGCCTTATCTGGATGAACTTCCTACTCATTGAGCTAAGCGTATGGGCCATCCTAACAAGTGCGTCTTCTAAGCCGATTCCGGTAGACTCTTAGGTTTTATTGTGTCCAAAGGTGGAATTCACCTCGATCCACTCAAGATTCAGGCTATTATTAATCTCCCCTCTCCCTCCTCGTTACATTAGTTGTAGAGTTTTGAAGGTAAGGCTAATTTTCTGCATCGTTTTATACCTAACTATGAAAAAGTCGCTAGAGGATACACACGATTATTAAAGTAAGGCGTCCCAGTCTGTTGGGATGATATTGCTCAGAAATATTTTGAGGCCCTGAAGACGTTGCTTATCAACTCTCCTCTGTTGCATCCTCCTAACTATCATCGTCGTTTTTCCCTTTATTTAGCTACCGCTTTCAGCATGATTGCCATGGTTCTGGTACAAGACGATGATGACGGTAATGAGCATGTTATATATTACTTTTCTCTTAACCTTCTCGATCCTGAGACGTGCCATGCACATGTCAAGAAGTTAGTGTTAGTTGCGGTTCAAGAAGTTCAACATTTTCGTCATTATATTCTTCTGTGTACAGTGACTGTGATTTCCGATTGCAACCCCATGACCTATATATTGTCTCGACAATTGCTGGGGGGGGAATACTCGAAGTGGATTGTCATCCTCCAAGAGTTTGATTTGGAATTTACTACTGCCAAGTCGAAGAAATCACTATTCATTGTTGATTTGATCTGTTCCCTCCCCTTAGACTCTCCTCCATCTCGTTCTGAGGAATACAATATAGACAATATGTTTTTCTTGATTATCACCCTCGATCCATGGTACAGTGATATCATCGTTTATCTCAATACTTATACTTTCAGATCTGAGTTGACGAAGGATGCCCGCTGATGCATCCGTCATCAGTCGCAACCTTATCGTATAGTCGAGGATACACTCTATCATGTCGGAGTGGATTCCATTCTCCGTCGATTTTTTACTCTCGAGGAAGCTGAGAAATCCCTAAATGATTGTCACAGTGGTGCCTGTGGCGATCACATGTCTGTTTATGCCATTGCACAAAAGATTCTTCGTGCTGGCTATTTTTGGCCTTCTATCTTCAAAGTCTGCATTGTCACGGTTCGTAAATGTCATGATTTCTAGATTTATCAATGCAAGATGCATGTGCCACATGTACCTCTTCATCCTGTCATTACTGTTGGTCCCTTTGCAAAGTGAGGCATCGATTTTATGATGTGTAACCCTCACTTTGATGGGGTGCATGCTTATATTATCATAGTCGTGGACTACTTCACCAAATGGGCCAAAGCAATGCCTACACTTGCCGCTGACGGTAAGACAGCTGCTCAATTTATATTCAGTCACATCATTGAATTACGGATGAAAACTTCACCAAAAGAAGAACATCTCCTTTATTTAGAAAATTTGGATGAAACCCGTCGCTTTGCTACTCTGGTTATTGAAGCACAGAAAAATCTTGTCAAAGCTCATTTTGACCAATCAGTTTCCCCTCGGTCTTTCATTGAAGGAGATCTCGTCCTCCTGTACAACCAAGCTCATGATAAGATAGGGGCAGGAAAATTTCAACCCATGTGGCATGGGCCTTACATTATTAAACGTGTGTTTCAGAATGGGGCCTATGGGCTCATTGATTACGAAGCTCATCCTCGAGAACAACCCAGAAATGGGTTGTATCTCAAAAATATTATGCATGAGTCATTCATGCATGATTTGTGTACATAGGTGTTTTTTTCATTTTTGTACATGTTTTGATTTGGTATGTTTTGCGAGCATTTTCCTGATTATTGGTTCTTGCTTATTTGTGCAGATGTCTATTACCCCTTATGTCGGTTTCACAGATGGTGCTTCCCGTAGTACCAGGAATTTGTCTTCAACAGCCTGGGTAATCTATGATCCTGTTGGTGAGTTGATAGAACTCCAAGGTATTTGTCTAGGAAAAACTACAAATAATGTCGCTGAATATAGTGTTGTCCTTGAACTTTTAACCGAGGCAATCAATCTCGGAATACACGCATTGCTTGTAAATCTAGATTCACAGCTTGTTGTTCTATAGCTCAATGGTCATTATTTAGTCAGAAACCCATACATTTCGAGATTGTATTTACATATTCGTTTTTTAGAAAGACATTTTGATTTTATCACATATCAACATATTCCTAGATGAATGAATGCATTAACTGATACAGTGGCTAACATTGTATTAGATAGACATTTGCGTAATTTGTGAAATCATCATCATATGAAAATATCCATATAGGAAAATAGATGTATATATATATATATGTGTGTGTGTGTGTGTGTGTGTGTGTATGTATCTATGTATGGAGATATATATCACGTGTTTTCATTAGTGTGCATCATAAATTCAAAAAATATGTGTGTTTCTGTTACATCCTGAGACACCATGTCTCTCAAAATATGCAGATATAAAGCCTAAGGTGACTAATCGGCGTGATGCTCATGGTAGCATGTCATTTCCCATACGAGCCACCTCAGTAAGCGGTGAATGCGACTTGGCAACCTGACGGTATGTCTCTGGAAGGCACCAGGAACATCGTCAAATAGTGCATAGTCCGGGACTCCATGTGTGATCCCCTCTAGGTTGTGCATGATCTCCTCCTCCTCACCTCCCTCACCATGAGGGTCGAAATCGCGAGGGATTCACCTCGCTATCAGAGACATGCCTGTGGGTCTCTCTGGGCCAACATTTGCAAATGAATGGATTCAATTTCATAACATACATAGTTTTAAAAAAATTCATAACACTCATGAAAATTAAAAATGAGTCTTACCCAGATCTTCATCCCAATCCTCTTCCTCCGGGAGTGGGAGGTCCGGATCACCAGTGAAATCTATACCAGAGTAGGGCCAGTCCTCCATTACTATCAATTGTTGGTGCAGCCAATAAAAAAATTCCAGTCTTTAGGACATTTGTTGATCGCCCCCTACCCTTAGCATCAGAGCTGCCCATCGGGCCATCCGTGGTTCTCTCGCTGGTGGTGTTGGGACTATGACCTCCTAACGCTGAAAAATTGGTAGTCGTTCCAGGAAGAATGATACCAGGATAGACCCATAACGAAATTGCTTCAATTTGGTCTTATTACATTTTGTTAGCTGGCGTTTCATGTTTATTGTCATGGCCTCTGCCCAGTTGTAGATGGTCGGTGTCAAGTAGTCTATAGCAAGAAGCAACTGTGTGTTTCTTGCTTCGTGCGGTGCTTGCGATCCCGCAGCTCGTGTGATGGTATGTAGCACCACTTTTAGTGCCAAGTCTGGGATAGTCTAGATATCAACTTTCCCACTTCTTCTTCCCTTCCGTGCCCCTTGACATACCCTATCAATCACCATGGACATGTTCTCCATGCAAGGCCAGGTGCCCGTTAAGATTGGTGTTGCTCCCCTTTGTGACAATCCTATTATAAAGTAGATGTCAGAAACATCAATCTCAAGTTCCTCATCTCGAAGGATGAACTTTTCTTGGTTCTCATCCCATATGCTGATCAAATACTGTAGCAACTTTGGTTGAGCATGGAGACACAATGTCAAGAAGAACTTCTTCAGTCCACAGTCTCTGAGAGCTTCTGTGCATCCCTAATTTTCCATGGCAAGATCGTCCTCTTTGTTGTGTTGTCGTTCTTTCCATTTGATTACCATTTTTCCACTTTCTACCTGCAACCATGTCCATGTGCATAGCATTAGTCTTTTTTGAAGCTTGGATTTGTAAAAAACTGGGTATTTAACTTACTATTTTTTGCAGAAAATGGTCTACATGGTTGGCACAACTGTTTCCAAAATATCTGCGCCAATGGGCGCGCCCTAGTTCAGGAAAATGGGCGATTGGCGTGAGTCCATGCCTGAAACCTGCGCCAACCACCGTGCCCTAATATTTTCATTTCCTCCCCCATAAGTCAAAATTGGAAGTTGCACGCAATAAAAGATGACTTAAAATCAAAGGAGAGATATCAGCTCCTACCTGGAGCTGACGGATTTGAGATTGGTCTGTTGGATTGTTTGCTATCGTCGCTAGAAGATCACACTGTAAAATGGGTAACATTGCTCCACAAGAGGTAAAAAAGTGAAAAGTAATTATTTTTACCATTTTTGGCATTTTATAACTTTTCAAAACCCTGATTAGGTTTTAAAACATGTTTTTTGATTATTTTATTATATTATTTTCGAGAAATTGTTTTTACGTGTGTCTCTTGTGCAACAACACGTTTTCAGACCATAGTGATGAAGTAATGAGTTAAATTTTATACTTTTTCGGACTCGGTAAAAACATGAAAAATTCATGACTGGAGTCATCATTCAACTCTTTTCTAACTCTCTAAAATTGAAAATATTTCCGAGACTCTTGTCGTTTCAAACTCATTAAATGGCTGCGAAGCAATATCTACCTAGTATACGTTTACCACTTTTTCGAGCTTGGATAGATTATTTACGAAAAAGGAATACCTTAGCCTATCGCGACTAAGAGGTTCTTTCAGATATTGTTTTCTACCTTTTTGGATCTGAGGGACTATTCACGAAAAGGGCCATGATGGAGTTTTCTTTTCTGCCTTCTTTTTAAACTCTCTACACATGAAAAGATGTCGAGTTCTCCCTTTTGTCAGACTCATTAAAACCTGATGACATCGGACTTCATCACCATGACGTTACTTATTTCATCCTTCCTAGGGCTCGTAAAATGTATTAGGTTGGATTTGTACGAAGGAAAAACTTACAGCACAAGCATATGTTATCCCCTTCAAGCTTGTTTTAAAAAATAATTGGGGTACTCGCCAAAAATGGTGGGGGGAAATGGAACCAAGTTTTAGTTATGTTGGCAATATGTTTCTCTTGAAAATGGCACTTTTCTGCATTCGTGTCGGGTTGGGGACATCTCATTTTGTCACTTTTGCCTCCATGGGTTTGGGTAATCTCTTTTGACCTCTCATCTATTATTTTCCACGTCATCATGACCTCGGATCCTTTTATGTCAAATACTGTTGAATCCAATGTCGTGTCGTTGATATGTTCAAGAGAAGTTTTCCTCTACAGTTTTGAACCTCCCTTTGGTTCCTTGTTGGTCCTGATTCACTATTATCATGTTCCTCTATCTCGTGTCGATGATGTGGGAAACATTATGGCCCACCTTCGATCGGGTCACTTCTTGTCGACTTCAGCGCATTTTCCAGGAATTTGATCTAGAGACTCCCTTCTGGTACCTTGAAGCCTGCATTCCTCAATGGCAGGTTCTTCGCATTCGACGCAAGGTCCACCTCATTGGCCTTCGATCGAGTGAGTCTGTGGGTGTTCGACGCCAGATCACTATTCACATTCTGTGGATTGTACTGGTTGTACCTTGAGAGCCATTATCATTATTGGTGGTTTCTCTCTTTCCTGTTAATAACTTTCATCATTGGCTGGTAATCAGGTGATTTTCTTGCATGTTTGACTTCAGCCTATATATTTTCATGCTTAAGTTTGTACTTGTTCGGGTCGAGATGGAGCGCAAGACCTTGTTTTTTTGTCTCATAAAATCTAGGCTGTAGATTTTTGTGGATTATCATGACTCATTGCATGACTCTTTTAATCGGATGGCTGTGACCATAACTGAGTATATTTGTTGATCCTTACTACTGGATGGTTGCATCCATACCTCGGATCTCAATTTTTATACACTCTATTATATATGGCTACGCCCATACCACATTTTCATGTATCATAGATATCAGTAGTATTTGTAATTGTAGGTTTTTTGACAACGGTGTTTGGTTCGAACCCATTCTCATAAATCATTTCACCCCTCCCTCTCCTTTGGACCTCATGCTTTAGGGGGCATCTGTTACACAACATTTTTTCACTGTCCCTACAATCCCCATCTTTCCCATTGGAGGGTCATTTCCATGATCAATAAGCAATGTCATGCCTTGAAAATACCATCATTGTATTCCTTTACATGAGAGTAATATTCCTTCTATTGAGAATTCCCTGAGCAGAGACTCAAAAACCCTTGTTTTTGCCTTGGCACGAGTAGTTAGTTATGCCCTTGTGCCGAAGAAGAATATTAACACTAGGCCCCGCACCAATTAGCGCTCTGTCCTAGTTAGCCACTCGCACCGAGCTATTTATGGAATGTTTTTTAAAAATAGAGGCGGAGATTCCACTCCAACAACTTTGAGGATGAATCATTGGGAGTGGTTATACTGATAAACCATGGACTTCCTCCTTTGTTTTATGGTTTCCACCTCTTAGGGGAACCTCCTAAAGGATAGGCCTCCCTCCCACCTTTGTAGGGATCCTAACCTCCTCCTTTTCCTCTATAAAAAGAAGCTATCTCTCTTTGCATAAGCTGACTAAACTTGGAGAATTGAACATACTATAGCAGAACTACTGAAGAGACAGAATAAGAAGGAATAACGTTGAGAGAGCTTGAGTCCATGCCTTCTGAGAGAGCTTGAGTCCATGCCTTCATCCCGTCCTAACTCCCTGATGAAAATTTGAAACACGCTTGCTGAACCCCGCTCGAGGAGACAGCGACGTCAAAGCATTGGTTGTAACTCTTCCTTATATCAATACATATACGTGACTATTGTTTGGTTCCCATTTTGTATTATGTTATATGTTCAATGCAATATTCTTAACCCTCTTTAACTAGCTAGTATTTATGAGTGAAATTATTGTGTCGTATGTTGTTCTTGTCTAATGTTTTATGTGCAGGTATCCGAGCATGACTGCGGAAGGATTGTGACTTGCCAAGGCAGGAGCGAGAGGCCACCACCACTACATCAATGATGACAATGTTGGACTCTAGGTAGGTTGATCTACCATGTCCTATTTTCATTCAATAATTAAGAATCAACACTCTAGCATGTCTCTTTGTTTCTAGACCCACTCTAAGGCTAGAGGGATCATCTCTGTCTGCAGAGAGGATTCACCTGCTTAACAGTGGAGAAAATGGATAGGAAACCTAGGATAGGTTCATCTACCCATTCATCATAATAGTATCATATCAAACATGAAAGCATGGAGATGATTTTTTTAGCATGATTTGGAAACATAGATGAGGAATAGGGTGGATTTTTCTTTGTTAATTTGACATTTTTGGGCAGAAATATTTCAAAAAAAAATTCTCTTTAGGAAAAGGTTAATTTTTGGTACAGGTCATTCAAGGCTTCCACTGAGGAAGGGGTACTGGAACTGCTTTAGGAGATATGGAAAATTTGATTGGTGGTTTCAGGGGTAATTGTGAACAAAACCAATCCAGTGTGGGCTATGATGGCCCTCTAGATGGGTAAATAACAAGCATGGAATCTATGGATAAACTCTCGGAAATAGTAGGTCTGAGGAAAAACATGTAGGGGAAAATTGGTTTCCTAGAGTCCAATTTCATCACTCTAGTCTATATGGTTGTCTTCTAGCCAACAATGCAATTTGAATAGGTTGAATTCACAATTTGGTTTTTCAATCTTGTAGTCTTTTTCAGTAAGAGGGACGTGGTCGAGATCAATGGTGGGGGGGATCATAGGATTATTTCAATTATCCCTATTCTTTTTCTTTGGAGGCATTTTGATAATTGAGATTTTAGGAAGAATGGAGGTGAAAGTGGGAGGTTGCCGGGAGTTAGCTGACAATTGACTACTGGTGAAAAGGATGGTTGATTATTTGCGAGGTCTAATTTATTTTCCTGGCTTTCAAATTATTTTCATGTGCAAGGAAAAATTAGAACGAGAAGAAGTGAATCGAATGAATGAAAATTCATGAAAATGGTGTAAAAAGAGTGAATAAGGAGGTTTTTATTGTAACAGTAGATGTATGTTGGGGGTGTGGGACTATTACGAATCGCAAACGGTAACCCTGAGAGAATTATATCCATAACGTATATGCGAGGTGTCATAAACGGAGTGGTGGTGAGGGCGCGAGGGGGAGGGGTTCGAAAAGGTGAGGCATTGACACATAACCCTCGGATCGGCAAAGGCCAAACCGCTTTTCATACCCCTCCTCCATCGATAAAGTCAAGACTGGCATAGGGGTGAAAGGAGTTATGATTCGTTGATCTGAGATGATAGTAATCTGACGGTTGGATTGAGTGCGGTACCTACCACTTCATTATAGAGCCTTTTTGTCTTTTGTGGACTTTATTGCATATGCTTTAAAACATTGGATACAAAAATTTAGTTCTTTAAACTTTAGATAAAACATACAATTCGCCTCAACTTTGGATAAGCCTATGTATAATTTAAACATAAATCATTACATTTGAACCTTTTTCATCCCCATTTTCTCCTAACGTAAGACTAATTTTAAATAACAAAGGGTGCATTTAAATGGGAAACCCCTGGTTTTATTTTCTCTAAAAGGGGAAATCATATATTATAATCCTACCTACTCATTTTGTTTCATTCATCTAGCTTAAACAATTGGATCATTTTCCTTACCTACCTAGCTATTTTAGCCAAGATTAAATGGTTTGGCTAAATTATTTCTCTAACCTAATAACAACAATTTAAATACGTTAGACCATGATTACACTGTATGATCTAAACAAAACGTATGGTTGTGGCATTAAAACAAGCTACACACACCATTCTGCCTTTTTCTTTAAAACAAACTGTTTTCTAGTAGAGGCATTTGAATTTGCATCACTTTCATATTTATTTTTATTTTTATGGGGTTCTTTCATCATCATTTTTTTATTTTTTTATTCTATTTTTTCTTTTCATATACCCTCTTTTCATTTTTTTACTTATATATATATACATATATTGGAAATCATTTGCAAAAACAAATATAATTTACCATTTCATATGACTAAGAGAAAATGTTCAATCACCTTGTTATCCTATGAATTATAGGACCCTAACAGGTTGATTGCTAAAATTTAGAAATATAGTTGAGTTATTGTTATTTGAACTCAATTAACTAAGCTCTAGTCATTAGTTGAGTCATTTGAAGCTCAATTGAGTAGTTATGATTGTTGTTAACTCACTAATCTCTCAACATTAGATGCACAACAGTTATCCCAGTGGAAGAAGGATACCACAAAATCCAGGAGGATCATCTTAAATGGTGTGAGAGAACACATAGTCTTGAATTTACATGGCAATGAGACTCCATTTGATATGTGGAATACCCTCATTGAGCTATTCGAAAATGGCAGTGATGCTAGGAACTTGTCATTGAGGGATAAGCTCAAAAACATTTGCATGTAGAAAAACGAAACTATTCCACATTACCTCTCTAGATTCACTAAGTGTGATGAGCTTGGAGGAGTTGGAGAAAATATGTCATCTTCAGAGCTACCAAAATCTTGGCACAACTACCACGACTTTATAAATGGAAGGGACAAAAATCCAAATTGGGAGATAATTTGATCATATTTGGTGCAGGAAGAAATTTGAAGGAACACCAGAGATGGAGTAACTTCCAAAGATGAAGAGGAAGAGGAATTTTCTCTAGTTGGAAAAGGAAAGAATGTGAAGGGAAAGAAGGCCCTAGATGAGCTAGATGGAAAGAAGAAGGACATAAGAAAAATAAAAAAATTTCACTACCATGAATATGGACACTGTGACACCAACTGTCCGCACAAGAAATCTAGCAAGGATCCTGCAGGATGAGCAAGAGGAGATGATTTGGAATCTCAATTCGAGTCATATTTCACCCTCTTTTCTTGAATGGAAGTCACAATAAGAGGGATTTATTGGTACTTATATTCTAGTGCCTCATACCATATGAGAGGAAACAACAAATTCTTTAGTAAACTAGAGGAGAAGGATCTCTAGATGCACATAGAACTTGGGGATGATAGGAGGTACAGTACCAAATGAATTGGAATTTTAACCTTTAAGAGATATTCAAGCTTCCATATTCATATGAAAGATGTCATGTATGTACCTATGTTGAAGAAGAACTTAATCTTTGTAGTTGTATTGGAGGATAGATGCTATGATGTTGTTTTCAGTAAGGGGAAGGCTACTGGGAAAGTGAAACAGATTGGAGTTAGAGTGAAAAATATCTACAAGATAGAGGTATACTTCTCCACACATGTAGCTATACCTCCAGGAGTGAGGTGGGGTGATGTAGAGTCTTAGTCCCAAAGTTGAAAAAATTAGGCAAGATCCATAGGAGATTAGTAGCAGTTGCAGTATACTTTCATCATGGATCATTACCTTGTTATAGGGGAAAACAATATTTAGTAGCAAGAGAAGCAGTGACATTTCGTCCATTCATATGTTGAGGAGCACAGATTAGTGTTCATAGTAGCACATGAGGCACAATAAAGAATCAACAATGATATAGTTTCCCCAGTAGAACATTGTAGAGACAGAGGCAATTCAGTATTTTGGATGCTTATAAGTTGTAGTTGTTGCAATAGCAACAACAACATTGAGTGTTAATTCTATAGTACATTCCAAGGAGCTATATTAGGGTTGTGTAGATCCATTTTCCTGCTAAGAGGGAGTGTTGAAATTGTATCAATAAAAGGCTTCATTTGACTTGTGCCTTAGTCAAATGGATACATTTTATTTTCCAAATCAGTAGGATGACTTGGATTGCCATTAGCTTGAATGACATGGTCTTGTCACCTAGTTAAGTTAGTTTATTCGAGTTATGGGATAGAAGTCGACTTGTGCATGGGTTGGTTGCTAAAATTTATCAATCTAGTTGAGTTATTTATATTTGAACACAGTTAATTAATCTCTAGTCATTAGTTGAGTCATATGAAGGTCAGTTGAGTAGTTATGATTGTTTTTAACACACCGATATCTAAGTTAACTACTTAATCAGCTAAAAATAGACACAAGCATGCATGGAATTCAAATATCATAGTTGAAGTGGAGGACAATAAATGTATGTATTTATATTTATATACTATTGAGTGTACAATTATTTTGCACTTAGCGAATGATCAATTCCTCATGCTATTGTGCAAGTTAATAGGGAATACTCCTAGTTTTTAAGTGCTAATTCCTCAAGGATTGCACAAGGAAATAGGAGGTTGGTTGAAGCTTGAATTGGCTAAGTGTTGTCCAAAGCAAGTCAGGAAGCAAGAGAATAAGATTACAGTGCAGGGTGTGCTTTAGAGTTTAAGCAAGGCATTGTAATTTTATCTCTTTTCATCATAATTAATGCAAAGAAGCGGCGGGGTTTTTCCTAGCTGGGTTCCTCTGTAAAGAATTGGGTTCTTGTGGTTTTGATGGTTGCATTTCATTTCATGTGTATCTAAATTGTGATTTCCATTTCTCAAAATAATAGAGTAAATTTTTAATCTCTTGATTTCAGTTTCATTTCATCAGTAGTATCAAATTTCTGTTAATTTATACATATTATGATCATGAAGAGTCTGAAGAAAAAATCGAAGTAAATTCCATAGTTCCATGCCAAAAACCAACTGTAGAGACACGTGCATAAAACCATCAAATTCCATTAGTAAGACATAATAACTAGAGAGAGGGGAGAGGAGTTTTCCTATGGAAAGGCGACATTAGGAGAAAAGACATTGAGTACGAGAGCATTAATAATTTTAGGTGCTTAATTCAACTCCTCACAATAAGTGTCTGAGTCTGTGACCACATATTTCTCCACCTTGCGAACTTTTCCACAGTTTCATCCCATATGAAGTGAATGTTCCAAATAATTCGCTTGATGTCCTCATGTCCTGCAAACAATTTATTGTTGTCTACCTTCTTGTCTCGAAGAACCATATAGAGTAGTGTTTCTATCTGTTGGTGCATTGTGAGTGAGTGAATGAAGTGGAGCCTAGACTTCTTCAATTTCCCTGGGTAAGGAATCTAGTTAAGGTGCCTACCTCCGACCTCATAATCAAAGAAATATTTCTAGTCACCAAACTCCTTTGAATCTAAGAGGAGAATCTCCTTCCTAAATTTAGGAGGGACCGAGTTAAAGTAGCTTTCCATTGATTCCAATTCAAACAACTAGCAATAAGAGGAAGATGAGCCAGTTGAACCACCTTGATGACTAGGCTTTCTTTGTCGAGGAACCATAATACCAAAGTGAAAGGATTGATACAATGAATGAACATAAAACTGAGGTGCACATGGAAGGAGATAAATTTTCAAGTAGGAGGTAGCTGACTCAACAAGAATGGCACCATCAACAAACGAATAAATAAGGGAAAGTGACTTTTTTTTAGGAATCATAAGTAGGGAGACTTCCTAGAATTCTAACAAGTCTACCAATGCTAACACTGACTATATCCTGATTTGTGAGAGATAGAGAAAGTGGAAAACCAAAGACCTTGACAAATTTATGGTACTAAACGAAAAAATAACAGCATCAGAACCAAGTGGAAAAGGTATCTAGGTACCAAACGCCACAAACAAGAATTGCACAATTAAAGGAAATGTTGGCATAATCAGGACATTCAAGCGATGAGGTGGGTAGAATTGCCATTAGTTCAAAGGATGGACCAGTCCATGTATTGTGAAGAAAGAGGACAAAAATCATTGACCCTTACCTGAACTCCCAAAGCAATAGAGATAGTACCGAAATGATTTCTTCATAAACAACGGACAAAAACTATAATAAAGATGATAATAGTAAGGAAATAAACCTCCCTCAAATCCTATGGATATCGATGACTAGAACCAAGGGCCACACAATGAGGAGAATCCTTCTTCACCAGCACAGATAACATAACTACCTTTCAACCCTATGAAAATTCCCATTCATTTATAAAGTGGCATCAACATGAGAGGACCCAATATTTGAAGGTGATTACCAGAGTCTGCGAGGTTGAAGGAAGGATATGTGTACGACTAGCACACCCTTTGAAGACCACAAACCTCTGATAAATCATACACCCATGAATGAGCATTATGCACTGCATGTCAGGATATCCTCCAACCATAGCCAATACGCCATGTAAAAGCCTAACCATATCAATCGTTAAATTATGATCTCACATAGTAAAGAGAATTTCATACTACATTATAAATGCTACCACCTGCTATCATTTAAAATGACAAGACTAGAGTAGGTGATCCCAACATTATGAGTTGCAAATGTGCCACATGAGTACCAAGAGGTGACAGATGTAGGGTGTGGCTCCTATTCCAAAGGTCGCCAACCCATGCTCCATTTGTATGTTTGGCATGTTAATCATGCTTCCTGTTATTAGTACATTTTTTTAATTAGGTAACTGGTTTAAATCTTATGGGTAGGGGTTGAGAGTGTAAGCCCTATGTAACAGTTAAAATTGTCTTGTGAAGCAACTAGACTTGACCAAGCCTTACACAATCTTGCCTTACACAATCTTGATGACAACTTCTCATAGAAAAATCATATTGTTTGTCATCAAATAATCAGTTTTATATATACAAGATTTAAGCATAATAATAAAGAAACAAGTTATATATATAAAATATTAATTTCAAAATTATATTAAATAAATTTTAAAATGTTTTATAGCAATAATAATAACAATTTTATTAAAATTTATATATTTAAATATTAAATTTAATAATTTAAGATTAATTAAATTATATATTAATTCATTCTTATATCATTAATAATATAAAAAGAAATTTATTTATTTTTATAAGTTTGGCAATACTACATATTCATCATATAAATGAGTGACTTCACATCAAAAAGTGCCTTAATAGAACACCCAATCATGTCTATCCAAAAACCCATAAATAATATATATATCTATATATATATATAATAAATTATTATTTAATATTAAAATATTTATAAATTTAAATAGCATATTTTATAATTTTAAAATACAAATCTCAACTTCCTATTGTATCAGATATGTATGATTCCCTTACCAAACACTGACGTAGCCCCTCATATCATAACTATGATCATTTTTTGACTTCAAATGCACCGAATATAATATATTATTATTTCAGCTCATGCAGACAAATGATAACCTTTTTAATTAAAATTTATGGAATATATTAAATTTTTTTTTCTTATATAAATGAGTTGTTTTTACTGTGATTTTTTGGAAAAAAAATTGGTAGTTTTTTAGATATAATTACTCTAAAATTTGGGAGGACTCGGGAATTTATTGAAATAACAAGTTTGATGGGTAACCATTATTTTTTTTTCTTATATAAATGAGTTGTTTTTACTGTGATTTTTTGGAAAAAAATTTGGTAGTTTTTTTAGGTATAATTTCTCTAAAATTTGGGAGGGATTTATTGAAATAACAAGTTTGATGGGTAACCACTGCACAATCGAAGTACTTTAGAAGTTTTTCAAGGTGTTGAATCTATATATACAATTAAAAAAATAGTTTAAATAACACAAATCAAGATTTCACCTCAAATTTTTCAGTGAGATAGACACTTAAATCTCCAAAAAATCAAATTAAAGACAACTCCTTACATAAATGATAGCAGTACATACATAGTGGTTTAATAAATTGATTTTAAATCTCATAAAAATAGTTAAATCAGCAATATCTACTAATCAAAATTTAAATAATCAAATTTTTAAAATTTTAAAATTAATTTTTAATTTCTAAAAAAACTAAATCTAATATTAATTTTACAAAAATTTTAATAAACTTTTACAAATAATTTTAAAAGATTCAAAACATTGAATCAAACTAATTAAATATGCTGTCTTTTCGAAAATATAATAATAATAAAAACATTTTTTTTTTTTTTTTCAGAAGAAAAAAACGTTGACTTTAATAAACTTTGCAACACTCGTAGATTCAAAACATTAACCAAACGAAGAAGAAAGGCTCTTTCGAAAATATAATAGTCAAAAACATATATTAATCGCAATTAATATGATGATTTATTATATTATACCATGAAGTTAATATATATATATAACATTTATTCAACGAACTTTTATCTTTTTTGATATATCACAATGATATAGGATTTATGATAAGGAAATTATATTCACAATCTGAATGTGATTTATAGATATGAACACCAACTTGGTCAAGTCTTATTAAATTTTTGAATTTAAATTAATTTAATATCATAAAATACTAATTTTGGTCAGCATAGTCTTAGTAAACTTCTGGAATTTAAATTAATTTAATATTATAAAATACTAATTAAATGCTAAATATTCCAATTGGATAAAATTACCCACATATGTATATATTCGTAAATTAAAGAATCTATTCTTCACTGTATCGTGGTCTCACTTTAAAATCTTTCCATAATATGGTGGTCCTCATAGTGGCAAACATCTAAATGGGTTCTAATTGGGATATTATTTTTTAATATTTGTGGGATATGAATGTAACTCTACTTACCCGTGGTTCTCTTTCAAAGTGCCAAACATCGCAATGATGTTATAAGTGATGGGGGCAAGGAAAAAAAAAGTGATAGTGGAAAGGTCTTAAACGACCATGGGCAGGTATACTTGGATTTCATTTGGGAATTCCATCATGATCAATCATATTTTTAACGTAAGGTAAAAAGGATTTTATATTACTGTATTAAAGGGTTGTATATTAGTGTATTAATATTAATATAAAATTATGGATATTTTTTAATATAAATTTAAAACAAAAATTTTAATATTAAAACAAAAATTATATAAAATTTTAAAAGTTAAATAAAATAAAATTAATTAGTTTTTTTCCTTGTGATAAATCATTTTGGGAGAAAAAAATTTTAAAGCAATAAAATATTATTATTTTTTTAATTTTATTTTCTTTTCATAATTCCTTCTTCTTGATATATATCCACTTTAAAAAGCTATAGGTTTCGAACTCATTATTGTGAGTATAGGTTGTGAGGGTTATAGGGAGGGAGGTGAGGTAAAGTGGGAGGGGAATATTAAGAGGGGAGAGGGAGGAGGTGTGGAAGATTAGGAGTTGGGGGTTTCATTCGACCAGGAGGACGAGGAGGAGTAGAGCATTGGAAAATTGTGAAAAATATTTTTGCTTACTTTTTGTTAATATATTATTTAACGTTTTTTTTATTAAAGGTTACTTTTAAGATAGTTTTTTTTTGTTTTTTTTTGTGTTAAATTTACTTGGAATTTGGGAGGGATTGGTTTAAATATAAATATTAAGTTTGAGATGTATAATATGCATAATCAAAGTGTCCTTTTTATGATATTAGTTGGCAAGGCTATGATTTCAATTAGGTCATATTTTTAATTCAAACAATAAAATTCATGTTACTAAAAGCATTAATTTTTATGTTATATATCATTTTTTATGCTATGCTTTGTTTGCAATGGTAATCAGTTGTTAAGTAAGTTGATTTCAAACAAGTCGTATTTTTAACCACCCCAAAATGGATGATATTGATAACTCCTTTTGTTTTAAACATAGGTAAAAATAGTCACTAAATGTGAACTAAAATAAAAATTAAAAACTATGAAGATATATTGTTAAAATGATAACTTCATTTTATAGGAAAGTAATATCTCTTTTCTCATTATGACCAGTCTTCATTACCTTATACACGATATTTCTTTATCTAACTTTATTTTCCTAACAAGAAATTCCATAAAAACATGATTACGTCTGCATACATCTTTGTGGCATTTAAAATAGTGATCTCGAAACCCATAAATTTATTAAAATCTAAAATCTCATCATTTCAAATGTAATCATATTAATTACAATAAAGAAAAACAGAAATATATATTCACACAATACATTTTAATAATGTAGTTAAACACATATAAGTATATATTCATATATAAATATGATTTAAGAATATCATATTTTTATGTTACGTATTTCTTCACAATAAATTTCAAAGTCTAATAATACTTTTATTTGACTTTTTAAACAATGTTCTTTTTAACTGAACACAATCTTAAGTATATATCTTTTTATTTATTAAACCAACATAGATTCATCTTAATCACGGAACTACCAAGAGTCAAGAGAGATCAAATATCATTATATGCGAACCTCTTTTTAGAATGAAAAGCTTTAAAAGAGAATTACACCTAAATAGATTTAATCTCTTTTAGTGCTAGATAAATCTGTGATTAAGATGGATCCATAGTAGTTTTTTTGTATCTCTATATATAATGTGTAATTTTTCATTGTTTAAATTGTATTTTTAAATAATATTTTATATTAAAAATTGAATGAGTTAAGCATTTTCCTCTTAGTAAGAAGTAATTGTTTATTTTATACATATTTAATAGAAAAATATATTATTTAATATAGACATCGAAATATTTTGGTGTTTACTACATCTTTTTCATCCTGGATTATAATATGAACAATGAACCAAGTGATAACAATGAGAATGAGATTATTGATGTTTTGTAATGATTTTAATTCAAACTAAGTAAATATGTATAATCATTTATGTTTTTATTACAGTCAACAATGTTTTTTTATTTAAATTATTTTTTTAAGAGACATGTGTCAACTCTAAATTGAACATGGATAGAATTACACATCACTCTCATACTAGGATGTGGAATGAGCCTTTTGACTCAATAATCCCTCATAAATACTATGAAGTATTTGTTTGCTTTATCCCTCATAAATACTATGAAGTATTTGTTTACTATATAGTTACTTCAAAAACACAATATAAGTAAAGAGACCATTTGAATTCTTAATGACACATCTGCTTCAGCATTCAAATTCTTAAGAAAGACAACCATGTGAGGTATTGGAGCGAAATTTTTGAAATTCTGAAATTATCACATTATTTTCATCAATTTGCAATTAACGTTGAGATAATGTCGATAAGGTTAAGTATGTTTTTCATGGACTTTATATGCAAGAAATGTGTTAAAAATGTTTTGAAATCAAAGAATAAGTTGTAAAAGCCAAAGTAGTTATGTGAAGGAATCCAATCACTCACGATGTAAAATCCAAAAAATATGTCTTTGAAGCGGCTTATGGCCACTATGAGTAGATATTTCTAGATGGATTTATTCATCTTGGACCAAGAAGTGCAAGGTTATATTATCCTCAAAAGTTGTTTTATAGTGTTTTTCGTTGAACGTGAAGATTACTAGAATGCTATAACTAGTGGGCCCTAGTTATGGGGTAAAGTCGATTTGTTCATAATCTCTTGGTTTCTGGATTTTGACCCCTCTACAACAACCATTTCCAAACTTCCAATATGGGTTTGGATTCCTAATCTACCTGCCCACCTTTGACACTTTTCAATTTGTAAGGCCATAGGAAACTCCTTGGGACATTTTCTAGCCATAGATCCCTCTCGTGGGTAGTTTGGCCTATACACCTATGGAAAAATTTGTGTGGAAATTGACATTATAAAAGCATTGCTAGATCAAATAAATTTTAAAATCATGGATTATCATTGGACCTAATCTTTGGATTACAAGAATACTACATTTTGTTGCCGTGCTTGTCTTCAAACTAACCATTTACAAAGTATTTTTCCTCTATCAAATTCCAACAAGAAATGACACAATAGAACTTCTAAATCTAAAAGTTGGAAACCTTGTGACCTACCCCCTATGTAGGGTGAGACTACTTCTATTTTTTACTAAGAGGATGAGGGCATCGAAGATGATATGATTTTGGGGGATCAAGATTAGACTATTCATTAGACACATTAGGAATAAATAGGGAGCCTAGTTCCCCTAGCAAGTAGGAATTTGGTAAATAAAGATGTTTCTTTAGGTGTTTTGAAGTGTGTTCATGAATCTCCTTCAGCTCTCAATAATAATCTGTCATTGCTTTGGTAAATTCACATCCTATAAGTTGGACCAAGGATATGAGAAAAAAAGAAAAGAAAAGTTTCTCAAAAGACTGGTCCCCAAGTTAAATGATTCTATTGTTATTATCAACTCTATTATCTTATTATTCTCTCATACATTTCAGCAAAGATCCTTCCCTAGTTAGACATTGACATTAGCTCTATAAACCTTAGTATAATAATTTTTTGTACTCATCACTCATAATAAATGAGTAGACCAATTTACAAAAATGTTGGAAAATTGTATTATGAGAGAGACCTAAAATATATATTCCATTTTTATTATCGCTGAAATAGATTTAATATTATAAAATACTACATTGGTTTATGGTAAACTCTCTTATAATTATAATCGTAGAAAAGTTGATAATGAACCCCGCCTCCATGTCATCGTGGTCCCACTTTAAATCTTACAATTTTGAAGCGGGATATTACGTTAACATTCGTGGAACAAGGAATTGAGCACTACGTTATTTCAAAGTGGGAAACATTAATGTGCGGTCATAGCTGGGATATTATTTTTTAATATTTGTGGAATTATCATGGTCCTCTTTCATAATGCCGAACATCGCAATGATTAAGGAATCGTGTTGCTGTATTGCGCAGCCCAAAATTGTTAATATATTCATAACGCAGGGATGAGCGGCGCAGCAATTCCGTAGATGATAAGCCTAGGTTGTTTAATACTCGAGAATTGCCGAGGGATTACGAGTAGTTGGTCACTCCGAGACAGCTCCTCTTATTGAGTTTAAGATATTAATTAAGAAACATGGTTGAGATTAAGATAGTAATACTTCTATTAATCAGCGATCATTTTCCTTTAGTTATTTATAGGTTTACAAGTTCTACGTAATGTAGTTATTTTAAAAGGTTCAGCAGTTTGGTGTTGGTAGAAGGCATAGTTGAACATTTAAATTTTTACTAAATAAGAACATTAATACATAATAAAATGTTAACCAAAATAAAATTAAAAGTTTAAAACATATAACAGACAAATATTTTCTTAGACTTTTCAAATACATACATTTTAGCTTTGTGAATTATTATAGAAAGAATTTTCAACTTCTGAGAATTTATTTTGGGTGGATCATAATTAAATGAAGAACAAAACATGAATTATAGAGAGATGTGAGGAGCACGTGTTTGGAAAGTAATGGCCACCAAGAGTATAATGAAGGAGCTTTAAAAGTGATAGATGAATCTGTTGTCATTCTGTAGTAGTTTTGGACCCATAAGAGATGATATGTATCACTGGCAGCTAGATGTTATGGGGCAGGATGACAATGCATTTAGTGTGGGAGTTTTAAGAATAATCCATTTGGATTACCCATTCAAGCCTCCGAAAGATACTTTCGAGACGAAGGCTTATCATCTAAACATAAACCCGAGTGGTAACTTTTGTCTTTTGAGATTTTGAAGGACAACTCGTGCCCTACATTAACAAATTCCAAGTGATAGACACGACGATGTTGAATATGCTATGACGTAAATGGCTCTTAAAGTCATATGATAATTATTCAAAAGTCATAAAATGGTTTAATATATTATTATTTTTCTACATTGGGAATTTTTGAATCAACATACCAACATATTTGAAACATTATCTAAGTCTATTTTGTAATTTGTGTGGAAAAGTTTCCATGTTAGAAGCAAAGGAAGAATATATATACAATATTGGGATATAGGGAAAGATATTTTATAGGTAAAATAACCAAAAAAAAATAAAAAAATATCTTGCATGTTTGATGGATACATTTAGGGTATATATATATATTAATTTAACATAATAATAATATAAAATATTAATTAACAATAAATAAATATTTATATAATATTATATTATAATATTATGTTATTGAATATAATATTCTAATATCATAATAATAAATATTTTCACCAAATGAATAGGGTAAAGCATATGCAAGGTTTTAATTTTATTTGGCATTGTATAACTAGTATATATTTTGGAAATTTTGGCTGAAATTTGGTGAAACAATTTTTTGTTAAATACTGATCTTTTGTTGTTTAAAATGGACTTTTGACTACAATTATGGTTTCTACACCCTAAAAACCCCGTGGGGACACTCAAATTATGAAGATTTTACAACTCACACTTTTTGGGCCAATTCAACCAGAAAATATGTCGGAAAAAGCTCCAAAACATATAGCAACTATACTACGACATTCAATTTTAGATTAATTTGACATTAATATTTCACTTTTGTATTGAAATAGATGTATTTATTTTAGTGTAGATGTTAATTTCTAATGCCATTTCATTGATTGCACTAGATGCATTGATTTCAATGTAGGCATTGATTTCTAATCCTATTTGATTATTTGCATTAAATGCATTGAATTTCGTGTATGCACAAAGTAATTATTTTTGAAGTGCATTTGTGTTACAATAATCATTAGGTTACATCTATAGTAAATAGAAATGAACAACAAAGAGAAATTTGACATAGAAAGGAATAAAAAACGATAGTTGAGGAGTGTCAACAAGAAATGGACAAACAAATATAGTGACAACAAATGACAATTGAACAACAAAAAGATCAGATGAAAGAAAAAATTGAACAAAAACAAGTATATCAAACAGAATATCAAAGATCATATCGATAAAGAAGTTCATAACAAACGACAATTGAAGAGTGTCAATAGAAAATAATAAAGCCAAATGCACAACAAAGAGGAAATAAAGAAAAGAAGGCAAGGGAAATGACAATTTAAGAGCATGAAGAAAAAAAGAATTGAAAATATAACAGACAAAGAGCATACCAATAAAGAAATGAATATTCAACCAACTCAGTCATAGTACAATATGTAGAAGAAAATCCTATGAAAAAAATAAATTTAAAAGATATATATGCCCAAGCTCAACCTGTAACTCTTGCTAATATTAATATTGCACATCAAAAGTTTCATGATAGGATTTCTTGATTAGCTCAAGTGCAAATGTGGCATGTGTGTGAGGAGCTATATGCAGGAATTTAGGTATCGAGTACAAACATATGTCTACTGTGAATGATACATAGAAAATAAGGAACACGCCAGATTAATCTTTGACATATTTAGCATATTTAAAATGATCATATTAATCATGTATGTTTGACAGATATTGTGTGGATGTGCATCACTCAAACCATACTATATTCATATGTTGATGGTGTTGGAAATCCGTCAACCAAGGGGGTCTCCCCGATGTGAAATCCAATCACACTGTTTGGAGTAGGAGCCCCATATGGAGTATCGACCTAGATACCATCACTCTAAGGTTTTACCTGGTTGTGATATATAACATAAGAGAGTGTGCACATAACATTTGAAATCAACAAGTAAGTTGACACTGCAAAACACCAATTGTAATGTGTAAAACTAGGCTTTCAAGAGAGGGAATAAAGATTATGCCTCTAGAAGGAAGTAATAGTACTATTCTAAGAGAGGCACACAAGAGAAAGGAAAGATTAGCTAATCATCTAGTGAAATTGTTCACATAAACACAACAAACAATAAAGAAAATACAACACATATTCAACAAGATAAGTACAAAATCCAATGAATTAGTTTGATTTCCTTAGTACATATGAACAAAACATATACTGAAAAAATCTAAAGAATAGTCTTCCAATATTCAAAATACATGCATGAAAATGTTTTGGTTCAATGAGCTTCTTATTATTAGGTGAAAGATCCAAGTACATAATTATAATGGAAAGCCACTAGCTCCAATAGTGGAACATTAGACACTTGTTTCTTCTCCGAAGAATGATCTTATCTCATATGTTAAACTAGAGAAGCCAAGGCTAGATCTCCAAAGTCTAAGCCTTGAAAAGCCATTTTCTTGAGTCATGAGGTTTCTTTTATAACAAGAGGAATGGCCTTTCATATCCCCTATGACTCTTGAGTTACCCTTATGACTCTTGGACTTCTAATGTGACCTTTGGACTTCTATATGACTTTTGTACTTTTCCTAAAGATGCTTTTGTCCATATATGACTATGTGAATTTTTGTATTTCACAAATGACTCTTGGGCTTCCACACATTAAAAGAATTTCTTTTCTTTTTATAATTAAATCATTACATCCAAAAATTATGTGGAAATACACATGGACACACATGATGTTGCGCTGACACTTGCAATAAGTCACATATTGACAATGTTGACATCGACTTCATGATGAGGTAGCAATGCCAAGTTGTTTCTCTTGTTTCCTTATCTTCAATCTTTAGGAGAGATATGTTCAGTACTTCATCTTCATGAAAGATCTACTTTGTTCTTCATATTCCCTCCAAAGGGCCTTGAATCAATATGGATTCTTCACACAATCCTAATCTTTGATCTTCTTTTGTAAGCTAATGTCCCTTCATCTTCTTTCTTAATGACTCCTTCATGGTTCCTGCTTCACAATTGTATTCTCGTGTGTTCTCCTCTGCATTTTCCTTGAACATCATCCTGTCATGTTAAGATATAATACCTGGACATGAAATTCACTCATGATAAGACGAAATCGCTCCAGAAATATCCTAGTCTAACTCACTTCATGAAATGCACTGGCTGATCTAGAACAAGGTATTGGGTTGTGGAGGGCACTCAAGGATTATGCAGTGCATAGTTATAAGAGGCAAGAGTGAGGCTCTGGTGACTATGATTGTGCAAGGCAGAACATCTAGGGCTCAGAGAAGGAATATTACGCAGTTGAGGGAGTCAGCGAGACAAAAGCTAGAGCTTGATGACTAAGATTGTGCAATGCACAATTAAAAGGAGATACTGAGCCACTGGATTTCATAGTTACGTAGTTTAGAGAGACAAAGCAATAGAATTTTGATTGAAATTGTGCAATGCTCAGTGAAAGATTGACTGCAAGGAAATATTGAGTAATTATTAGGGGTAGGAGGTAGCAGTTGACCACTGTGATTGTGCAATGCACAGTCCTTGGAGGCATAAATTGTGCATTTCGTATCTCTAAGAGCTAAGGGAGCATGCTTGATGCTTGCCATTGTGAAATGCATAGTTCAAGGAGGGCATAGTGTGCTCAAGTTGGTCGGGCAGAAGATCTTCCAAAATTTGGCTAAGTATGGGATCAGTGAAGTAGATATGAAACCAAGGTAAGAATTGAACATGATCACAAAATCAGAAAAATTGAAGAAACAACATTTAACACTTAGCACTCATAAACAACATTGTCTCCTTAATGTGATGAAAACACAATACTCTCCTCTAAGTACAACACTTAGGGTATACTTTGTGACGACAGTGACGACACTAGTAAGACAATACATGAAACTTTGGGAATGGATATAATACATATCTGTATGATAAATAGGACCATTGATATCAAATTATCCCCTTGAACTAAACCATAAATCTTCTTTTTGTGAAGTGTGACACTTCCCATGTCAAAATATGACACTTTGGAAAGTAAGAGAAAAGTTAAAATGACACTTGCAAAAGCTTAAAGAAAGTGGAAGTGATACATGCTAGAGATAATATAACATGAAAATGAAACTTATTAAAGTGGATGAAAGAAAAATGATAGATGTGAATGTGAAAGCGACAGTTACGAAAACAAAGGTGCGCTAGAGCAACACTTGAGAAAACTTGCATAAATATAAGTGCAATTGCAATAGAAGTGAGGAATATATCAATGGAGAGTGTGCGTTGACTGTCGTCATGTATTGTGTAGTACACTATGATTATGGATTACACGAACATTTTCAATAGTGATTGTGCAAGTCGTATCTTCAAGAGCTACGCAATGGCTATCTAAGATTCTATCAAAATAAGTGTGCTTGTGCTAGGTTCCTTTAATACTAGTGTATCCCAGTATTGTTATTATTCGAATGGAAAATGGCATCCACCCATGGTGTTCATCCACCCATGTTCTCTATCCACCCATGGAATTTACCCATGGTATTGTAAATGGCATCAACCCATGGTATTTATTCGCCTATTGTGTTGTAAGTGACATCTATCCATGATATTCATTCACCCATGGTATGTATCCACCGATGGCATTCATCTACACATCGAATTTACCCATGGTATTGTAACTGGTATCTGCCCATGGTATTGACCCATGGTATCTACCCATAGTATTGTAAGTCAATAAAAAACTATAAATAACAAGCCTCACTTTGTAAAAGGACAGACTGTCCACCACAATGTAGCTTCTACAGTTATTCTCTATTTTAATATTTAAACAAAGAATAATTGTAGAAGCTACATTGTGGTGGACAATCTGTCCTTTTACAAAGCGAGGCTTGTTATTTATAGCCTTTTTTTGAGTTACAATACTATGGGTAGATACCATGGGTCAATACCATGGGTAGATACCACTTATAATACCAGGGGTAAAATCCATGTGTAGATAAATACCATGGGTGGATACATACCATGGGTGAATGAATATCATGGATAGATGTCACTTACAATACCATAGGTGAATAAATACCATGGGTCAATGCCATTTACAATACCATGGGTGGATGGATAACATGGGTGGATGAACACCATGGGTGGATGCCATTTTCCATTCAGATCATGTTATTGTTATCATATCCCATTTATTGTTATTTGTGTGCCCATTTAGTCCTAATATTGTTTTTATTGGGCCCCATAGATTCCCAGTGTTGTTATTGTTATGTCGGCTAGGATTATATTGTGACCCATTGGACTCCTATATCTAGAAAGGAGGTTTTTTCATTTGTATCATCCAATCATTTTTCATTTGTTTAATGTAAAGGAGGTTTACCCCTCGAAGACACTCATTTCTAAGTCATTTATATCTCTTTTCTTCTATTTTGTGAGTTGGTTTCATAACATTTGGTATGAAAACTTTGGATTCTAGGGTTTCATTGTTGTAAACAGGGCATCATGGAATCTTCACTATAACGTTTTTTTTATAAAGGTTTATAAGCTAAAAATAAAACTCATTTGAGCTGAAATCCTGAGGCAATTCATGTAAAAATTTATGATTTTGGTTCACTATATTTTCAGAGATATGATTTTTGGAAGTTAGGATTTTTGCAGGCTCCATAATTTCATCTCAATAAAATGGCCAAGGGAAAATCGTCATAACATTTGTTTCATACATCGGATTGGAATTCTATAAAAAGATGTCAAAATTTCACAAAATATTATTTCCTGCATATCAATTTCAGAGCCGAAGGTAAAAATAGTGGCACGTGGACCTTCGTACAAGTTTATTCTTCTGAACCAGCCCATAATTAGGCCATTGTGGGAGATTGGGCATAACTTTACCTTGAAGAATCAAAATAAGGTCTAACTTGTAGCATTGGAAAGAAGTCTTAGAGGGATACGACAGCACTGAAGTTCAAATCTTGGAGATCTTAAATTACATAGTTGCAACCGTTTCAAGATCAAGCTCCTAAAAGCAAGAAAAATGTGTGTATTTAAAAAAATATTGCATAAATTTTGTTTGAAAAATCAGTTTGAAGTGATTACAAGGGAATATTGAAGCATATATATCAGTATTGAGTTCTATGATGCCTCCCAAAAAGCATTCCACACCCATTAAGCCGTAAGAAAGCTCTATTATGATGCATGAAGAGGAAGAAGTGCAACATGATATATCAAAATTACGAGACCAAGTGCAAAAAAAAATTCTCTCACAAAATGTAACCAAAAATGGAATGGAAGCAAATTTGGATGGTTTGAATAAAGGAATGGAAGCTAATTTGGATTTTTTGAAGAATGGCATGGAATATAATATCGATGGAATAGAAGAAAAACTAAAAGGCAACATAGGAGACATGAAGAATGATCTAAAATTAGACATGGATGGTTTCAAAGAAGGTTTGAAAACGTTTCTACAAGAAATTATTCCTAATGGTGAAAAGGTATTAGAGGAAACTCATGATGAGAGAAAAATAAATGTTAATCATGATTTCATAGAATCTAATGTTGGATTGAAGGCCCATCATATTCCAAAGATCGATATGAGGAAGCTTGATGGTAACGATTTCGTAACATGGATACTACAACTGGAGCAATACTTGATCTCCATAATGTGAAAAGCACGCAAAAGGTACACATTTCAACTTTATATTTAGAATCCAGTACATTTTTATTGTATCGGTTGCTTTGCTATCGTAAAAAAATTGTCACTTGGTAAATTTTTACAAAGGAAATGATAGCACATTCTGAGGATACAAAGAGAAAAACCTTCTTTATCCAATTGATAAATCTCAAACAAAAGGGTTGAATGGTGGACCACATTGAGTACTTACAAAAATTGAATATAAGGGTAAAGAATATTCCATATGAGCATAGGATTGATGTCTTCATAGATACTTTAAAGGATAACATCCAACGTGAGGTTCGCCTTTGTGAACCTGATTCACCAGAGAAGGAATTCAGGTTGGCAAGAAAAATTGAAAGAAAAATTATGGCGATAAGGAATCCTACCACTCACAACTATAAATATGGAAGTGTTGCTACTCCAAGACTGAAAACCGCGACAATTGGAAGAAAAAAAAAGAAAAAGGGATTTTCTATAGTTGTGATAGAAAATACACTAAAGGTCATAAGTGTGCTAAGAATAAATTATTTTACATAGAGTGTGAAGAAGAGGAAGAAAAGGAACAAGAAACTTCAAAAGAAGAGGATATACACCAATAACCAACCCTAGTGGAAGAAGAAATGAATCGTACCATACCATGTAATGCATTAGCGGGAATTAACTCCTCAAACTCTCAAGATAGAAGGACATATCAAGAAGAAAAATTTAATAGTGATGATTGATTTGGCCAGTACCCATAATTTTATTCATTGTAAGGTAGCCAAGGAATTCAATTGCTTCCTATACCAAGCACCCAAGTGTCAAGTGATGGTTGCAAATGGAGGAACTATAAATTTCTCTGGAAAGTTCCATAATATCAAGCTAAACATGGGGGAATATTTATTGAATAGTACAATGCTCTCCATTCTAATAGGTGGTGTTGATGTTGTACTAGGAGTAAAATGGTTACAATATTTGGGGATGGTAGCTTTTAATTTCCTAGAACGTTTCTTGATTTTTTTCAGAAGGAAAGGAAGTTGAATTATGGGGTATCATAGGGAGTCGGAGAAATATAATCAGCTCTAATGTCATAACAAAGCTTTTGAAGAAATAACAACAAGGCATAATTGCACAATTATGCTCACTAAAGGTTCAAACATCAAAATCATCTATTTCTTTATATATCCAAAAGTTATTGCACAATCATTCCAAGGTGTTTAAGACTCCCAAAGGATTCCCACCTATTCGTGATCATGATTATGCTATTCATTTAATTCCAGGAATTTTTCCTCGAAACATGAGGCCTTACAAATATCCTTATGCTCAAAAGAGTGATATTGAATGTATGGTTGCAAAAAAGCTAGAGGCTGGTATAATTCAACCTAGTCAAAGTTATTTCTCTGCTCCAGTAGTATTGATGTGCAAGAAGGATGGATCATGGCGTATGTGTCAGGATTATAGGGAGCTCAACAAGCTCACTATTAAAGGTAAATTTCCAATCCCCTTCATTGATGAATTATTGGATGAATTACATGGAGTAATTTACTTCACCAAGTTGGATCTTTGTTTTAGATATCATAAAATTAGAATGAATACTGAAGACATTTAAAAAAAGACATTCAGAACTCATGAGGGTCACTATGAATTGTCTTTCATGCCTTTTTTCCTTACCAATGCACCTTCCACATTTCAAGGTTTGATGAATTCCATTGTCAAACCCTTCCTTAGAAAATCTTTGTTAGAATTTTTTGATGATATACTAATCTACAACAAGTCTTGGAAGGATCATGTTCAACATGTTGACAAGGTGCTCAAACTATTGGAGGAGAAACAAAATATGAAAAAACCTTGAAATTTTTCTTTGGAGTATAGAAGGTGGAATATTTGGGTCATATTATATCTCATGAGGGTGTTAAGGTAGACCCTAACAAAATTAAATCAATTAGGAATGGAAAATATCCACAACCATAAAGAATATTCAAGGATTTCTGGGGTTAATAGGGTATTATCACAATTTTGTTAAGAATTATAGGAGAATATCGACACCTCTAACATCATTACTAAATAAAGATGAATTTTTTTGGACTCCATAAGAAACTAAGGCCTTTGAACATCTTCAAAGGCCATGTGCCAAGCACCAGTCTTTACTATGCCAGACTTCACAAAAACTTTTATTCTAGAATGTGATGCCTCAGGAAATGGAATTGGTGTGGTTTTAATGCAAGAAGGAAGACCCATTGCTTTTAAAAGTTGTCCAATCAATGGAAAGTATATACATAAACCTATTTATGAGAAGGAAATTTTGGAAATACTACATGCACTAAAACAATGGCGATCTTACCTAATGGTAAGACACTTCAAGGTAAAAAAAGATCATGATAGTCTTAAATAATTTTTGGAACAAAGATTATCTTCAGAAGAGCAACAAAAATGGGTCACAAATATGTTGGGTTATGACTTTGGAATCATCTACAAAAAAGGGGAGAAAAATGTTTTTGCATATGCACTCTCAAGAAAGGATGAGGATTTGTAAGAATTTCTTTGTGCCATTTCTATTATCCAACCTGAGTGGATAATCGAAGCAAGGGATGAATGGAAGAATGATGAAGAGGTGTGGAAACTCATTCAAAATTTGCAAGAAGATCCTAGTACATCTAAAATATTTAGTTGGACAAATGATTCATTATGGTTCAAAGATCACTTATATCTTTGTAAGAACTCCCAACTCAAACAAAATATCCTTTTGGAATTGTACACCTCTCCCTTAGGAGGGCACTCAGGATTTTTAAAAACTTACTAGAAGATCAAGCAGGATTTTTTTTGGGATGGCCTTAAATCCGATATTTAAAATTTTGTGGTAGAATGTTTGGTTTTGCAACAAAATAAAGTTGAGACAATTAAGACCCCTAGTTTGTTACAACCTTTACCCATTCCAAGTCAATGTTGGGAGGAGGTTTCAATGGATTTTATCATAGGTTTACCGAAGTTCGAAGGAAATATTGTGCATACTTGAGAGACTTACCAAGTATGCACACTTTGGAACATTATCTCATTCATTTAAAGCCAGTACAGCTGCTAATACATTTTTGGAAACAATTCAAAAGATACATGGAAACCCAAAGATCATTGTAAGCGATAGAGATCCCATTTTAATAGGAAATTTTTGGATGGAATTATATTCTTGTTTGGGTACTCAATTATCTCATAGTTCATCACATCATCCTCAATCTGATGGGAAAACTGAGATAGTGAACAAATTTTTCGAAGGATATCTTCATTTCTTTGTATATGATAAATAGACACAATGGGTCAAGTGGTTACCTCTAGCTGAATGGTGGTATAACACTTCCTTCCATACTATAACAAAAATGACCACATTTATGTCACTTTATGGATATCATCCATTGTCCATCACATCATATTTAAGAGAAAATTATAAGGTTTAAGTAGTGGATGATCACATCGAGCATCAACAACAAGTTCTCCAAATCTTAAAGGATAACCTCACAGTTAACACTAGAAAATCATACAGCAGAAGATGAAATTAATTAATGTCAGGCAAAAGGATTTAAAAATCTCGAAGGTCTGAGGAAAATCAAGTTTGAACTAGTCCTAAATTCTATTTTTGCGCATAATCCTTCGTGAAGAGTGCCTTCTGTGCGCCTTTTTTCTCGATATGTGCACAATCTTGGGAGTGGTGAAATTTCACTATCTGGGACCACATAAAGCAAAGGAAAAGTAACCCCTTACTTGGAGCTGCCTAAGGATAGCCACCAACGCCTCCTTAGACACTATGTGAGCACACAATGGAATATTTGGAGCACACAAAGGTATCATACCCCTCTCTTGGGTCACCATCCTCCATGTACCAAGAGAGGGAAGGGAGGATTTGAAATCTCCTATATAAGGCCACCATGAGATGAAGAATTTGTGAACACATTGTTATGCTCGCCAGAATCTCCCAAGCAATACTAGTAGTGCGTGAGCCGGAGCTGAAGATAGAGGGGACTCAATTGTTGGCCACCTAACAAGTTCAGTCCAACACAGTAGAGAGAGAGGGAGACTGCACCGAGGCAAGCTTAGGATAAAAAAATCCTTGCATCGGGACCTAGAACCATTGTCAAGGGGCCCTTTGGCAAGAGGGTAAAGTTTCACTCTTATTACTACCAGCGCTCAATAAGAGGGGCCTAGAGCCACCGTTCGTATTATTTTTGTTGTTTGATTCTTTTCAAAGCTTGTGTTTAGTTGTTTTAGTTTTTAGTTTATATATGCATGCTATTTCACTATCTAGTATGGTTATTGATTCTAGATTGTTCCACTAACTTGCTTGACTCCACTTCCTTTTCTGTCTGTTACCAATAACTTAAGTGGGTAAACCACACCCCTTAAGTTGGTGTGATTTCGTACATACGTGCACCAAACACACCCCAACAGGATTGGCGACTCCACTAGCATTTATTACCAAGTTTATGTGGTTGTGCCTTTTTTTTTGTAGAGACCTCTGTCTATGCTATGGAGTGGAGCTGAATTTCCCCTAATTTCTATTGCAATCACTAGTTCATCCCAAGTGACAGACTGAAGCAGAACAGCTCCAAAAAAATTTCTTGTAGGAATTTGTGCGTGTTCTCTCCTCACATAAGCACAGGGCACGTGTTCAGAGCTGACCCACGTGCAGAGAGCGCACCTGTCTCAGCATTTTGCACACAAAATACGGAATGAGAAATTTCTCCCACGTTTCTGTTTTTTCCTGCTTGTAAAGTGCTTGGCAGCCCCTAATACACCTTCCAGCACTGGTTGTGGTACCCCGCAGCTTGTTAAAGCTCAGTCTTAGCTGCTTTTTGTAGGCTCAGTGTCAGTTTTACTTCAAGTTGATTTTTTCAAAGTTCAAACATAGTTTAAGTAGGGGAGAAAAATAACTTGCATTTCGAAAAAAAAAATTGTTTTGAAAATTTTGGTACCTACACACCTAGATAACTAGCCCAAGCAAGTGGCCCAAGACCACGCATGCATAGCTAATTTTATTTCTTCTAGTGTAAAAGTTTTAGTTTAGTTCAATTTTTCACTAGGAAATTTGGCCCAATTTCTGAAGGCCACTTCGTTGCTATTCTGACACATAGTCGTCGCAAGAGCGACATTTCGAGGACGGGAAAAAATTGGTTTATCATTACGTCGCAATTCCGACGCACTAACAAAGTGTCGCACTACCGACACTTTTTCCATCGCTTCCAAACAAGCGTCACTCTTCCGACGTTTCCCAAGCCGTCGCACTCTGACATTTGTAAACTGTCGCAATTCTGACGAAATGTGGTCCGACGTTTTGAACGTCGCTCTTCCGGCGTTTTTATACTGTCACTCTTCTGACATTTTTAAGTTGTCGCAATTCTGATGCCGTACAAAAGTGTCGCAAGACTGACGCATTGCAAAAGTGTCACAAGAACGACGCATCCCATAGGCATCGCAATACCGACGCATTCCAAAAATGTCGCAATAACGACCCTAGGAAGAATTGTCGCAATATCGAGGGACGTCACAAGACCGGTGGAAATCATTCAAGACGTCGGAAGACCGCCACTTACAAAGCGTCGGTATATCAACGGTGGGTTCAATTTAAAAAGAAAAGAAAAATGAAACTTTAAAATAGGACAGTAAATCTCCAATATTTGTTATGAATTGTGGGCGTTCCAATGACCATGAAATATTAATATAATAAACCACCCTATAGCGCTTCGACTATAAACAATCATATAAACATGGCTCTGTATTTCAAAAAACGGGTTTAAAATAGAAACAGGGCAACATTTTTTTTTTCCAATTGTGATGAACATAATTCGACCGTGAAATATTAATATAATAAACCACTCCACAGCGCTTCGACTATAAACAATCATTTTTTTTTCAGAAGAGAAAAAATGTTGTTTTGAATATATTATATGAAAAAAAACAGTCCATGAAGTCATTACATTTTCACATATGAAGATTGGAACCCAAATATCCATCTAGAAAAGTGGAAGTCTCACCCCAGAAAATGATAGAAAAATACCCCATGTCACATACAGGGACATGATATAAAACCCAGTAACGATCCACATGGAGATTATCAACAATCTAAGAAAGCATCCAAATATGCCCAAGGCATCTATAAGAAAGTGAAATAGCAGTATGTAGAATAGTAAAGCAATAGATAGAGTACCGACGTCCATTGTTCCAAATACAAATTAAAGTACCCAAGATCCTTGAACAAAGAAAAACGCTAATCATGTGAGGAGTGTGATATGTCCAAAATATAAAAAGACCATCAGACCATATCAATAAACCAGCAACATAGACCAGCATCACTAGTTTTGAAGGCAGAGTGATAACCTGTCAACACATAAAATAGTATCATAAAGCGGATACAGGAAATGTGAAGAGACATGTACTGTTGATATATGCCTCACACAGAAAGCATCCATGATAGAGAAAAAATATGTATCAACCCAGGGTTGATTGTATGTTCTGGCTCGCTTGTTCCTGGAAATAAAAACCATCTGCAGAAACCCAGGCTCGCTTGTAAGATCAAGTTCGCTTGATTCCAAAATTGGTAACCATCTATTGCATCTGAGATGTAAGGTTCAGGCTTGCTTGTTTCCATTATTAGCCTACTATAGCATCCACCCTATTCATAGCGAAAAGGTTCCTGTACATATACAAAGAAAGAGTATAATACGTAGACCATATAAACATGGCTCTGTATTTCAAAAAACAGGTTTAAAATAGAAACAGGGCAACATTTTTTTTTTCCAATTGTTATGAACATAATTCAACCATGAAATATTAATATAATAAACCACCCCACAGCGCTTCGACTATAAACAATCATATAAACATGGCTCTGTATTTCAAAAAATAGGTTTAAAATAGAAACAGGACAATATTTTTTTTTTCCAATTGTTATGAACATAATTCGACCGTGAAATATTAATATAATAAACCACCCCACAGCGCTTCGACTATAAACAATCATATAAACATGGCTCTGTATTTCAAAAAACAGGTTTAAAATAGAAATAGGGCAACATTTTTTTTTTCTAAGTAAAGTTAATCTATTAACAGTGGAAATAAAATTACAGCATGACCTAAGTCAAAAACATTGCCCAGACTTATGGAAAATTTGTCATCAAAAAATAAAAAAAGAAGACTGCCCTTATACGGGGAAACTAGTCTTGAACGTTTACAGAATTCAAAAATATTACAGAGGTCCAGCATAGAAATATAATCTAAAACATGCCCAATTAAGTGGGTCGCGAAGCAAGAAAACCAAATTAAGCAAACTACTCCTCTGGTGGTTCCTCGACGATTCAGCACCATCCTTCGGAAGGTCCAAGATTGCCAGGTGCTATCTCCACATTCATGCCACCGCTTCCCTCCTAAAGGCCTGAATGCTGGCCAACTTTTTCTGAGCTTAGACCTGCCGGATGGGTGCATTGCTCCTCCACTTGGGCCTCCTCACGGAAAACCACAGTGATTGAAGCTGTGATTTGTGGGTGGTTCAGAGAGAAATTAAAGGAAAAAAGCACAGTGCGCGTTGTGGGAGAAGGTGAAGCGATGGGGAAATGAGGAGTAGGGGAGCCCATACGGTGGCCAGATCCTAGAACCCGACCCTGCCCACTTCTAGTGTTTGGATAGCAACCTGCGTAATAATCACTGGACTAGTCAGAAGACAACTCGGTTGAGGGGCTGGAGGGAGTGCACAAGGGTTGACCTCTAGTGCTTCCCCTGCGAAAACGCATCCTTTGACGCAGGCGAGGCATGGGTGCAGTCTCACTAGTGGGCACAAGACGAGACGGAGAAGCAGGATTCCAAGAAACCGAGGAAGACAGACACAGACCAGACCGAGAGAAATGCAGATTTGCACCAAGGTCTAAGCAACAGTTCAGTTGGCCACTTCTCCTTCTCGTCACAGTGAGCAGGCAGTGTAACACAGCAACCGGAGAGCATCTGCAATTCAAAGGCTGCGGCTCGTCTGAAAAACCATAGCGAAATGCCATTTTATCGACCCGACTGCAATGGAATCGAAGAACGCCCGTCATAATTAATATCTCATTGATGAGAGCCGAAGGCCAGATCATATTGGAGCATGCAGAATCACTAACAAGAGTGGAGGTCCGATCTTGAACAACGTTAAAAATTAATGCGATTTGATGTGAAAACCTTGGAACTTAAATATCAGCTGATTGAACAGCGTTAAAACTTAATGTGATTGATATGAAATTGCCACATCCATCTCCCATCGCCTTAAATGCCATCGAATTCACCCGCATATGGGAACAGGGAAAATTTTGATTGAGGACACGTGGCAGAAATGGATTGGAGCGGATCTTTTTTTGGGCCACTCGTGCAGTGGAACTCCAGACCCGAAAAAGATTAGGGCGAATTTGATAAGAAATTCGCGTCACAACTCTCTCTCCGTATGCCAGCCCAAATTCGTACCCGAAAAATATTAGGGCGGAATTCATTTGGTTTTCGCGTCACAAAATTGGCTGACGTCAGCAGGCTATTTTGGAACGCGAATTTGGTTTGAATTATGGTTTATCGCCGTTTGAAGTCCGGTGGGCTCCATGGCTAAAGGGTTCATTTGAATTTTTGACAAAGTTTTTTCTATATATTTTATTTTATATAACTGCGGCAGAATAGTTTTATTGTTTTTTAAGGTCCCACATTGGTTTTGGTAATATTTTGTTTTAAATGCGACGTATATATGTTATATATATATATATATTTCATATATATATTAAAATATTTATAAATTGTGGACCCCAGGAGCATTTTAATACATTTGTTATTTGCATAGTTTTGTTATGTTTTTAATATATGTGTTGCATATAAAATAAAAGGGCTGTGAGCCTGTTTCAGAATGTAGTTGTAAAGTTTATTACTAGAAATTGCACCAAGAGGTGCAAGGGAACGCCGAAAGGAGGCAATAACATTACTTGAGCTCGCATTAGTGAGGCTCATTGACCTATTTGAGTAGAAGGATAGAGAAATGGTTGTCAATCCTTCTCAAGCCTCTAGAAATGGAATTGATATTGGTTGCCACAAACTGAAGCTTGTGTTGATTAACATCACTAAAGTTTGAGGCATGATAAACCAAGATACCCAATATTAGTGCTACAAATTCAAATCGGGGATTATTGTTAATATAAAGAAAATAAATTGCCTGATTTTGATAAACCAACACTAATATCTGCACATAAGGCTGCTTTAGGACTCTCGAGGGGATATGAAACTCGGCATGTAGAGTAATGTCATTATGCAAAAATTCAACGCATGACATGTTCACTGGACAAATAAAATATGGAACACTACACACTTAGAAAATTACATTGCAATAGCAAGTCAACAGAAGGTCAATACATGCGAGGACAGGTGGGTGACACTGTTCAAGATTATGTCAGTGATGACAAATCGGAACAATGTCCTGAACATAAACCCAAAAATTTTCCACTTCCTTTTAAGAAACCAACACAAATTATGCAACACCTATACAATTGGGTAGGGATAGAATAATGTGAAAGAAATATTAAGGGAAACTCTGAATTTCCATATACACTATTCAAATAAAGAGATACTTCATAAAAATAAATTATGAAAGAAAAAACAAGAAAGCAATTCAAAAACTGTCAAATTTGGAATTTTAGAAAGAATGCCCTCAATTGAAAATTCGGATATAATCCATCTACAACTTTAGACTTCCAATATAACAAAAAAAAGATCTTAAGCATATCCAAATTTAAATATATTTAAATATGTATCAGGTGGGAAACCTAAAAAAACTCTAAACTTGGTCTATAACCTAAACTTCTTCCACAACAGGTTCAAGTGACTCCCAAATTCAAATGCAGGATTCTACAAGATCACGGTAGTGCTTGGCATATTTTCTCTGTGCAAGGCAAATAAAACAATAGAACATTTTCTTTGAACCATGCTTAAGAAACATGCTGAAAATATGCCTTCCACAGGTTTGTATCATAGTTTCAAAGATGTAAATATTGTCAAAAACACTGTCACGGTCTTGTAGGCAAAAAAGTAATGGGCCATTCTCTTTAAACCACGCCTGACTGAGCAACATGTTGAAAAGGTGCCTTCCTCAGGTCTGTATCTGTCTCTCAAAAACATCAATATGATCAAAAGCACAACCATGGTCTTGTATATCCCCAGAAACCTACAAAGAAACTAATATCTGCCAAGGAATGAACCGTCATTAGCTAACCCAGAAGAGTGCCACAGCTTACACATTAATTATTAGGATAACAACTTGTTTGAGGGCCAATCAACAAATAGCATAGCACCATTGCTTCGTTGTGAGATCACTGTAAAGATGTAAGAGGGTTACATGAGTATTGGTTGACACCAGAAAGGCATTAGATATGTGTAATAGGAGAACAAAAAACATAGAACGAAAAAGAAAGGCAAACAAAAACTAAGAATGCATTTTCAACTTTTTTTTGTGTTGTTTTATAACAATGATGAATAGATTTGAATTTTATGAAAATAAGAGCAAATAAGGAAATATTAAGGATAAGATAAAAGAATGTGACAGAAAATGAAAGATTTAGGTTGATCAAACCTGATCACCCACCTTGGATATACTACATAAGAGAGAGAGACGAGCAAAAGGACCTCCTAAATGAGACAACAGAAATAGGAACAAAAGAACTCAATGAGGATGACGTGAGCTAAGTAGATATAAACAGTAATATGTTTCCATCCTCAAATAAAATACAAGTTCTTCTTATTAAATCATATCCTGAAGATGAGTATTTATAATGAGATCTCCACGCCGAAAACTCCACGAGTGAATTCTCTGAAAATTGGAAACTATTGGCTTGCCAATAACTGCTAAAACAAAAACACTTACAACCCATGACTTAACATGTTATATTACCTAGAACAAATGGAGGGTTGTGAAGTATCACAACACAGTGATTTACTCAATGACCTAAACAACAAAAGTCTAACCAAAATGCTAATGAATCTGGCATACATGTAGTCAATGACATTTGAGGATAATATATTATAGATTCAACACGTTAAAGTTTTCATTGTCTGCTAGACAAGGGCATGAAATAAAAACTGCAGAACAATGTAAAAAATATCCCCTGGGCATTTATAGATATTTTTAACGAAAGAAAAGGGAGAAACACATCATTCAGGGTTACCCTTTAGGTTGATGCCTTACGAAAAGGTTAAATGAAAAAGCCGTACAACTTTGTAAGACTGCCTCTTGAACAGTAATGTTGGTATAATGCATTAGGTGAGCTTTACAGAGTCTATACCAGGGAAAGTCCAAAGCCTTCCAAGCCATATTTTTCAAGAAAATTCTAAATATGCTCACGGGCATGAAATATTCATCGGATTTTAGTTAAGCTATTATAAAAAAAATAGACAGTAGAACTCGACTTGAAGAGATCTCTGCACCTCAGAAATGGTATATTAACTCTATTTCCAAAAAATAAAAAATAAAAAAATTCTGAAAGTGCAATCTGAGATCGAGAATGTGGTTTAAATAATGAATAAAAAGAGATTAACTCATGTATAGGATATCCAAAAGGAAAATTTAGTTTTAATGCTAAGAAAAATAATACCAAATGTTAATATACACAGCGAAATGATTATAACCACTGTTGTAACTCACCATCTATTTATAATCAAAGGACTACTTCACACTGCTTGATATGTCCTCAATAACTTCAATTAATACTTTTCTATCAAAGTCACTTAAAATAAATCATAGTAATATGCTTATTGTAGGCTGTGTGCTAGTTCACAGTTAGCAAGACCTTGGTCGATATATAAGCTTTTTTTAAGCAACGATTTGACAGATATCAGTCCAAAAACCAGAATCTATGGATTTGTTCCTAATTTATTTCAGCCTAATGCATAAATTAATCTAGAAGTGCAAAATGGCCTTTAATCTATAAATTTGCATTCTAAGTCTTATTAAAAACTCGGCATAAAGACAACATTGTAGAAACACAGTATAAAAGAGAAATCCAAAAAATGATGAGAATGATACAGAGAATTACCGTGCAATATACAAGGTTTCCTTAAACCTTAAACCTTCCATATCCTTACACTGAATGTTCGGTCATTTCACATATAGCTAAAGAAAATCAACCATGCACTCAGGGTGTCAAAATTGTACAAAATACATAATCACCAATAGTTTCTATACTAAATAAAAATAATTTCTGATTATTTGCTACATCAGTTTGGAGATATTCTGGTTAGATCGAGGTGATAAACTCTACATGGACAACATTAAAAGTGGATTACTATGGAAATTCTCTATTATGGGAACAAATATAGACCTTGATCTGTTTAACATATATTTCACTTTACTTATCATGATTCATGGTGTAGACATTTAGGAAATGAATGATTGTATTGTGAGATATTCAATCCACAGGCAGATAAATCAAGTTGGGAAATAGAAACATCACGTTGTAACAGAGGTCTTGGGCATAGAATAGGGGACTTGGGTTTTTTGGAATCAAACTTCAAGTTAATATGCTCATCTGAAGAATGGCACAGTGAGCCTTAGCATGGAGTTGGGAGTACCAATTTGAAGTGCAGGTAGGGCATTGTACAATAGACGAGTTAGATTTCTGGACCCTAATACAGAAGTTTCTTCTTCTTTCAAAACGTGTTTCTCGTTTTCTGTAACCAATGTGGGACATGTTATTGTTTCAATTGGGGATGGATCAGCATTTTTTATTGCTCCAGATGATCACACTCTGGGTTTCCCCAGAGGCTATTTGGGGGTGATGATTCCAATAGGTCTCAATGAACTTTTTCCCTCGTCGGGGAATACTATTGCAGTGGAATTTGATACTATTTTGGATGTTGAATTCCACGATCCTAATGGAAACCAGTACCTTCAGCTCCAGTACCTATTCACAAAAGAGGGTGCCATAGTCATTCTTGCGTGCAGAGAGGGTGAATTGCACACATTGCAACAGGAGGTGTTGTTGTTATTGCATTGGCCACTAGATTGTTTTTCTGGTTCTGTTACAAGCACAGAGTATTGAAAAGGACAGACAAATTTAGTTCAGATATTGTGAAATTGCCTCGGAAATTCACCTACAAAGAGCTCAGCAATGCTACGAAAGACTTTTTTTGAATGTGATTGATAATCAATAATTGCAAGCAAGGGTAATCCCCTTGTGAAACCCAAATTTTTGAGCATTTTCTAAAACCTGATGACAGAGTCATTATAATGAACAAGCGCCTAGGTCCATATTATGTCCAAATATACCAAGCACCAAGATCTATAAAAACAATCCACAGTATCTGCGAACTAAGAAGAAGAGGCAGAAAATGTATTCTGCTTACCTGTTCGAATAGTGATTGGGGTTTACCATGGAAAAAATTTGACAGAGCCCATGTAGCATTTCTTATCATTGAAATTCTAGCAGTATCATTCAACTGGGAAAGCATCTGCCTAAGAGCTCCATGACTGAGGGAAATATCCGTAAATGTTGCAGAGTCTCCAACAATATTTCCCAAAGCCCAAACAACCTTACACAAACACCAGTTGAACTCAAAGTTGGGTACTAGTTTTTTAAATCAAATTCCAAAATTACAGACATACAAAGATAGTTGGGAAGAATAATTTTATGCCTCTAAAATAAATGTGCTACCTGTTCTAGAATATTATCATTCCCAGAGGTAAGAGGTTCCACAAATATGGGCAGTGCCCCGTAATCACTCACAACCTTTGTATTCTCAGAGGTTCCTCAGACTATAATAGTCAAATCCAAAGCTGCTTCAAACCACATTATCAATTACAAGGTATTACCATCAAAGCTATAATTTTAAGATAACAATTTATCTACCATTGAAACTATAATTTTAAAATAGATACACCTAGTGATATAGACACCTAGTGAGAGTAGAGGTTAGGAAATTATAATAAGAATTATTACAAGATATCACTCACAGTGTAGTTGATTGTTCATTGTCTGCGATAACTATAATTTTAAAGAAGACACACTTAGTGATATAGACACCACTAAGTGAGAGCAGAGGTTATGAAATTATAATGAGAATTATTTCAAGATATCATATTACTCATAGTACAGTTAATTGTTTATTGTTTGGTGTAATAATTGTTTATTATTTATAAACAAAATCAAACATATTATGAGGGACGGTGATGAAATTGACAACGGTCTCATAACAAACCATAACGGGCACATCCCCTGGCAAGATAGACTCTGAATAAGAAAGAAATCAAAACAAAGTGATTACTTACAGGATCATAGGCTTCTTGAAGAACAAGATCCAAAGCAACATCTGTAACCCCTAAAGCAACACCTCTCTCTGCAAGACGAATCGCTACATCTTTCATATGTAGTCTAGCAAATTTTATGAGCTCATCACGAGAAAGAGGATCAAATACAACTATCTCATCAAGTCTATTCAATAGCTCTGGCCTGAAATGTCTTCTAACCTACAAAAATATGCAAAGGCATGTCAAAGCACTGCAGTCAACTTCGTGTTAAAATTATATGAAAAATATGCATACACAGAGTCCAGGAGAATGAAACGGAAGGTGTATTGGCAGCTGCCGAAATGCAGCAACTAAAACAGAAGGTGTATTGGAAGTTGCGAAAATGCAGCTACTAAAATGGAAGGTCTGTCGACAGTTGTAGGTGTGTGGATTGTTGTTGGTATTTTCAGACCGATTCCCTGGAAATATACTAGAAACCAGTGGTATGTCAAACCTAGAAGGTAACCCGAGAGACTGTGACCGTCAGATTAAATAAGTAACAGGTGTCGTGCCTAGATAAGAAGTGTTGACGAAAAAAATTGATATCTTTCATAACAGAAGGCATATCGGCCTAAATATCTAGGACACGTGGCACTCCATGATAAAGACACATGGTGTGTGGATTTGAGTTTTTCAGGTGGTCAAGTGGGTCGAAAATACGTGAAATGTGGCACCACTCAGATATTGACATGTGCCAATCGGTACAAGTGGTAGACAATTGGCATGCTCAAACAACGAGGTGATGCAGGAATGACATGAGAGAGAAAATATCAGAAGAGCCCCAAATCTGGAGAACTAAAGCTCATCACCAACCTGAGATTGACAACTTTACATGATGTAACCTATGAAATCGTAAATGGAGAAATCATAGTAAAAATAAAGTAACCTATGTAACAATAAATTCGGATTCATCCTGGGAGTGGTAATGGGAGAAATCACAGTGAACAACAGGAAACATGCAGAGTTGCTTACAATCAAATAGATGAAAAAACACATACAAAAAACCTAGATAATAATCATAAACAAGCTTAATATTAAATTATGAATTGTAAAGGAACTTACAAAATGTGACATTACAAACCTGGTCAAGTGCACAAGCAAAAATATCCTGGACATGACCCTGGTTGACAAGTTGTATTGCTCATGATGCAAGAGGATTTCTACTTGCACTGCCAAGTCAATCAAAATCCATCATTATCTATACAATAAATACAAGTAATTGATGTATTATTTTTTACTCTAAGATGCATTCTTATGATAATGTTAGAACATATGTTGAAAATGTCAAAACATACCTAAATAATCTCCTCTTCATTTCAAGAACAATTTATTGGAGTCGCATGAACTTGGAACAAGCCTCCCACGATCTGAAAGAGTAGCAACTAAGTCAACAGTGACTTTTTTTTTGCTACGCTGGATCAAGGGAGGTTTGCTCCAAGATTAAATCGCTCCAATAAATTATTCTCTACTAAACAGGGCCAACCACATGAAGGTGGAAGCTCTTATGGCCCCTCACCCCCCCCTCACATCACTCTCAATTCCCCAATACCCAATCTATATTTCATTTTTTACTTTCATGAGCATAAAAAAAAATATTCAATAACTAATAAAAAAACAATTCAACAAAAAGTACGCAAGGAAACATTAAAATTAATGCTTGACATAAAAATAGTATGATAAATGAGTTTTTTATATAACGCAAAAAACGTTCCAAGTATGGTAACGTTTGTCTTATAATAATACAATATTTTGCATTATCAAATTTTCTTTTTCTTCTTCCTATTTCTAAAGCTCCTAATTACATCATTAATATCATCGTGCTCTGCTCCTGTTTCATGCCTTTCGACCCGCACTGCTGACCTAGTTGCGTAGTCACGATGTCTGGTCTCATCCAGTGACGGGGCATCACCTACAAAAATAGATAATATTAAATTTTAATTGTCAGTTTTTAAATATCATTGAACTAGTTCGGTAATATTAATAAAAAAAATTGCAATGAGATTATTTACCTGGTGCACCAGTTGTCGCCATTGGGACTATTTCCCTATCTTCCTCTTTGGTGGTAAGATCCTCAAGGGAAACATTCTCTGTCATTTAAAAAAAAAACATTATAAGGACAACCATCAAGGTATGATTAGAAAAAATTATAAGTGGAAATTAATTATCGTCACGGCCCTCACTGATAGTAGCATTGTCGGCCTCGTCCCCACTACAATTATCAGGTTGCACGTGAGGAGCATCTACATCTAGCTCTAAAACTGGGTTATTTTCCTCGTCAGTAGTGTTGCTCCCCTGATTTAAAAAAATTTGTTAGACATTAAATTTATGGATGAAAACAAACATATTGAAAGGTTAATGTTTCACCTTATCAGACATTCTAGATTTTGGGACCTGCCCCAAGCTTCTGTGACATTCAACTACGGTTTGATAGCTGAAATGGAAAGCGATATTTTTATCTTCCTCTGTAGTTTTTGTTTCAAAGTCATCACCCTACATTACATATGTTTCTGTATTTTTAATCATATTTGATAGGATTACAAAAAATTTGGAAGGCGATACAATTAACTATAAGATGTTTAGCTACTTAATTACAATTCTTGCAGCTAATTTCTAGTAGCCACCCTGGCCTAGCTTGTGATGGCACTTTTTTTCAATCCTATATTTGGTTGCCTTCAAGGTGTCAGGAAACCTAGCATAAAAATATTGAATTCAGATATGACGTAGCACACTTTTATTTTAGACATAGAGAAAATTAAAGCTATTGAATTAAAGTTGTAATTTACCTTGCAGGTCCAGTTGACATTTTTCCTTCTTTCTTTGCCCTTTTCTCTTTTGCGTCATGGATGAGTGCTCTCCACTCACTCTCTAGAATTGTGAGAGGATGCTGATATCTAGGGTTAAATTGAAATTGCGTCCTATAGGTGTCCCTGGTATATTTCAAATATTTGCCGGCTACCCGAGCCATCGCTGTTCTGTCAAATGTGCCGACCACAAAAAGGGCTTCTAGATAATC